>JACEFZ010027453.1:0-282101 GCA_014155875.1 Cepaea nemoralis
TAAATTGTTGGTTTTAATTTTAGAAACGTAACATAAATTTATTTGTGATCAAAGTATGTTGGTTTATATTTTAGAACACATACATTTTTTTAACTTTAAATATGTGTTCACCAGAAGCTCATATTACATATTTTAAAATCAAAATGTGATGTATGTTACATAATTATATGCATCATTAGTGTAATTGGAGAAGAAGGTGGCAGAGCAGCTACACACAGAATGTTTGGGGTTCAATCCCCCATAACTTGCAGGACTGGGTATTCTCCTTTCATGAGCATCATAAAGCTCCTTGCTGCAAGTCTGGTCTATTTCATTCTCTTAGACTCCAATCATGTTAATGGTTTCTCTGTATTTCATTCTCTCAGACCTAATTCCGTGCTGTCCATTTTCCTCATTTTAGTTCCTTGGTTTTGTACCTAGAAGCTCAGTGAGTGCCTTCTTTGCTTGACTCATTACATTCAGCATGGTGACAATTAATGGGTGTTTATACAATTGTACTAGTTCTGTAAAAGAGTATTGAAATGTTCGATAGAACCTGTTCAGCAGTAAAAACTGTCTGCCTATCCTGTTCCATAATCCCAAATGCTAATCATAATTTCTTGTCTTCTAACCCCTGTCACGTCTTTCCTAATTCAGTCCTAGTTTTAACATTCCAATACTGAAGATTCTCCTAGGCAAAAGGAAGTTAATCAGTGATCCAGACTGCTGCGGCTTACACATCGCGCCCTAACTCTTCAGAAGATCTTCATTTCCTCTTGGTCGGCTGAGTCATTTTTTTTGTCTTATGTAACATGTTCATGGCTTGTTGAATTTTGTGGCTGAATATTTCTATGTGCTGGGGTACGCTTGTCCCAAGCACAAGCCTTATTAGTCACCTCGTACGACGTGCCATAGCTCACAGTGTTACTACTGTCTGCTTCACTACAGGCCCTGATATCACACAGCCAACTTTGCCATAGTTCACCAGTCTTTCAGTCAGTTTCTTGACAAGAAATGAGTGTCTGATCTCTAGGTACAGCACTCTAAAGGGATTTCAGAGAAGTTTTTGACAGAATGAACAAAACATGATTATGCAGAGCCACACCATTCTGACATTTACATGTAGCATGAATTCCCTTGGGAGAACACGTTAAAAGTTAGTTGCATATCCTTTACAGAATGTTGCAGTCAGCCCCAGCATATTCTTGCTGTTTGTGATTTCTTGGCAAGTTTATGTTCAGTAGTTTGCCATTGCTTTCTTAATGACAGAATCATACCATTGTTACGAAAACCAGTGCAGTGCCTCTTTTTAACCTGCTGCCCGGAGAGGACAGTCATGGATGGGTCAAGCCGAAGACATTCTTCAACAGGTGTGTTCACTTGAGGACTTAGAACCTGGCGAGGAGTGGGTGCAAGTGCCAACAGATTTCTGCACATCCTTTTCAGTTTGCATCCAACTAGATAGAAAATGCAGACAAGAAAACCCGGCTGCTGTGGAGGCTGAAGTACAAGCGTTAATTTTCGAGAATTCGCTAGACGGTGATGCGGTCATCTACACAGATGGGTCGGTCGTCCGACATGTGAGAAGATCATGGGCCTTTACAGCATGGGCCGGAGGGAGAATTGTGGAGGACTCTGGTGCTTTTGCTGAGACAAGTAGCCTGACTATGGAAGTCATGGCAGTAAGTAAAGCAATAACATGGCTCGAGATAGACATTCACTGGGGCATATTTCCTTAGTGACTCAATGAACATGATCAAGAGTATAGAGGAGGGGTCGATCTGAAGAAAATGGTTGCTGCCTCTGGAGCGGTCTCGGCTGGCAAAGATTAGTTTCATCTTTGTGCCAGGGCATGCAGGAGTACAAGGAAATGAGCGGGCTGACAAGCTCGCAGGTGAGGCTACTGTGGAGGGCGGACGCGCCATGACATTCTGAATGCTCTATGAGAAGTAAGACTTTTGCGTGAACCAAGTGATGACTGTGAATCTACAACCATGGCCAGACTGTGAGAACAGCAAATTAAAAGAGGGGTGGCCAAACAAGAACACTACGCAGGAAGTAAAAGAAAATTGATAAACCAACACAGAACTGGCGTCGTTAGCCGCTACATGCTGCGGGATTTGCTGAGGAGGGGATCCGAGCACTTATGGACTGAATGGTTTGATGTGCAATGAGGATGATCTGTCGACTAACTAACTAACCAGCGCAGTGCTGTCTGCTGCCAAATCACCTGTGTTTTAAACGTGGTATGCGAGATTACGAATTGCATCAGGAGCTCCTTCGCCACACTTCAGGGCCCTGGGAGAAGCTAAATCAAAACACTGCCAGAAAATTCCTTCTCAGGGATGAAGGCTGACAGATGGCACCCTACCGTCTACCAAAATACAAAATACTCATTGTTAAGAAAATAAAATCACAAGAAATACGCCAATGGACAGTTCAAAACAAGAGGATCCTCATTTTAGTCAATGAATGAATCACCAAAAAAAAAAACAAGAAGTAGATTGTGAGCTTTACTGAAACACGGTCACAGGAAACAAATTGGACGTTGCGGCCCAAGCTTTCATCAGCACAGAACAGACAAATACAAACCAACACAAAACTACATGAAACACACTACATGACAGTAATAGCCCGCCGCGTAGAATACACATACCCACACGCACGCAAAATGGATTGTAAAAAGACAACAATCTGACAAACTACGAAGACGAAACGTGAAATATATAGTAGCAGTTCATGGGAGTGGACAATGGTTAACAAGAATAAAGGGAACTGCAGTCAAGCTTAAACAGGCAATGAATGAATCACCAAAAAACAAGAAGTAGATTGTGAGCTTTACTAAAACACGTTTACAGGAAACAAATTGGACGTTGCGGCCCAAGCCTTCGTCAGCACAGAACAGACAAACACAAATCATTTTAGTCAATGCACCTCATATAATTCACTTCATATATCATGTCATCCCACTTCACAGCCATACATACGAATGGCTATAAGCTACCTTTGCACAATAGACATGTTTGTGTATTGGTTATATAATTTATTGGAGAGGGAAAATCTTATCCATTGTTCAGTCATAAATGAATATATTTAAGTGTATGTGATAAATTTCTCAACACATGGCAATCATCTATGTTTGTGTATATTTTAATTCATTCATTATTCGACTGACTTCTACCCTGAGATGTCGAGGTACCATATGTACTTTTTATTTCAGCAGTTAGTTTTTATATATTTAAACATGTGATGAATTTTGCTGACACTTGGCAATAATCTATGTATGTGTTCTGTGTATATTTTAATTTGTTCATTGATTTGTCTAACCAGAGATTTTTGCATTTCAGCAATTATACAGTTTTTGTTTGCTAAAATACGGCCAGTGAGACAGTATACAGGAGGGGGGGAATCAAACTTTTCTCTCAGGGGCTGCCAGTATTGGAAATACATGACAGATGTGTGGATTGTTGGTGGAGTTTTGTATGTTGGGGTAAATCTTACTTGCACCAGGCTTTGGTGTATGCAAGTTGTGTATTAGTGGAGGTTTAGTGGCATTTTTATTCATAATCTTTGCACGTATCAAACATTGATGTTTTAAGACTGATGTTGGTAATTATATTTATTAATGTGCCTTATGTTTGAACTGTTGATTTAAAAAAAATTGTGATTTTATGATTAAATTTGTGGTCTTTGTTAACATGTGGCAGTAAAATCATAATTGTATTTATTGCACAATAACCACAGATGCAGGGTCGCTTGTGACATGATTGTATAGATGTGGGCTAGGGACATCAAACTAGTTGAAGAGGACACAGATCATCATTATATAGATGGAGAAGATAACCCTCTCAGACAGACTTTGTTATATGTACATTTTATGTTGCTTGTACTATACACATTACTCTTTGATCATCATCCAAGTGATATTCACTTATGCATATTGGCATCTAGGCATTGTCTTGAAGTCTCAAGTTAGGACAGTGCATCTCGACCATCAAACAATGCACCGACAGTTTACCATAAATTGTCAGAACCATCGTTCATATTTGCATTGCTTATTATAATGGCCTATCACGCATTATGTAAAAAGATATGGAAATATGGTATATGGCCAAAAGATTGGAAGAGAACTATCTTCATTCCAATACCAAAAAAGGGCAACCTGAAATTATGCACCAATTATAGAACTGTTGCCCTGATCAGCCATGCAAGTAAAATTTTACTAAAAATCAATGGGAAGACTGTAAGAAAATGGAAGAAGAAATTAATGTAGTTCAAGCTGGATTTAGACACGGAAGAGGAAAAAGAGATCACATTCTCAACATGCGTTTAATAATAGAGAAGTGCAGAGAATTTAATGTAAACCTATTTTCATGCTTTGTGGATTATTCAAAGGCATTTGACTGTACAACATCACAAACTTTGGGAAATCATGAGGTATATGGGCTTTCCATCACATGTAATACAACTCATAAGAATGGTTTATCTAGCAGTTAGAATAGATGGTGAGACATCAGATTGGTTTGACATCAAGCGAGGAGTCCCCCTATTTGTTTAACTTGTACGCCGAAAATATTAGAAATGTAAGAGATGATGTAAACAGGGAGCTAAATGATGCCCTAAATATCAGTGGTCATGACATACCAGAGATTTGATATGCTGATGATAAGTATTGCTATCCACAACACAGACTGGTATAGAAAATCTAATAGCCTCAACCCAATTGAATAGTGGAAATTACAACTTGTATCTCAACATTGCAAAAACAAAGATAATGCATACAGATAAAACCACTATGGAGAAAGAAATATATATTAATGAGGAAAAACTGGAGGTGGTGGAAAATTTTGAATATCTTGGGTCATTGATTACCAACGGTGACACAATGAAAGAAATTAAACGACTATCAGTTGCTCTTCAGAGACTAAAACAACTGAATAAATTATGGAATGGGACAGACATAACTACTAAAATTGAAGAAGGTTGGTTACTAAAGACGATAAAGAAAAGTGAAATATTTTGGTCACTTGAAACGTCATGAAAGTTTTGAGAGAACAATAATGGAGGGGTATATGATTGGGAAGAGAGGAAGAGGAAGGCCAAAGAGAAGATGGGTGCAGGATGTGGGGGATGATCTCCAGATGGGTGTATCGGACGCGGGACATCTTGCTTATGATCGAGAGGTTTTCCGGAAGGTTGTTATGGGAGCGAGGTTCTGCAAAGGACATGCTACTTAATGAATGAATGAATTATAATGGCCAAGCATTTTCTGAATAACCGAAAACAGGCTTTGCAATCTCACGTTTCATTTTAATTTCCCTCGACTAGTGAGCAAACTTTCATGGTTTTCTAATTTCATATAACTTTGCGAGTTTTTCCCAATTGTGAAATTCGGCTAGAATGCTGGATTCTCCTTCGGGAGACCCAGGTTCGAATCCTCTGTACGGCGTGGATTTTTTTCTATCAGGAGCAAAAAGAAAACTAACCTGCGCAGTACACGGTGACTGCACTAGCCAGGCGGGCTCAATGCACCCCCCCCCCCCCCACCCCCAACGTACAATATAGGCAGTAGATAAGAGAAGAAAGTGAAATTCTAAATTGCCGTTCCTGTTTGCGCCTGTCCACTACAACTTCTGAACTATGGCTTAGAAGGTAAATTGTCTCTATGCAGACCTGGCTTGATTCATGGGCTGGCCTTCTTATAAAATAAGAACAAAGTGGGGATATCATTCCCTGTGACTCCACATCTAGCCTCCTTGGACAAGGATGTAAAATTAGGGAGAATTCAAAAAAGTCGACTTCATTGCACCGGGTTTTATCCCATATGGCTCGGTCTCTTTCCGCAGTATGGAAAGCGTCACAGAAAGCACAAACTCTGTAGCTTTTAGCGATGACCCACAGGAGTCTCCGAAACATATAACTCGTAAACCTTCGGAGCACGAGTTAAACGGCTTGACCACTTCGCCACAGAGACTCAAGGGAGATTATAATTTGCAAAATAATTTCATAATTGGAAACTGGTCAGTGCTGGCCAAAACATCCCATGCTAAATTTCACAAAACAAAACGAACAAAAAAAAAACTGCTTTAAAAAGAGTTGACTTAATTGCACCGGGTTTTATCTCATATGGTCAGTCTCTTTTCGCAGCACGGAAAGCTTCGCACAAAGCACGAACTCTGTAATTCCAGCGTCGACTCTCAGGAGTCTCCGAAAAAATGCATTCGTGAACCAAAGGACGCGGCCTAGAATCGAACCCACAACATTCAGAGTCCAGGCGGCTTGACCACTTCACCAGAGACTCCCAAGAAAATGTGATTCTGATATACACACATCTGGATCCTTGTTGGTGCTGTAGAGTTTTGTGCACTGTGCGTCGATTCTGTGCGAGATTGCAGTACTTATGGAGATATCTAAATGCAATGAAAATTATCCTTAGCTATAAACACGAGACCATTAGAAACATGAGGGAAAATAAAACTTCACGCACATCTCGTCTAAACAGATATTTTATTTTCACATGAAATAATGTTAGCTTTCAATATCTTAGAACAATCAAATCATCTACAATACTTTCATTATGCATATCCAGCTATAGCAATATTGAAGGTTTTGTATTCTCTCCATCATTTCTATAATTTGTGTTTTGACTGGTTTGAACAAAATCCAATTCTCGTTATTTGTGTAATGCTCTTCATTTTCTTTACTGAATGTATAGTCGAACTATCCATAATTTTAATCTGCAGTTGGCAAACAAAACCACAATCATAAAAAACAAAGTTATCTTGTGTTGTTAGTACAGCATACCACCATACACATAGAAGATAGACCAGTTCCCGACATGACATTCTTGTCATAACATTTTAAAATGCTAAATAAGTGGCCAACACAAATAAAATAACCAATTACCACAAGAGAAGTAATGAGCTTCCACCACTGGAAATGTTTCATCATTTTAATTTAAAAGAATGGTATAACTTAAAACTAGAAGTTTCTGACACCACATTAAAGAAAACATATATATGACTTTAATCTCATTGCTTTCACATGGATTATGCAGCTCAGATTACTTTTCAGCATCTTCTGGAGAAAGAGAGACAAAGAAAAACAAATCAATATTTTATGCAGAATGCTATACCTGAAATACAATTATAGGAAAATTGTTTTTGAGTTTGATATTTTGTTGTGACAACTCCATGACAGGATGGGTCAGAGTTCACATGATGTATTGAATTATTATTATTCTGCATTCATCCCGAAAGTTGTTTTAGACTTAATTGTGCTGTCTGTTTGCAGCAGAGCTGTGATATCAGCACCTTTTGGGTGACACATCCGACTTCAAGCATTTGTTGACTGGGTTACCTTCCCGGATATACTGATACAATATAGCAGGTCCCTAGTGGAACTTACTCTCAATGATTCCCCATTCCTGGCCAGCTTTCCTGTCTTATGTAACTCCATGCCCTGGGTGTCGGCGACATCCTGTATCCATCTGTGCCCTGCTCAACCCGTGCCCCCTTCTTCTCAGAAAGACTGCCCACAATCACTGTTCTGTCCACACCACTCTCACATTTAACACTGCCAAAGTGTTTCAGAGACATGATGCTCCTTAAGGACCAGTGTTCTTTGATGTTCACATTTGATAGAATGACACTGTTTTTATTGTTCTTGGTCCACGATATTCCAATCACCTTTCTGTAATACTGAAGTCCATAAGTGCCAAGATTATTCTTTAGTGACTGAGTGTGAATTTGTCCATGACTCATTGACATACCGGCACATGAAGGACGCACAATTCTCAATGTACATTGACTTGTTTACTTTTAATACCTGCACTGCCTGCCTCGACCAGCCTACATCTGACTTCTGTTGACAGTCCTCACTGTTGATTTCAGCGCCAAGGTATTTTAAAGACAGACTTTGTCAATGTCTTCATGTTGATTTTGATTTTTGTCTGACATGTAGTTGTATCCATTGACATTAACTTTTTTTAAAGTTCAGAAAATATTTTTAATGTTACAGAAAAATTCATAGAATATTCTGGATGTTAAAAAAAAAGAAAGAAACATTCCAACATTCTACCAGATCTGAACATCTAAGGAAACTGGTTCATAAATGGTATATCCCAGAAACTGAAATTCTCTGGCCATATTAAACTTTGCCTTGAAAAGAATAGTGATAGACAGCATGGCGCCTGGAACAATGGGGCAAGATAGAAATGGCAAGATATCTGGAAGCTTTTCGTCAGGACGTGATCCATGTGATGTTCTACAAAGTCTTGCAACATGATGATGATAGAAGTTCAGAAGAACTTATATTGGTATTCACCAAGGACAAAAAACAAATGGTATTCACCCCAAGGGCAAAAAAAAAAAAAGGTATTCACCCCAAGGACAAAAAAGAAGAATGGTATTCACCTCAAGGGCAAAAAAAAAAATGGTATTCACCCCAAGGGCAAAGAAAGAAGAATGTTATTCACCAAGGATAAAAAGGATATTGGTATTCACCAAGGACAAAACAAAGAATGGTACTCATCACTTACCTTCATCATCATCGTCACTATCATCATCATCTGACTCATCGTCGTCGTCGTCGTCATCATCATCATCCTCATCAGATTCAAAAGTATGATCTGGTATATCATAAATCCTCACAACAGGCTGGAAAAAGACACATGAACACAGCTTACATTAGAAACGGTACAAAAGTTCACTAAGCAAAAACACAAGCAAGATTATGGATACAATTTGTTCCTGTGAACTGTGACAGGACGCTGGACGGAGGGAATAACAGAATCCATGGGAATGTTGATATACGAAGCCCATAACCGGGCACTCTCACGAAGTTTATACTTCACCTCGACACCGCAAGGTACAAGAGGAACATGATGAGATGAGATGAACTGTGACAGCCAGTTTTCTTATCGTTTTTCTAGTCATATCAAAATGTCCATTAAAAGCTGTAATAATACAAAAGATCAGGATATATACTTCAGAAACATCATCATCATGTGCCCTGCCACACGGAGTAGACAATGTATCGCCACATATCTCGTTCCTTGCTGTACTGGATCACTTCTACTGATGATATTGCTCCATACATAATTGTAGGCCATCCAGCTTATTTCTCTCTCTGTTATCTTTCCTGTCATTATATTGTCCAATGCCTCTCTTCTCATCACATGACCAAAGAACATTGCCACTATCTTAGTTCTATATAATGTTCTACTTTTCATTAGCCTCTTCTAGGCACACTAATTACTCTCTGTCCAAGGCGTTCACAACATTCATTTCAGAAACCACATATCCATTGCATCCATGCCCTTCCATTCACAACCCAAAGTTCACTACCACACAGCAGATTTTGTAGAACATTTCAGTACTCTCTTTCTGATATTACATAAAATACTTTTCATTTTCTGAAATGCAGCTTTTGTTTGGCCTATTCTGCTCTTAATCTGTCGCACATCTTCCATCTGATGCCACATACCACCTGAATCCCTAAATATTACCTATTAATTCATCATGTGCCGTGCTGATAACCGTGGGCGGTCATGTTTTGCCATCTCACTCGATCATTAGTCATGGATCAGCTCAGTGTTATTGTCTCAGCCATACCACATGGCCAAGCCATCAAGGTATTTACTTCTCTGCCTTCCCCTTGTTCTCTTCCCTTCAATCTTGCCAGTTGTCACCAAGTTCTCCAATTTATTTCTTCTCATAATGTGACAAAAACCTTTTTTCTACGTCTAATTTCTCAAATCAGTAAATATTACCTATAACAGTAACAAATATCCTAACAATTCACATAACCAATCTGTAGCTGAAATGAAACATTGTACCTTGTTGGGGTCCTTCATGATGAGGTATTTTCCTTCTTTAAGCTTCATGCAGGTGTCAATGATGCAACGCATGATACCCCAGGCGTTGTCCATGTTCAGGTTAATCTGGTTGGCAAACTCCACGGGCTTAAACTGCTGGGTGCCCAAGATCACATGCTTGGCGGTGTCCTTGACATGCAGGCGAGACACATAACTGAGGGAAGAAATCATGACCACGGGTCAAAAACTATAAACATGAAATCTGAAGACATGATTACAGACATGGAATCTGAAGACACGATTACAGGCAAGAAATCTGAAGACATGATTACAGGCAAGAAATCTTAAGATATGATTACAGGCAAGAAATCTGAAGACTTGATTACAGGCAAGAAATCTGAAGACATGATTACGGGCAATAAATCTGAAGACATGATTAAAGGCAAGAAATCTGAAGACATGATTAAAGCAAGAAATCTGAAGACATGATTACAGGCAAGAAATCTGAAGACATGATTACAGACATGGAATCTGAAGACACGATTACAGGCAAGACATCTGAAGACATGATTACAAGCAAGAAATCTGAAGACATACAAAGATTAGTTACAGACAATACATATATTGATCCTCATCCAGTAATTTTGTGGAAACCATGGGCAACAGACAATTGTCTGAATTCTGCAAGAACTGTCAAAATAAAAAAACTGTCATTTACTATCAATATAGTACCTCGCAGCGTAAGGCAGGGGGGTCTGGTTAGTGCAGTCATCGCGAACAGTGCAGCTTAGGGTTTTCTTTTTTCCCCAGACAGAAAAAAATTCCAGCTTACAGAGGATTTGAACCCGGGTCTCCCGAAGGAGAATCCGGCATTCTAGCCCCTCGGCCAATCGTTCCTGGCAAGAACTGTGTGGGAAGGAAAGGCGATGAAGAAGCTACGCCCACCCCAGATGCTTTGTCCTAGACTATGTGTGGTCTAACACACTTCACACCCCAACAACACTACCATGGGACTGTCAGTCCAATCCCAGAGCAGGTCCAGATGATTAGAACACACAGCCAGGTCACAGATGATTAGACCACACAGCCAGGTCACAGATGATTAGACCACACAGCCAGGTCACAGATGATTAGAACACACAGCCAGGTCACAGATGATTAGACCACACAGCCAGGTCACAGATGATGAGACCACACAGCCAGGTCACAGATGATTAGACCACACAGCCAGGTCACAGATGATTAGACCACACAGCCAGGTCACAGATGATTAGACCACACAGCCAGGTCACAGATGATGAGACCACACAGCCAGGTCACAGATGATTAGACCACACAGCCAGGTCACAGATGATTAGACCACACAGCCAGGTCACAGATGATGAGACCACACAGCCAGGTCACAGATGATTAGACCACACAGCCAGGTCACAGATGATGAGAACACACAGCCAGGTCACAGATGATGAGACCACACAGCTTCTACAACTAGATCCAACAATACAGACATGCATGCGAGGCTTGAACTATCACATACCCAAACTTGATCTGGTCAGACCCAGCCAACAGTGCACTGACGGTCCACTTGGCCAACTTGCAGCTGTTATTTTTCAACTCGGTTGCTAGAACTGCACCACGCTGGTTGTCCAGACGGCTACGCCAGTCCACTCCTCCAGCAAACTGCAAAATATATTTTATGTTAAAATTCTATATTCATCTCAGTCTGTGCTGTATATATAAAAATATCTTACACTTTACTAAACTCCTAAAGTGGAAACTTTACAATATTCTTCAAATATACAATAGCTAACCATCAATGCCTAGCACACAGGTTAACCTTTGTTTTGTTTAGCACAATCCTGCCATTTTATATTAAGAAGAACTTTCCATACATCAGGTGTGTGATCTGAGACCATCAATCGTGAAAGACAGTGGGTTGAAGTTCCGGAAGACATGACGGACTGGCACAATGTAATAACAACACTGGGTCGTGAGTGCAGAGAATGGGCAGCAGGCCGCAGTGAGTTTGAAGTGCAACAGCTGATCCAGAGCAACACACATCAAGGTGACATCTACACCAATGGGTCAGTGGTGAGAAACAGACGTAGTGGTTGGGGCTTTATCGCAAAGGCAAATGGACGAGTCTTGAAAAAGGAGAGTCTGGCATATGAGACTACGACCTCCAGCATGAGAATAGAGGTGGAGGCAGTAACAGCGGCATTCCGGTGGCTAGAGGAGACCACTGAAACACACGTTGTATTTATTACGGATTCAAAGAGTATGCTTAGTAAGGTGGAGAAAGGAATGTTTCATGTGGAATGGCTCTCGTCGCTTCAGAGGTCACAGATTATGAGAATTTTATGAATATTTTGCCCTAGCCATGCGGGGGTACAGGAGAATGAACAGGCTGATAGGCTAGCAGGGAATGCACCTCTTGGTGGTAGTTTGCCTATGGACAAGGGGGAGGTGGTCATGCGCTTGTGGGACCAGGTGCTGAAGGCGGAGGAACAGATTGAGAACCCATATGTGGAAAGAATGAGATTGCAGGGGTTCTGGAAGAATCTGAAAACTGAGTGGGAAGACCAGGAGAACTTTTAATCAGATAACAGTGGGAATGATTAGTAGTACGACTCTTCGCTGGCTGTTGAACGAGGGGGACGGAACACGTATGGGAATGTCCTGAGTGCAGTGATGTCAGTTCTTGACTCAACTCAACATATTAAGAAGAAACTTAGATTGTGTGCATGAAACTTATTAATGAGACAACATTCTAGACAATTTAAGAAGAGATGAAAATGCTTGTTCTAATTTCACCACAGCAGCTCTGCTGTAAACAGGCACAAAGCAATCACGTCCTAAAAAAACTCTCCAGATGAACGCAGAAGAAGATTTCATCACAGTAGACCTATGACTAGTCAAAAGTCAAGAGACAGAACAGACAAGCAATGAGAACTAAAGACAGACACAGACATTTAGTCAGGGCATAGTTAGTAAAACCATATAATATCAAACTGGCTCAGCTGAGAAACTATTCAGAAAAAATAATGATGAATGTACTTTATTACGAACCCGACCGATTCTAGTCACTTACCCTGGAGTCCCATTCATTAAGAGCTTTGACATTCATAAACTGGATCTCATTGTTGGGACCATAGGTGACTGCATCGTGCTCTGTCCGTGCTATCAAGACAATCTCATTTCCTAAATCCCATTTGCGATACCTAAAAATAGACATTTTCATAAATAATTTCTCACAGCGTATATTTATGGACATCTTATGTTCATCATAAAGTGCGTCACTAGAGGAAGACTGGCTACCTATGTTCATTAGGCTTAAAATTGAAAGCCAATTAATCAACACTTTGGGATGCATCCATCAGCAGGAATCAATATTGTTGTAGATGCCACCGTATTAACTCTGCTGACTTCCTACTATACATCTATATCTAACTGTACACCTTCAGCTCCACATTTCCTAATTGGGCCCTTTCACAACTGAACTGAACTTCTGCGGCACCTTCATAACAACGAAGAATTTGTGTTTTAATATTACATTTTCTAATTTCATGTTTTTCTTCAGATCTATTTGTGGTGTTCCTAATGACGATTAGTATAATCGAAAAGTTGTTCGCTGTGTTGTGATATACTTATTTTTATTCTATTTTCCCTGTGATTTATGTAAAGTATGTACCCTGTGTCTGTGTTTCTTATAACTCACTTTTTTGCAGGAGCCACACATGCCCAACTGTTGTCTTTCCAATTGTTATATCCTGCTGTAGCCGTTACCTCTCTGATCTCTTCTCATTATATGAACAAAGAACACTTGTTTGTCACTCACTCATAGTTGTGTATAATGTTCAACTTTCATTAGCCTATTCCATGCAAACGTTTGTTACTCTGGCCATCAAAGGTATTCATGTCTCAGGCACCACGAATAAATAAAACTACAATGCTCATTCGATTCCAAGCAGTACATTCCTGGCGTTGACCCAGCATGACACTATGTATGACAGAGGGACTCATTCTTCTAGGAACATAGATTCCCAGCACAATTCCGATGTGCTTTATGTCACTAAACATACAGATCTTCATCGGTCGTCTGATATTTTAGTTTTGGACATAACTTTTTAGCATGTTTTGGCTGTTTGTGATTTCTTGGAAAGTTTATGTTGTTTGCCATTGCTTTCTGAACAACTAGCACTAATACCATTGTATGAAAAAACAATGCCAAATCGCCTGCAGCTATATGTGTAACCCCTCTGCCAGAGCCAGACGAAATGGCATTGTGTCAATTTAAGGCTGCAAATATTTGCACCTTTCTGCGAACACATTTGGCTTTTTTTGGGTCAGAAACACCCAATGATAAAAATCCAGCATAAGAAGTAACAACAAAAAATACAAACGTCAATATATAGGTCTTGAAAATGAGTTAAAAGCCAGTAACCAACTGCCTTACCTGTATCCCACAGATGCAACTTCTGTGCCTTCCTCACCCTGAACAAATGGATTTGATTTCTCAAAGCTATGCTTCTCTTCATTCTGTGGAAAACAAGGAGAATGTCATTAACTGGAGATCACCCGTTTCTTACACACATAAAATCATACCTGTGCTGTCCCAACTCCTAGTTTCCCGTGTACATTCACTTACTACTGTTTCCTGTGTGATTTCACTTACTACTTAATCATCTATATATGCCTTCATGTGCATGATATCTGGGGAGGGGAAGATTTGAGTGCTTCTTGATATATCTATATGGAATGAAAGTGATCCTTCATTAAAATGAGAAAACATAAATGGGTCTTCACTTACTACTCTTAATTTCCTGTTCCTTCCTTCACATTCTATTCTTAGTTTAATGTGCTTTCACTTACTAATCTTTAGTTAACTGTGTGTATTCACTAATACCCTTAGTTTCCCCATGTCTTCATTTACTACTCTTTAGTTTATTTTTTGTATTCACTAACTACCCTTAGTTTACCCACCAGGCTCCGTGGCGAAGGGGTTACAGACGCAATTCCACATACCTACATTTGAAACAGCTGTGGGAGATTTGGCAGCAGACCGCCTTATGTAGGTTCATTTTATGAAATAGTATGGGTGGGTGCCAGTCATTCAGAAAGCAATGGTAAACTACTGAAAGTAAACTTGCCCAGGAATCACAAACAGCTAAAAAATGCTGGGGTTGACTGCTACATCCTGTAAAGGATATGCAACTAACGTTTAGTTTCCCCATACCTTCACTTACTACTCTTTAGTTTACTGTGCGTATTCACTAACTATCCTAAGTTTCCCTGTGTCATCAAATACTACTTTCTAGTTTAGTGTGCGTATTCACTAACTACCCTTAGTTTCCCTGTGCCTTCACTTACTGCTGTCAGTTTACAGTGCGTATTCACTAACTACCCTTAGTTTCCCCGTGCCTTCACTTACTGCTGTTAGTTTACAGTGCGTATTCACTAACTACCCTTAGTTTCCCCATGCCTTCACTTACTGCTGTTAGTTTACAGTGCGTATTCACTAACTACCCTTAGTTTCCCCGTGCCTTCACCTACTGCTGTTAGTTTACAGTGCGTATTCACTAACTACCCTTAGTTTCCCCATGCCTTCACTTACTGCTGTTAGTTTACAGTGCGTATTCACTAACTACCCTTAGTTTCCCCGTGCCTTCACTTACTGCTCTTAGTTTACAGTGCATATTCACTAACTACCCTTAGTTTCCCTGTGCCTTCACTTACTGCTGTTAGTTTACAGTGCGTATTCACTAACTACCCTTAGTTTCCCCGTGCCTTCACTTACTGCTCATAGTTTGCATATTCACTAACTACCTTTAGTTTCCCCGTGCCTTCACTTACTGCTGTTAGTTTACAGTGCGTATTCACTAACTACCCTTAGTTTCCCGGTGCCTTCACTTACTACTGTTAGTTTACAGTGCGTATTCACTAACTACCCTTAGTTTCCCTGTGCCTTCACTTACTGCTGTTAGTTTACAGTGCGTATTCACTAACTACCCTTAGTTTCCCTGTGCCTTCACTTACTGCTGTTAGTTTACAGTGCGTATTCACTAACTACCCTTAGTTTCCCCGTGCCTTCACTTACTGCTGTTAGTTTACAGTGCGTATTCACTAACTACCCTTAGTTTCCCCAGTGCCTTCACTTACTGCTGTTAGTTTACTCTGCGTATTCACTAACTACCCTTAGTTTCCCTGTGCCTTCACTTACTGCTGTTAGTTTACAGTGCGTATTCACTAACTACCCTTAGTTTCCCTGTGCCTTCACTTACTGCTCTTAGTTTACAGTATGTATTCACAAATTATCCTTAGTTTCCCTGTGTCTTCGCTTTTTTAAAATGTTGCATATCCCTTACAGGACGTTGCAGTCAACACCAGCATTTTTCAGCTGCTGTTAATGTACTAGGCATGTTTTAAGTTCAGTAGTTTGCCATTGCTTTCTGAACGATCGGCTCCCATACCAACACGTTATAACACAACACGGTCTTCACTTACCATCCTCAAAACCTGCTGTGAGAAGTTGTGGTTGATGAATGTAGCTTCCAGGGCAAGACTCCTTGGTGAGTTGATACTAGCACTGCCATCATCCTGGGGAGGCTCGGTGGCGGTCTCGCTCACTGTCAGCAGATCAAAATCAGAGTCATCTCGCTTGTCAAAGAACAGCTTGTTGCCCACTCTCTGAACCACAACGTCCCAGGAGTAGGAGGAGCGAGGACAGCACATCATGGTAGCCAGGATAGCATCTGTGGCAAAGACGTTGCCCTGGGTCTTGGCAAGCTGCGATATGAACAAGAGTAGGAAGTGTAAACATTGTAGCATAACTTCAGATGCAAAAAAAAATAGAAACAGACATTGCTCGTTTCAAACCTTAAATCAGTACTACTGTATGGATCAGAAATATGGAGAACAATGAAAACGATTACAGATAAACGACAAACACTCACTAATTGGTATCTGCAAAAATATAGAAGAAATAAAATGGTATGACAAAATCACCAAATTGGAGCTCAGGGAGAGAACCAGACAACTACCAATGAACGAAGAGGTGAAGATAAGATGCTGGCTATGGATAGGCTACACATTGAGAAAACCTGAGAGCTGTATAACTAGAAAAGCCTTTGTTTGGAATCTACAAGGCTAAAAACTCATGGGGAAGAGAACTAGAAGCAGAACTGAACAATATGGGAAGGAACATGGACAGAGAATATGGGATAGCTAAAGATGGAGGGCAGGTGGCATGGTGTGTATGTGACCTGGTTAGGGGTTTATACCCTAAAGGAGGGTAGGGGACAAAAGAAGAAAATTGCCTCAGTAATACAGAGACTGTGTTATACAGAGACTGTGTTATACAGAGACTGCTTCAAACAGCCCTTGCATGGGCTGACATTATGTCTGCATTTCATGAGAGCTTTTAACTTGGTACATTTCTTAGATCCATGCTACTATATCCTTGCAACTTCTGCCATAATTAAGAATCCACTTATCTAAAGTTATCTGACCACCTTAGATTGAGATTACAGCTTACAAATAACAAACATATCAGTGATGTATGCATGACAGAACACTCTTCTATTGCTTTAACAGCCGCGATTTGTTATGTGGGGAAAAATACAACTTAAAACCTGAATGACAATTGGTAAACTTCATAGGAAAAAAGCACAAGAGACAGAGATAAATCCCCAGGATGGCTTGGTCACATAGCAAAGTTGGGACACGAACACAGACCTAATATGAGACTAGTGATCGTGTGAGATTGTGAACCATAGTCACCTACATTTATCGGCCCAGCACATGATGACATTTAACAATATTTATTCAGCTAAAGATTTTTTCACCTTAACAAAACAAAAAGTGGATATAACTAAAAAATGTTTTCCTGTGATGATTTTGATTCCCATAATTCTTCTTTACATCTCCCAATGAAGCAAAGGGCCCTCATCTGACTTCTCCCCCCCCCCCCCCCCCCCCCCCCCCCCCAAGACTTTTTGATGTTTGGCTGGATCTTGCAGATAGTTTTCTACTGATGAGGCAGCCGGTCTCATGTCCGTCCGTCCTTAGTCATCTCTTATGACATGCATGGTAAGTTAGTGTAACTGTTCTTTGCATTTCTTACGGGTCCCAGTAATACTTAGGTGTACATATGATTAGGTTAACTGAATGCTTTTAGTTCAGATGGCTAGATGGAAAAATTAGAAGACGTCCTATCAAAACTACCCAAATATGAGAAAATGCTAACAAGAATGTTAACACTATTCTATCACTCACACATTCCATGTTGTTTCTAGAACACAATTTCAACAACAATGACAACACACCAAATGTACATACCTGCCTAATAACGGGATCATCAGTGGTGGTGACCTTATGGAAGATTCTGTTGATTCTTCTCATTTTCTTCTCATTTTTGGTGGTCACTCTGTCATAGGTCTTGTCATAGTACTCCATGGATCCGTAGGTCACTCTAAAACAATGTACAATTTCTCATTCACACATATTCTTTCAGCAATTCTTAAACATGCTAATGCTACAAAAGTATGCTAAAAGCATATATTATATCTGATGTAACAGTTTCTGGCCTTCGCTTTTGGTTTTAAGAATAGACACAGAACTACAGACAGCAAATGCAAGGGGTAGATGGTGACTTTCAGTAATATGGTTATGTTTGTACACATACATCCCTCCTTCCTGGAACCACAGAAATCCTAACTCAAGCACCCATAAATATATTGCTTCATCTGTTACTGTGTCTTCAACTACCAGGCGTTCATAGACAGTTTTATCAATTTCTCTCTCTTATTATTTATTTATTATTTATCAAATCACATGAAGTTGGACGTTGTTACAGCATTTAGTAATTAATGAGTAAACATGTAACTATTGATACACCATATAGTAGTTGAGTAAACACAATGGACTTTGTGAAATCAATTTGATATACAAACTTACAAATCTTCTCCTTCTTTGATATCAGGAAGATTCAGCTTGGTAAGACGTGGGAAGTCCATCTCTTCAACCACAACCCAGTCATCCTTGATTTGGACTGATGCATCGCGGTTGCGGACAGGCATCTTACTGCGATTCTCTTGCATCTGCTTGCCAAACTGCTTCTGCCACTTCTTGAGAAGTCTCTGGCGATCACGTTCACGGTTCTTTTGAGTTTTAGTGAGCACCTGCATGTTGGCTTGAGTCTGCTGCTGCCGGCGCTCTCTATCTCGCCTCTGACGATTCTGTAATTTACACAGCCATATATAACTACACATACACCAATAAGGTTAATAAATAAAATATTTCATCAACGTATTAAACAATGGCCTGTGTGGATTAATTAAAACATCATAGCTGTGGATTAATTAAAACATCATAGCTGTGGATTAATTAAAACATCAGAGCTGTGGATTAATTAAAACATCAGAGCTGTGGATTAATTAAAACATCATAGCTGTGACTGCCCTTGTGGGAGGTCAGCATGGCAGAATGGATAAGAATGTGTTCTTCAACATCTGGTGTGCTGTTGCCGAGGTAAAGGGTTTAACCCCTACACTGGACAGTTGGAAGAGAGAGAGA
The DNA here is from genome assembly GCA_014155875.1 of Cepaea nemoralis. Lineage (NCBI taxonomy): Eukaryota > Metazoa > Mollusca > Gastropoda > Stylommatophora > Helicidae > Cepaea > Cepaea nemoralis. Next base: position 19,370 of record JACEFZ010027453.1, read on the forward strand.
GAGAGAGAGAGAGAGAGAGAGAGAGAGAGAGAGAGAGAGAGAGAGAGAGAGAGAGAGAGAGAGAGAGAGAGAGAGAGAGAGAGAGAGAGAGAGAGAGAGAGAGAGAGAGAGAGAGAGAATGCATTTGAAATTTTGTTGTTATAATTGCCCCTTTGAACATCTGTTGTGACCTTCGGTATCTGAAGGAGTTATGGCCATCGTGGTGTGTAATTTAATCAATCATATTTTTCAATCATTACTTTGTTTCTTATTTCAATGCTAATATACCTCTGCGTATGTTAAATCCAGCTAAGCAATCACATTCCACACAAGAAAGAAAGATGTACGTACAATATCCATAACGACAAGTCAATAACTCCTTAGCACTCTTGAGAATTCTTTCACCTTATATCCCCCATTGAGTCAACTACTCATTCCATGCCACACAATCTTTTTTTTCCCTATCTCATGCAGCTCCACATTATTATTATTTTATTCATTTCTGTGTGTAATTCTCTTCTCCTGTCTTTAGGTCTTTTTTTTGTTTACCCTGTTGGTTCCAGACAGTTTACCATTTTCAAGTTTTCTCAGTGCATGTCCTATTCAGCACCAGCATCTTTTCCTCAGCCCTTGCTTCTCTAGTATTTGTTTAGTTCTCTCCATCAGCTTCTTATTGGTGATTCTATCATAACATTTTAGACCTAATCTGATTCTTAAGACTTAAACAACCAAACAAACCTGTTGAAAAATGCGACCTCTCCTCTGATAAATGGGCTTCTGCATTCTAGAAGTGTCCACCAACTGAAACGTGCTTTCATCTTCATCATGGTAATAGGCATACTGATTACCACCTCCGAAGGCAGAGTTGTACTTTCCTGAATGAGGAAACCAAAAATTCAATGAGACATACAGAATAATCGAAGCAATATAAAATAAGTCTTTGGTTGTGAGCAATTTGATTTCATGTCGTATCAGTGTATAGTAAATTTAGTTAGCATAACTATCATCATCATCATCCTGTGCCTTGCCGGCTGGTGTGGTCCATCGTGCCTCTCAACAAATTATGATCTCCGACGGCATGGATCAATCCGAGAGTTGACTCCCTTCCTTGCCATGACACAAGACTACAGAATCTTCTCACGCTGTCTTCCTCTATCTCTCTTTCCACAAATCTGTTTTCCGGTTGTCACATGTTCCAGATTTTGTCTTCTCACGGCTATGCCAGGACATTAAAGTTGTATTAGCTCCCTGGAGCAAGCATCATTGGAGGTTTCTGATCATCAGAATGAGACACCCTTCTATAAATATTTCAGCCTCTTTATCTTCTTTACACAATTGTGGGGAGGGGTGTTGCCACATCGGTCATGACTCCTAAACGTCTTTCTCGTGCTGCGCACCTACACCCTAAAATACAGCTTCAAGATATATGTTCACCACCAATAGTAACTGTCTCACTATTTCATTGCTTTGTGTGCCTATCCAATCACCACTTTGCACTCAGGAACGTGAACGCCATGCATCTGGTGCAGTGTGTGCTGGCAGAGATGATGGGAGATAAGATGATGCAAGCACCAAGAAGTACTACCAAAACTATCAGCAACCAAAGTTTTACCAATGTCTGTTCAATATCATCAACCCATACCTGAAGAAGAAAGGACGAGTTGTATACAGCAGCCATGGTATCACAGTGCACTGATCTACCATCAAAGTTGTATTCAGCAGCCATGGTATCACAGTGCACTGATCTGCCATCAAAGTTGTATACAGCAGCCATGGTATCACAGTGCACTGATCTGTAATCAAAGTTGTATACAGCAACCGTGGTATCACAGTGCACTGATCTGCCATCAAAGTTGTATACAGCAACCGTGGTATCACAGTGCACTGATCTGCCATCAAAGTTGTATACAGCAGCCATGGTATCACAGTGCACTGATTTACCATCAAAGTTGTATACAGCAGCCGTGGCATCACGGTGCACTGATCTACCATCAAAGTTGTATACAGCAACCGTGGCATCACAGTGCACTGATCTACCATCAAAGTTGTATACAGCAACCGTGGCATCACAGTGCACTGATCTGCCATCAAAGTTGTATACAGCAGCCACGGTATCACAGTGCACTGATCTGCCATCAAAGTTGTATACAGCAGCCACGGTATCACAGTGCACTGATCTGCCATCAAAGTTGTATACAGCAGCCATGGTATCACAGTGCACTGATCTGCCATCAAAGTTGTATACAGCAGCCATGGTATCACAGTGCACTGATCTGCCATCAAAGTTGTATACAGCAGCCATGGTATCACAGTGCACTGATCTGCCATCAAAGTTGTATACAGCAGCCATGGTATCACAGTGCACTGATCTACCATCAAAGTTGTATACAGCAGCCACGGTATCACAGTGCACTGATCTACCATCAAAGTTGTATACAGCAGCCATAGTATCAAAGTGCACTGATCTACCATCAAAGTTGTATTCAGCAGCCACGGTATCACAGTGCACTGATCTACCATCAAAGTTGTATACAGCAGCCATGGTATCACAGTGCACTGATCTACCATCAAAGTTGTATACAGCAGCCATGGTATCACAGTGCACTGATCTACCATCAAAGTTGTATACAGCAGCCATGGTATCAAAGTGCACTGATCTACCATCAAAGATGTATACAGCAGCCACGGTATCACAGTGCACTGATCTACCATCAAAGTTCTATACAGCAGCCACGGTATCACAGTGCACTGATCTACCATCAAAGTTGTATACAGCAGCCATGGTATCACAGTGCACTGATCCAACATCAAAGTTGTATACAACAGCCATGGTATCACAGTGCACTGATCTATCATCAAAGTTGTATACAGCAGCCATGGTATCACAGTGCACTGATCTACCATCAAAGTTGTATACAGCAGCCACGGTATCACAGTGCACTGATCTACCATCAAAGTGGCCCAGGATCAACCTCCCACCACACAGGGGTTTATATCTGTTTCAGTCAAGTAACTCTAGAGCTGACCCATGTCTAGCAAAATACATCCTAGAGAATTCTCTTGGAGGAAAAGACTTCAATGAAAGGAACTGGTTACCTCACCACAAAAATCTGTAATCCTGTGTACACGAAAAAAATCAAGAATCCTGTTCCATGCCTTGAGGTGTACTGTGTATATGGTGCTAGCACCAGATTCCTATAGACCCACCAGCAGTGGATGGGTGGAGTTGTCAGGATCATGATGGCCGCTTTTATCTCCTAGAACATTCTATAGACCCACCAGCAGTGGATGGGTGGAGTTGTCAGGATCATGATGGCCGCTTTTATCTCCTAGAACATTCTATAGACCCACCAGCTGTGGATGGGTGGAGTTGTCAGGATCATGATGGCCGCCTTTATCTCCTAGAACATTCTATAGACCCACCAGCAGTGGATGGGTGGAGTTTTCAGGATCATGATGGCCGCCTTTATCTCCTAGAACATTCCCTGGTACCCTTGCGAGACTGGGTCCACCTGGGAGTCCAGGACAGTTTTTACACAATCATCTCAATTAGGATTCAAACATGACCATCAGGGCTGCAGGCAAGCCTGCTGGTTACTGCACCACTCCAGCTCCCTTTGTATACATGTAGGACTATCAATTCTCATTATCAAATAATCCTTGTACTTACCTGGCAATGTAACATTCCAACAACAATCCTTGTACTTACCTGGCAATGTAACATTCCAACAACAATCCGTGTACTTACCTGGCAATGTAACATTCCAACAACAATCCTTGTACTTACCTGGCAATGTAACATTCCAACAACAATCCTTGTACTTACCTGGCAATGTAACATTCCAACAACAATCCTTGTACTTACCTGGCAATGTAACATTCCAACAACAATCCTTGTACTTACCTGGCAATGTAACATTCCAACAACAATCCTTGTACTTACCTGGCAATGTAACATTCCAACAACAATCCTTGTACTTACCTGGCAATGTAACATTCCAACAACAATCCTTGTACTTACCTGGCAATGTAATACAATTCGAGTGATAAATGCATGTAGTCTCTGCAATCAAATGGCTGTAACATTCCAACAAACAGTTATGATAAACTTACCAAGATAACGTTTGTCTTGATAAGTGTTTCCAGTCCAGTCAGACACCTGGAGATTTCAAAACAGGATGTAGTAAAGAGAAATAATATGGGTATTTTGTTGTACACTTGTTCGGGTAGTTTGGCATGTGCAATAGTGCTTAGTAAAATCATGAATACAGTGTTATGTAATTAAGTGGAACCTGCAGTTCTACTGAATTATGATTGAACTCTTAACACGCGGTGTACTCAAAAGTGCCCGATATTTGCCAAACTGCACTTAGGTTCCAGAAGAAGAAAATACAAACAAGGGCCGCAGGATAAATAGACAAATATTCAGGATGGGTTAAGCCAGGGACAATATTCAATAGAGGGCACAGAGCATGGTAAAGAATGGATACAAGTGCAACTTTACATAGTGAGGTACATACTTTTCAGTATGCATCAGGTTGGATAGGGAGTGCAGACAACAAAACCCGGTAATTGTGTAGGCAGCAGTTCAGGCTTTGAATTCTGAGACTTCTTCCAAGGATGATGTGGTAATCCACACAGATGGGGTTGTTGTTCGACAAGTCAGGAACTCAGGGGCATTAATGTCAGCGTGGCCGATTGGATAAGAGCTCTTGCTCAAACTTCCTGTGTGCTGATGCCAAGGTAGTGGGGTCAGCTGCACTTAAATGTTGACCTCTCGTCTTTGACTTGGGGAAGTAAATTACAAATACCTTAGAAGTCAGAGTGGGTTTGCCCAATGGCAAGGGACACTGATAATAGGGAAAAGTAGTACAAACGTAAAAATTAATCCAGTGCACTAGAAGTTGTAGAACGGGTATGGACTACGCTTGAGTTCAAAGTGAGTGATCACACACACAAAAGGCCTTCATGGCTCAGGTCAGGTCAGAGGGAGAACTGTGAAAGAAGACTGATGCCTAGACCTTGACAAGACAGCGATGCCTAGACCTTGACAAGACAGCGATGCCTAGACCTTGACAAGACAGCGATGCCTAGACCTTGACAAGACTGCGATGCCTAGATCTTGACAACTAGTAACAAGTCATTTTCGAGAATTCGCTAGACGGTGACGCGGTCATCTACACAGATGGGTCGGTCGTCCGACATGTGAGAAGCTCATGGGCCTTTACAGCTCGGGCCGGAGGGAGAATTGTGAAGGAGGACTCTGGTGCTTTCACTGAAACCACAAGTAGCCTGACCATGGAAGTCATGGCAGTAAGTAAAGCAATAACATGGCTCGAGACACAGACATTCACTAGGGCTTGTTTCCTTAGCGACTCAATGAACATGATCAAGAGGATAGAGGAGGGGTCGATCCGAAGAGAATGGTTGCTGCCTCTGAAGCGGTCTCGGCTGGCAAAGATTAGTTTCATCTTTGTGCCAGGGCATGCGGGAGTACAAGAAAATGAGCGGGCTGACAAGCTCGCAGGTGAGGCTACTGTGGAGGGCAGACGCGCCATGGACCAGGCTGACATTCTGAATGCTCTACGAGAAGTGAGACTTTTGCGAGAACCAAGTGATGACTGTGAATCAACAATGGCCAGACTGCGAGAGCAGCAAATTAAAAGAGGTACCATTAGACTTTGAATTTCAAGGCCTATCTATCTGTCGTGGTCTCATTAGTAAATACTCAAAATTAAATTGATGATGGGGCTCGCTACAAGTTGTGTTTCATATACAATTCAGAGAACAATATCTTCACTTAGAATTTATGTAGCCACTTAAGCGAGGTATCACTGGACATGTGATGAGATCTTACCCACAACCAAAATTATTGTATCAACAAACGTTTTTCGTTGGTGATAAGATGTTACTATTGTTACACACAAATATGATCTCCCTGGCGAAGTGGTCAAGCTGTTCAACTCGACTCTGAAGGTTTGAGTTCGATTCCTTCGGTTCAGTAGTGAAAATTTTTTTGAGACTCCTGTGGGTCGTCGCTAGAGCTACAGAGTTCGTGCTTTGTGCGACGCTTTCCGCGCTGCGGAAAGAGACCGAGCCATATGGGATAAAACCCGGTGCAATGAAGTCGACCCCTGTCGACATTTAAGCGACTTTTTTAATGATTATAAATAAAGTAACAATTACCTTTCCTAGCCGGACATCTTTGGCGAAAGGTTGATATGGCATATCTTTGAACTGTTCTGGAATCTGGCATGGTCCCCATCCTGTAGGATTATCTTGAATCTGCGGTGTTACGAAGTGAGCCGGCGACATTTTGTTCCCGGGATCTAAAGAAAACGACAAAAACGTGAGCCGTGCAATCAAACCAGCCTCAAGTCTTAGTTAGCAAAATGTTGTTTCTATATCGCTGTACTGAAAGTCACTGAACTGACACGTGGATTCAAAACACACAACAGCAAAAAACAAACTAAGAAATAGTTCTTTAAATCATTTCTTAAAAAAACTTTATATACATTGAAAAAACATAAAAACACGTGTCATATGTTACCTATGATAGTATCTTTATGTGGAAATAATTGTTCCGATTGACAAGCTACACAATATCATGGATTCTTCGACATCCGGTCTTGGTTGATTTCACGGGGAAGATTAATAAAACGTGATAATTATCATCATCATCAAGTGCCGTGCCGGCTGGCGTAGGCGTTCATGGCTCTCCACAGATCTCGGTCTTTGGTGTTCTGGATCAACTCTGCTGATGATATTCCTCCATGCCACCGTCTCAGTCCGTCCAGCATCATTTCTCTTGGTCTGCCTCTGCCTCTCTTCCCCTCGATCTTTCCAGTTGTCACGATGTTCTCTAATGCCTCTCTTCTCATCACATGACCAAAGAAAGATGTTTGTCTCTTTCTTATTGTTGTATATAGTGTTCTAGTTTCATTAGCCTCTTTCAGGCAGTCGTTGTTAGTTACTCTGGCAGTCCAAGGAATTCGCAACATTCGTCTTAAAAACCACATCTCTGTTGCTTCTAAGTTCTTCCTAATTTGTTCATTTACATTCCAAGATTCGCTGCCATACAGCAAAACTGGTTCTATATAGCATTTTAGTACTCTCTTTCTTACATTTATTGATAGCGACTTATTGCATAAGATACTCTTCATTTTCTGAAATGCTGTCTTTGCCTGCCCTATTCTGCTCTTAATCTCTTTTGTACATCTTCCATCTGATGTTATAAGTGCCCCTAGGTATTTAAAATTATCCACTTGGTTGAGAATTTCCCCTTCTATTTCTATGTCACATTTTGGTGTCCCCATTTTCTTTGATATTACCATTGTTACTGTTTTCTTGATATTCAAGGACAGTCCTTTCTGTGCACTCTCTGTTACTACACTGTCCAACAATTGTTGTAGGTCTGTTGCATTATCCGCTACCAATACTGTGTCATCTGCATAGCGTATATTGTTTATATTATATCCTCCGATTAGTATTCCTGGCTTCTCTTTGATCTCTCTCATTATTACTTCGCTATACAGGGAGAAGAGATCGGGTGACAAGACACACCCCTGTCGTACTCCTAGCTTTATCTGTTCGTAACTACCCTCTTTATTTCCCATTTTAATTGCTGCTACTTGGTTCCAGTATATATTCTTTATTATTCTTAAATCTTTCCCATCAATGTTGATATCTTCCAACATTTTAATCAGCTCATCATGTTTTACTTTATCAAATGCCTTATTATAATCTATGAAGCATAAATATATGTCTCTCTGTTTCTCTATTGATCTTTCTATTAGTGTTCGTAATATATATATTGCATTGTTTGTACCCTTTCCTTCCATAAAACCATACTGTTCTTCACTAATTTCCATTTTTATTTTCTTTCTTGTTCTTCTCATTATAATTCTGAGTAGAAGCTTAGTGACATGGTTTATGAGGTTAATTGTACGAAAATCTTCGCATTCAAGTGCTCCTGGTCTCTTTGGTATTGCTATAAATACAGATTTCAGCATATCGCTCGGTAAATATCCACTGTTGTAAATATCATTCAGCATTTTGGTTAATATATCTACCCCAAATTCTCCCAATACTTCTAATTCTTCTACTGTGATTTCATCTGGCCCAGCTGTTTTTCCTTTCTTCATATGTTTCATAGCGTCAGCGACTTCTTCTTTTAGAATAGGTGGGCCTTCTAAGTTACTTTCTTCTGTTAATTCTTCCCTTTCTCCATTATATAATTCTCTTATATACTCATTCCACCTCTTCATTATAGCACCTTCCTCCAATAAAATATTGTTTTTGATTTCAAACACCCTGTATTTATTCTTATTTTTCTTCCTGTGAGCTCGCTGATTTGTCTGTGCATACTTTTTTTTTGATCTTTAATGGAATTTAATTCAATTTTTCTGCATTGCTTGTTTAACCAACTTTCTTTTGCCTTCACACATTTATCTCTTATTTCTTTATTTATCTTAGCATACTCTTGTTTGTCATTTTTATTCTGTTTCCTTTTGTCCATCAGCCTTAAGATTTCTTCATTCATCCATTTTTTTCTTAGCTTTTTGGCTTCTCTCCGGTAATATTTCTTTGCTAGTTTGATGAATGGAGTCCCTTAACATTTCCCATTGTTCATCTATACTCTGTATTTTAGCTATTGCATTGTACCTAATTTTCACAGTCACCCTGTATTGTTCTTGAATTTCTTTATCTACTTTCAGAACCTCTTTATTAAGTCTCAGGTTTTTAACCATTTTTTCCCCTCTCTTTAATCTTACTTTTATTTGTCCACATAGTGGTACATGATCACTATTACCGTCAGCACCAGGCATTGTCTTTACATTAATTAATGAATTTAATGCATTTCTAAATCTTTTATTAATAAGTATGTAGTCAATTTGGTTGCGTATTTTCATATCAGGGCTTTTCCATGTGTATAGTCGTCTTTTATGGTGTTTAAACCATGTGTTTCCAATTATCATATCATTCATATTTTCCCATTCTATTAGTTTCTCTCCTCTTTCATTTCTTGTACCTAAACCGTAATTCCCCACTATATCCTCTATTTTTCCCTTTCCTACCTTTGCATTAAAATCCCCCAGTATTATTTTTATTTCTTGTGATCCAATTTGGGCTATTGCCATTTCAACTTCATCGTAAAAGTTTTGTATATCTTCATCACTACTGTTTGTTGTTGGTGCATATACTTGTATAATATTTATATCTATTGGTTTGCCTTTGATTTTGACCATTATAACTCTATCTGAAATGCACCAGTATCCAGTCATAGATTTGGCTGTATTTTCATCAAATATTATTCCTACACCTTTTTCATGTGTGTCCCCTCCAGAATAAATTATTGTGTGTTTGTCGGTTATAATTTTGCCAGATCCCTTCCATCTCATCTCACTTATGCCTAGTATATTCATTTTCATGTTTTCCATTTCTCTTAGAACATTGTTTAACTTTCCTAGCTCATTTAATGTCCCAACATTCCATGTTCCTACTCTAAATTTATTTAGTTTAAACAATGCAAAGAATGCCATGGGCAGACAGAAAAACCAATGACCAATTTCTACAAGAAACAAATGAAAATCGTACACTGATTAGAATAATTAGACGTAGACAGTCAATATTTTGTGGTCACGGTATGAGAAGAAATAAATTGGAGAACTTGATGACAACTGGCAAGATCGAGGGGAAAAGAACAAGGGGAAGGCAGAGAAGTAAATACCTGGATGGCTCGGCCACGTTGTATGGTCGAGACAAGAACACTGAGCTGATCCACAACTCTGGTGATCGAGTGTGATGAATCATGATCGCCCACGCTGATCGGCATGGCACATGATGAATGAATTATAATTTTAATCAGAAGGCTGAAAAGTTGTATATGGTCTGTTTTTCTGTACCGATACAAATGCGGGACAATGAGTAAAGAAATGGTGAAGAAACTGTAGACAACCGAGATATGGTTTTTAAGAAGAATGCGGAGATATTGAGTGTTGCCATTGTTACTGGATCACTTACCAATACATACATGAAATACAAATGAAATTATGGGGACGTGTCAGAAGAACAGGTGGATTACAGAAATTAACCTTACGTGTGAAAATATTACAAATGAGAGATAGAGGAAGACAGAGAAATATGTATTTGACAAGTTGTTGTTGAGTTGAGTTAAGAACCGACATCACTGCACGCAGGACATTCCCATACGTGCTCCGTCCCCTCGTTCAACAGCCAGCGAAGAGTCATACTACTAATCGTTCCCACCGCTATCTGATTAAATGTTCTCCTGGTCTTCCCTCTCAGTTTTGAGATTCTTCCAGAACCCCTGCCGATCCCCCGGAATCTCATTCTTTCCACATATGAATTCTCAATCTGTTCCTCCGCCTTCTCCACCTGGTCCCACAAGCGCATAGGCAAACTACCACCAAGAGGTGCAATCCCTGCTAGCCTATCAACCTGTTCATTCCTCCGTACCCCCGCATGGCCAGGGCAAAATATCCATACAATTCTCACAAGCTGTGACCTCTGAAGCGACGAGAGCTATTCCACACGAAACATTCCTTTCTCCACCTTACTAAGCATACTCTTTGAATCTGTAATGAATACAACGTGTGTTGCAGTGGTCTCCTCTAGCCACCAGAATGCCGCTGTTACTGCCTTCACCTCTATTCTCATGCTGGAGGTCGTAGTCTCATATGCCAGACTCTCCTTTTTCAAGACTCGTCTTGAAGCAGAGAACAAAAATATTATAAACAACACAAATTACTTCAAAATATTAATTAATTAATTAATTAATTAATTAATTAATTAATTAATTCATTCATTCATTCAGTAGCATGTCCTTTGCAGAACCTCGCTCCCATAACAACCTTCCGGAAAATCTCTCGATCATAAGCAAGATGTCCCGCGTCCGATACACCCATCTGGAGATCATCCACCACATCCTGCACCCATCTTTTCTTTGGCCTTCTTCTTCCTCTCTTCCCTTCCTCTTCCTCTCTTCCCTTCCTTTTCCTCTCTTCCCTTCCTCTTCCTCTCTTCCCAGGGATGTACGCCTCCATTATTGTTCTCTCCAAACTTTCGTGACGTTTCAAGTGACAAAATATTTCAATTTATTTTTTGTTTTATCGTCTTTAATAGCCAAACTTCAAAATATAAGCAATATAAATATTACGAACCGACGGGTAGCTTTACACATAAAATTAGTTGTAAAGTTGCTCCTTATTTCGTGTTCTTATTATTGTTTACATGTCAACAGCTTTACCGCAGTTTAACTAATGTTATTCGTACCTTAACTGCATCAAAATTATTGCAGACAGGTTTGGTAAACCATAATCGACAGTGGCTAGTCTATACCAAGTCATGAAGAATAAATAGAAACTTAAAATATATATGATATAAAATAATTATTATTCATCAGAATCAGTCATTCAAGCTGCATTCGATAGCATGCTCATGTATTCTCCGTCTTCGAAAGATGTCGACAACAGATGATAATTTATTAACAGTCTCACATATCCCTTAACCAACAACAGTGTTCTCCCTGGGTCTCAGCCAGTCCGCTCTTTCATGTCCATGCACGCGGCATTGCCTAGCCTAGACGATTGAGCCACATCAGCTTTTTTATGTGTCATGACTCCGTGTACATTATGCATTATGTACGCATTCCAGAAGTATCCAGACTGAATCTTCCAGAACACTGAGTCAGTTACAATGACTGTCTTATTAGAAATAGTCTCAGAAAGCCATTTCATAGTAGCAGTGACCTCGCCTCCATCTCTATGCTCATGCTTGCATTTGCTGGGCTCTCTGATAATCTTTCCCCTCCATCCTGCTGTGAAGCTCCACCCGGATCTCTCTCCTCGCCGCACCGATTCGTCAGTACATGATAATTGATATGGCATCATCCAACCCGATGATTTTACAGAGCGTCGCAGCCAACCTCAGTTTTTTTTTTTTGGGGGGGGGGATGTTTGTGATTTCTTGACAAGTTTACGTTCAGTAGTTTGCCATTGCTTTCTGAACGACCGGCACTCATACCATTGTATGAAAACAAACGCAAGGCGGTCTGCTGGCTGCCAACTCTCGCAGCAGTGTTTCGAACGCGGTATGCGGGATTACGAATTTCGTCCGTAACACCTTCTTCACAGAGAGGGCTTGACACCGATGATATTCTCTATTAAATAATCAATTTCCAACTCTGATCTCTTAAGTTACATTCTTCGCCAAAAATGCTTCGCCCCGGTGAGGACCGAGATTTTTCACGTGGACTTCTAGTATAGTGTGTTTTTTTTTTGGTTGCCTCAATATAAAATTGAATATCTCAGTAACGGGCTGAGATAAAATGATGAGATTTAGTATATAACCTTATCATTATGTCCACCCAACAAAAAAATTTTTGTTCTGGAGATTTTACAGCAGATTTTAAAGTTAGTTTATATACGGTATATTAATTATGACTTAAAGAGTACGTCCATGATTTTAACAGTTTTACAGCTTCCCCAAGATTCGACCCAAATTATTCAAAATTTTCACGTGACTTTCGTTTTCAAACAAACAGCGCGAAGATTCAGAGGCGTCTCCAAATGTGGGTTCTTTCATGAAACGTGATTATATAAATAAACTAGCTCACAAGGCCCGGTTTCTGGTGGAAATCAATCAATCAATCAATCAATCTATCTATCTATCTATCTATCTATCTATCTATCTATCTATCTATCTATCTATCTATCTATCTATCTATCTATCTATCTATCTATCTATCTATCTATCTATCTGCCTGCCTGCCTGCCGGCCCGACCACCCACCCACCGACAGACTGACAGACCTACCGATATCTATCTATCTATCTATCTATCTATCTATCTATCTATCTATCTATCTATCTATCTATCTATCTATCTATCTATCTATCTATCTATCTATCTATATATCTATCTATCTAATCTATCTATCTGTCTGTCTGCCTGTCTGCCTGCCTGCCTGCCGGCCCACCCACCCACCCACCGACCGATCGACCGACGTACCGATATCTATCTACCTATCTATCTATCTATCTATCTATCTATCTATCTATCTATCTATCTATCTATCTATCTAATCTATCTAATCTATCTAATCTATCTGTCTGTCTGTCTGTCTGCCTGCCGGCCCACCCACCCACATACCGACCGACCGACCGACAGATATCTATCTATCTATCTATCTATCTATCTATCTATCTATCTATCTATCTATCTATCTATCTATCTGTCTGTCTGTCTATCTATCTATCTATCTATCTATCTATCTATCTATCTGTCTATCTGTCTGTCTGTCTGTCTGTCTGCCGGTCGGCTGACCCATCCACCGACCCACCGACCTACCGATATCTATCTATCTATCTATCTATCTATCTATCTATCTATCTATCTATCTATCTATCTATCTATCTATCTATCTATCTATCTGCCTGCCTGCCTGCCGGCCCGACCACCCACCCACCGACAGACTGACAGACCTACCGATATCTATCTATCTATCTATCTATCTATCTATCTATCTATCTATCTATCTATCTATCTATCTATCTATCTATCTATCTATCTATCTATCTATCTATCTAATCTATCTATCTGTCTGTCTGCCTGTCTGCCTGCCTGCCTGCCGGCCCACCCACCCACCCACCGACCGATCGACCGACGTACCGATATCTATCTACCTATCTATCTATCTATCTATCTATCTATCTATCTATCTATCTATCTATCTATCTATCTATCTAATCTATCTAATCTATCTAATCTATCTGTCTGTCTGCCTGCCGGCCCACCCACCCACATACCGACCGACCGACCGACAGATATCTATCTATCTATCTATCTATCTATCTATCTATCTATCTAATCTATCTAATCTATCTAATCTATCTGTCTGTCTGCCTGCCTGCCTGCCGCCCCACCCACCCACATACCGACCGACCGACCGACCGACAGATATCTATCTATCTATCTATCTATCTATCTATCTATCTATCTATCTGCCTGCCTGCCGGCCCGACCACCCACCCACCGACAGACCGACCGACCTACCGATATCTATCTATCTATCTATCTATCTATCTATCTATCTATCTATCTATCTATCTATCTATCTATCTATCTATCTATCTATCTATCTATCTAATCTATCTGTCTATCTATCTATCTATCTATCTGTCTGTCTGTCTGTCTGTCTGTCTGTCTGTCTGTCTGCCTGTCTGCCTGCCTGCCGGTCCACCCACCCACCGACCGATCGACCGACGTACCGATATCTATCTACCTATCTATCTATCTATCTATCTATCTATCTATCTATCTATCTATCTATCTATCTATCTATCTATCTATCTATCTATCTATCTATCTATCTGTCTGTCTGTCTGTCTGTCTGTCTGTCTGTCTGTCTGTCTGTCTGTCTGTCTGTCTCTCTGCCTGCCTGCCTGCCGGCCCACCCACCCACATACCGACCGACGGACCGACAGATATCTATCTATCTATCTATCTATCCATCCATCTATCTATCTATCTATCTATCTATCTATCTATCTATCTATCTATCTATCTATCTATCTATCTATCTATCTATCTATCTATCTATCTATCTATCTGTTTGTCTGTCTATCTATCTATCTATCTATCTATCTATCTATCTATCTATCTATCTATCTATCTATCTATCTATCTATCTATCTATCTATCTATCTATCTATCAGCCTGCCTGCCGGCCCGACCACCCACCCACCGACTGACCGACCGACCTACCGATATCTATCTATCTATCTATCTATCTATCTATCTATCTATCTATCTATCTATCTATCTATCTATCTATCTATCTATCTATATATCTATATATCTGTCTATCTATCTATCTATCTGCCTGCCGGCCCGACCACCCACCCACCGACAGACCGACCGACCTACCGATATCAATCTATCTAATCTATCTGTCTGTCCTATCTATCTAATCTATATGTCTGTCTGTCTGCCTGCCTGTCTGCATGCCCACCCACCCACTAACCGACCGACCTACCGATATCTATCTATCTATCTATCTATCTATCTATCTATCTAATCTATCTGTCTGTCTGCCTGCCGACCCACCCACCCACCCACCGACCGACCGACCCACCGACCGACCGATCCACCCACTCAGCCAGCCAGCCAGCCAGCCAGCCATCCATCCATCCACCCACCTATCTTTCTGCCTACCTACCTACCTACCTACCTACCTACCTTTCTGTCTGTCTGTCCGGGCCGCGTCATTCATTTTATTCGGAGACTGCCGAGGGTCGTCGCTGGAGCTACGGAGTTCGTGCTTTGTGCGACGCTTTCAGCGCTGCGGAAAGAAACTGAGCCATATGGGATAAAAACCCGGTGCAATGCAGCCGATTCTGTCGACTGAAAGCTACTTCTTTGATTGCACCCACTCCCATACGAATCCAGATACGCCTTTGTTTGTCATCTGAATTTGCAGGTCCTCATTACCGTAAACATAATTTTTTTAACAAGAAATCACTAGTTGTTAAGCAAAACATCAAAGGAATGATGCCGCTTTTAATGATTTAAGTTGTTTTTGGACCTATCAAAGACATATTCCTTGGGTGGGGGTAAATATAAGAAGGCTGGAAAAATTTCATAACGATGCAACAGATAGTTTTCAAAATAATTGATCTTGAATGACGGCATAAATTTCCGGACAGACTATAATAAAATTTCCCCTGGTCTCTGGGTAGTGAGATCGGACGCCCGTGTGTATCGTTGCGCACGTAAAAATTCCCTTGGCAGTTGGAAATCGCAAAAGAGTAGTCGAGTTAAAAATCTACCCAAAGTATTTCAGGATCCTCGCCGGTGCTACGGAGTTCGTGCACTGAGGTGAGTTTCCCCAGACTCAGGTTTGAGTTAGGAGGGGAACGGAGCGCTTATGGGTTACACCCGTGTGCCGTGATGTTGATCCGTGGACTAAACTAACCGCCTCGCCAAAAATTACGCGCACGTAATGGTAAATTGTCCTACTCAACAGTATACGCTAATCCGTTCTTACCCCTTGTCACATTCTCGATCCTTGTCACATTCTCGATCCTTGTCACATCCTCGATACGTTTCATTCATCCATCATGTGCCATGCCGAAAAGCGTGGGCGGTCATGTTTCGCCATCTCACACCATCACCAGTGTCGTGTATCAGCTCCGTGTTCTTGTCTCGATCATGCCACCCAGATATTTACTTCTCTGCCTTCCCCTTGTCATTTCCCCCTCAATCTTGCCAGTCGTCAACAAGTTCTCTAATTTAATTCTTCTTATAACACCCATACAAAAGTACAGGTCCTATGTAGCACCTCAACACTCTTTTTCTCATTGCAGTTGACATCGTTTTATTGGTCAGTATGTTTTCTATTTTGAAAACGGCCACCTTTGCCATTAGCGATTCTTGTTCTAATCTCTTCACGGCATCTCCCATCATGTGAGTACCGAACTGAATTCCTGATCTCAGCCGCAGCTGCAGAAATTTGTGATTCTTCATGCAATAGACGATCATTTATAAATGGCATCGCATCTCCGTTGCTCAACTCAGTGTGTCCCTGGAAGTGGAATCACACCAGCTCCTATTTGTGTGAGGACCGTATGTGTGTGTGTAAGAGAGAGAGAGAGAGAGAGAGAGAGAGAGAGAGAGAAGAGAGAGAGAGAGAGAGAGATAGAGAGAGAGAGAGAGAGAGAGAGAGAGAGAGAGAGAGAGAGAGAGAGAGACCGAGAGACACTAAAGCCAGAAATATCCAAATTGAACCTTCCCGATTCTTGACTGCGAGTCAGTTATAATGATTGCCTTTTTGAATGAATATTACTTAGCATAAATATACAGATATTGATCGGCACTTGTAGAAGTTGAGGAATAATCTAGAGTTTAGAGGACATAAGTTTGGTGGATATGCTTTCCATGACATTGCAATCAACACCAGCATTGTTTGCTGTTGTGATCTCTTGGAAAGTTTACGTTCAGTAGTTTGCCAATGCTTTCTGAACGACCGGCACTCATACCATTTCGCAAAAGACCAAGGCAAGGCGGTCTGCTGCCAAATCACCAGCGGTTGTGTTTCGAATCCGGGTATACAGGATTACGAACTGGGTCCGTAACACCTTCACCACGGAGCAGGCTTACAGGACATACTAGACAACATATCCTAGTTTTAGATATTAGTCCTCTAATCTCTACGTATGTCCTCTACTTCCACAAGTGCAAATCAATACCTGTATATGTATTTATCATGCCATTTCAATGACTTCAGAGGTTCCCGTACAATTTATGTTTCTTAGCAGACTTCTTCTTCAGCCATTGAGCTCCTATTGAAGCATAGGACCCTTAAAGAAACTTATCCAAACCACAGCCCTGTCCTTGTTCTCTCCACATTATCCGCCTCTAGTTCTTTTCTCGATACGTTTTAAGTCTCCGTCTGGAATATTGCTTGGATAGCAAATCCATTACGTGGAAAGTCCGAATCGAAAGCTCACTGTGTGGATGTCATCTGCAGACTGCATACTTCTGGTTTCCGGAGGAACAGCCTATGGTGAACTGGAAGGCCCAATATACGGAAGTGAGGCTAAGCAGCCACGTGCAGGACGTGACGATTCCTTGGGTAAGCCGCAGCCACGTGCAGGAAGTGACGATTCCTTGGGTAAGCCCTGTACCAGAGTGCTATGTATCGGCTCTGCAAGTATGAAAGCCTCCTTGGATGGCGGGGAATGCCCATGTTCTGCCCCTGCCTTCCCTTCAGGGTGACCAGGATGTCTTTGGCTGTTCTATATGGGCCAGCTGGGATAGGGGATAACACAACAGTGAGAGTCAAACATCCTAAGAAACACCCGGGAAGGTTAACCCGGTCAAGAAATGCCCGCAGAAGTTGGATGTGTCGGCCGAACGGCGCAAGAACGCAGCTCTGCTGTAAACAGGCACAACGCAATCACGTCCGGAAAAAGAAAAAAAAACAAACTGCAGGATGAACGCAGAAGAAGAAGAAGTCTCCGTTTATTTAATTTCCCTTGGGTTTCAGTAAAAGGATTTTCTGACTATTATTCTCAGTGTGTGTCCTATCAGCGCCAGTCTTTCCTTCACATCTTGATTCCTTTGAATGCGGGCATGCAGGCGTACGCAGAAATGAGCGGGTTGACAAGCTCGCAGGTAAGGCTATTGTGGAGGGCGGACGCGTCATGGACCAGGCTGGCATTCTGAATGCTCTACGAGAAGTAAAACTTTTGCGAGAACCAAGTGATGACTGAATCTACAACCATGGTCAGACTGCGAGAACAGCAAATTAAAAGAGGTGTGACCAAACAAGAACCTATGCGGGAAGCCAAAGAAGATTAATAAACCAACACAGAACTGGTGTTGTCACTTGCTACACGCTGCGGAATTTACTGAGGGGATCCGAGCACTTATGGACTGAATGGTTCGATGTGCAATGAGGATGATCTGTCGACTAACTAACTATTTCTTTGAACCTGTCTAGTTCCGCATTAGCGATCATGGCATGCAATTTTCGTCTTTATATTCAGTTTAGTTTAGTCATTGGATCAACATCACAGCACACGGGTTTAACCCATAAGTGCTCAATTTTCCTCGTAACTCAAACCTGAGTCTGGAGAAACTCAGCTCAAAGCACGAACTCCGTAGCATCGGTGAGGATCCTGAAATACTTTGGGTAGATTTTTAATATTTTGCCCGGGCAACGCCTTTAGGCTACTTTTTTCGATTTCCAATGACAGGGCAGGCAACAAACATGGCGATAAAACAACACACAGATGGAAGCAATTAGTATTTATTTAATGACAATAGGGTTTAAAAACTTCAAATTACCACACATAACTATTTGCACTAACTACAACGTTAAACATGTGTAAAAATATATTATTCTTGAAAACATAGAAACATGTGATTTGGCACTATTTCTGTGACAGACAACTTGATTTCATGTAAGAAATATGATAACAATTTCAAGGCACACTATTCATGTTAATTGTATACATTCCTCTCATTATTAACACTCATAAAGACATACCATCATTATCATATAGCAGCTCCTGTGCAGAATGTCGCTCTCATTAGGGCCTATCGAAAGTCTTTCAATCTCTGGCCATTTCTCCCGCCTCATGCCCAAGGCGTTTGCAGTATCCATCTTCACATTGATCAACCCCTGCCTCATTTTCCAAGAACCATGTCTTTTATCACTGTTCTATCCAAGCTACTATAACATTTTATTTTTATCGGCTTCCATTTTGAGTGTCTTGGTACACACAATGTGGTAGTTTCCCCTTGCTTTCCACATCAACATGGTTGTGGACTACCCTTCAGCAACCTGTCAAGTTGCCAGGGAAATTGACTACCATGCTCTGTGGCAATCTCTACAAAGACACTCCAGCCCTTCTAATTTTGATAGAAGCATTCCAAAATTAGGAGTATTTTCTGTTGTTGTACCTATTATCAGTTGTCATAAGGACAATAACTTTTGCTCCACATTTATTGTTAAGCATAGCAGAGAGTTGAAATTGTCAGTACTGTCACTTGAAATGCACTAAGTTTGTGTTGCATATCATTTAGGGAGTCAGTCTATGCCTCTGATTCATAGTCTTTCCCTAGCACTATAGATGAATCTTCCTCAGTTCTTGGCACAATATGGTAGACGTGTGGGCATTATTCTCCTCATTATGTTCAAACCACTTTATTTGTTGTCCATAAATTAAATACAAGGAGTGGTGCCTATAAATTTCTTAATACTATTATTTTCAATGCTGTTCCCTTTAAAGATTTTATTTAGCATTTAATGGGTTTCCTTTGTTATAACTTAGACAATCCTGGTTTGGCACTGACAGCAGGACTGTGATAAGTGAGAATCATCATCATCGCACCCTGGACAGGTTCAAAGGTGCTCTGATCTCCTATATAGCATATGACTGATAGCACCATTTTCATGTTGGTTAATAAAATTTCTTGTGCCCGTCATTTAGAAGCAGACTGCCTAGCATTGATTTTCATACAATGGTATGGGAGCCGGTTGTTCAGAAAGCAATGGCAAATGACAGAACATAAACTTGTCAAGAGATCATAAACCAAAAAGTGCTGGGGCTGACTGTGACATCCTGTAAAGGATATGCAACTAACTTGACAACATGTTCATGTGTGGAGGTTCCCCGCTTCACTACCATCTCCCTCACTCTGGACAAGGAAACAGATTTGAAAGTGTCCTTAAAGTGATCATTTATCCTGCATCTCTTATAGCCGGGTCATTCTACCCAATAAAAACACATTTGGAATGAGGAATGTTGGTAGAAATATTGATCACTCATCAAAACATCATTAAAACTATAGATTGTAAGAAAATATCTGTGAGGTTTGTTGGAATCTGGCCCAGGCTAACTCAGGCTGAGAATGTATTGTAAACGTGACAAGACAAGTAAACATCAGACTTCAAAATTCAAATTAAGGAATGCAGCCAACTTTACAGTTAAAGCTTCCTTATTGCCAAGTAAAGTTTACAACTGAAACATAAAGGCAAAATAAAATAAACCCATAAGGTAGCACAAGGAAAGAGCACAAATAAATCTTTTATATAAGAGCTTGAGTGCATGACCTGTAAAAAAGACACCTTTATATACTATATATATATTCTTGGCCTCCATTTTAGGTTAGGTTGACCTGGAAGCAAAAGTCAATTTTTAAAAATCAAAATTCGCCAAGCTGCGGATTAAACCCATGACTATCGGGTCAGGTCTGCAGGCGAGTGTCTAGCCACTGTGCTACCGATGCTCCAAAGAGTAGGAATTAAAAAAAAAAGAACTTAACCACTAACAGTTTCCATAACAATATTTGGAATCTTGATCAGTAAGAGGGGAGATTTTTAAAACATAAAACAGTTAACACTTGATGGATAAGACCAGCATGGATGAACAATCAGATCGTTATAAATCACTTGTTTTTTTAAAATTGGGAACAATGAACAGCAGGAACTCTCGTCTCCTCTCTCATACTTCATTGAATGAGTAAAGAAAGAAATGAAAAGAGAGAGAGTGGAGGCGTGGGGAAGAGAGAATGAGGGAGGGAGAGAGATAGAAGGACAGAGTGATGGAGACGAGAGAGAGAAGAGGGAGGGTGAGAGATATGTGTGTGTGTGAGAGAGAGAGAGAGAGAGAGAGAGAGAGAGAGAGAGAGAGAGAGAGAGAGAGAGAGAGAGAGAGAGAGAGAGAGAGAGAGAGAGAGAGAGAGAGAGAGAGAGAGAGAGAGAGAGAGAGACCAAAAGAAAAACAAAACAAAGTGTGTAATTTACATGCCAATTATGAATAAGAATTATGCCAAAGTAATGACAATGTGGACCAGGCAGTTGAGAGGTTTGGAATCCAAGCTCACACTGTGGGAATCTGGTTCTAATCCCCTACATGATCGGGTATTTGTACCTAATCAGTGGTAACAGAAAAATGCTAAACCTGAACACAATGTGGCGACTGCTTGGGCAAGCGGCCTTTCATTCCCTAACCTTTCAAAGACTTAACTGGCACATGCTAACAATGGTAAGAATCGCTGTGATGATAGATTTTTGCTCCATCTCAACAAGATGATACAATGTGGGAAAAAGTAAGATTCAGTTTGTAAATTATTATGCAATATGTAAACACAAGCGGGGGACTGTAATATTGTCCCTAGAATGTCTGTGTCAGAAAAAAACTGTTACAATTTGGTCATGTATATAACACTAGGAATGTCATGGCATCTCTGGTAAAAAAATTAAATATTTTGTGATGATACCCTGGCATGTGATGGCAAAATTGTCCGCTTATAATAATGCACAATGCCTAAATTGTCCACTTAGAATAATGTACTATATGTAAATTGTTCACTTAAAATTATGTTCGATGCTTAAATTGTCCACTGATAATAATGCAAGATGCCTAAATTGTCCACTTAAAACATGTGATGCCTAAATTATCCCCTTATAATAATGTGCAATGTCTAAATTGTCCACTTATAAGAATGTATGATGAGAAAAATAGTCTATGCATAACAAGTGGTGACTAAGATTGAGTTATTATAATCCTTAGCAGGATTTATACTGATGACTTGACAATCACAAAACCGCAGACAACATGCAATACAATAACAACTCACACAATCACAACCAGTCTAAAATTGTACAACCAACAAGAAATTTGTTTACAATAACAAACCGTATTCGCTGAGTTATTACATATCAAACTATGATCTTTATTGTAAACCTGACACGTTTAAAGGTTTTCCGATCTCTGCCTCAGCAAATCCACCCATGCAGAGGTTATCCACTTCTTTGTTAATTAATAATTAATAGTTCTTTTTGTGTCCTTTGTGTGGATTTTTTTTCAGGCTATGCCAGTTCTCATCTAGTTACTTCAATATAGACACTGCTGTTGATTGATCTCCAGGATGCCCTTTTGATTTGGCAGATTCTCACATGACTCTGCAAGTGAACCAGCATCCTTCAATATACCACACAAAGAGGATCTCAGCACTGTGCACAAACTTCCATCAACTGCACAAAGAGGGTCTGAGCCCTGTGCATGAACTTTGTAGCATTGGTGAGGATCAACATGTGTGAAGACCAGAATAACTCATGCTATAAATAATCTTTATGTAGGTTTTCTTTTTTTTTTCAAATATAGCCTTGGTAGCAGCTTGTTTTAATGTTGGTCTCATGCACAATGGCCCACTGAGTTTTTGATCTGTGACTGACAAGATCAGGGGGAGGGATATCATACTTTGTTTAAAAAAATCCAGTTCAGCCAGACTGTGAAATAGAGGTCTGCACTAGCCTAAGGCTCCTGTAATCTCTAAGTTACTCTCTCTCTTCCCCCCCCCCCACTCATGCAGTTGCATTAGTGTACTCTTGTCTTTGCTTTTGTTTGCTGATGAAGACTTTGTAGCCGCAACAAGAACTTTGTCACTTGTGACAGTATCATTGTAAACATTACCTTTTTTTACTGTTTTTCCCCCTTTATTTATTCATTGCATTTTACAACATGGAGGCCCTAAACCAACTCATGCCATGCCGTTGTAGACTTGTTCACGATTGGTTGATTTTGTAACTAAAGTTTTCTACAGGATGAGGTAGGCAGTCTCATGCCAAGCATCTAAAGTTGCCTCTTACATCATGTACGGATGGTTACACTGTGATTATTCTTTGCTTTCATAATGGACCCCGATAACACAAAGGCGATCATTAAAATATGAACAGCTGTGACCAGTAACACAAGGGCGACCTTTACAACATTAACAACTGCAACCAGTAACACAAGGATGGCCTTTATAACATGAACAACTATAATCAGTAACATAAGGGCGATCAATATAACATGAACAACTGCAACCAGTAACACAAGGGTGACCTTTACAACATTAACAACTGCAACCAGTAACACAAGGGTGACCTTTACAACATGAACAACTGCAACCAGTAACACAAGGGTAATCATTATAACATGAACAACTGCAACCAGTAACACAAGGGTGACCTTTATAACATTAACAACTGTAACCATCAACACAAGGGCGACCTTTATAACATGCACATCTATAACCAGTAACACAAGGGTGTTCATTATAACATGAACAACTGCAACCAGTAACACAAGGGTGACCTTTATAACATTAACAATTGTAACCAGTAACACAAGTACAACCTTTATAACATAAACAACTGTAACAAGTAACACAAGAGAGATCTTTATAACATGAACAACTGCAACTCTTAACTAATGACCCAGCAGTATCATGCACAGTAACTTATGACCACAGCCACTGCTCATTTCATAGGAAATTTTTATCATCATCACACCCAATAACTAGAACTTAATTGGACATCATTTACAACTGCCGAACTTCTTCTTCATGACACAATTATATTTTTTCTGAATCATGTATGAAAACAAGTCTTCAAAACTAAACGTAAAGAATATACATTGGTGATTTTGACGCTGGTTTAAAAAATAAAATTATGTTAAATACTAATCACATGTAATATTCAAAAAATAAAAATTCGAGAATCATTTTCCGATATTTCACGGTGAACACATATCTCAAACAGTTATTACACATGTTTAGTTTTCAATACAATTTTCTCTAGAAGCACTAAATGATGTGATGTCTTTAGTTAAGTAGTGTGGTTTTTTCTGGGATTGCATACAAACAGGCAACAGTATGCTAAAATAAAATTAGTGGGATTTCAGAATAATAATATATAGCCATTTTAAAATGTGCAAAAAATAATACTCTTACCTCCAGTTAAATAACTTTTACATAACATCTTCAACGTGTCAAGGCAATGTTGGTATATGAAACTGCAACATTACAATACTAGATTAGGTGAAACATTATGACTAGATCAAAACAAGCATATGTGAAATAACAGCCAGGTGTAGAACATGCAACAAATACAGAAAAATAAACAATATACGGGGAAGGAGGAAGGGTACTACTGTAGAGGTCATAGTGAGATTTGGATGAACAGAAAACATAACTAGGCAGCTGAATAAAGACAATGTATACACAGAGACAGGTACAAATTTCAACTGAAGTTTTATCAATGAACAAAATCAGACAACAAGAATACCTAGTTGGAAAAACTGATTTCTGACAATCCAAGGCAGTAATCCCATGAACACAAAGACAATGAAAAAATCTGGGATTTTCAAAGTTCGTGAGATACAAAATTTTCCCAGTTAAGTATGATTGTTGTTGGGTTTTGTTTCGCAGAGCTGCCTAGTTACACTTTGTGTTCACAAAAATATTTGCTTTTACCTCTACAATCACAATGGTCAGAATGAATGCTGTGGTTCAAGTCTGCACGGGGAGTATTATAACGTATGAATACAACCGTGTGTGAAATACAAACACCCTTTTACATTAGATCCGGCGCTGTAGCAAAGGGGTTCAGGAGGAAATTTGCAACCCACATTTGAAACAGCCAATTTGGAAGATCGCTTGCAATGGTTTTCATAACATCGCATGAGTGCCAGTCGTTCAGAAAGCAATGGCAAACTACTGAACAAAAACTTGTGAAGAAATCACTAACAGCCAAAAATGCTGAAGTTGACTGCGATGTCCTGTAAAGGATATGCAACTAACTTTGTTTGTGTGGCTACATTTGCTTGCTTTTTTCTAATTGATTAATTTCTTTATGAAATTCGGCAGCAACACAATTGTTTATTTTTATTATGTCCAATTGGAGCTGTCTATTTATATCAGTATTTAGTTTTTCTGTACTTCTTGCATTTTTACAACCGCATAAGTTAATCTCACTTATCCGTGAGTAGAAAAGAAAAGAATAGCTGAAAGAAAATATCTAAGGCCTCGTTATATGGAAAGAAGCAAACTACAAACATTTCGTAGTGAAGGCATTTGATGTTTTAGATACAAGCAACAACAAAACATACAAAATGTGGTTTTATGCAATTGGAAGTTGTGGAAAGCCACTTGGAGGCCAGCTTGCTATACCAGGAATATATCAGTTTACAACATTTATGGTTATGGTTTGAAGGTAGCAATCAAGTTGGATGACTTATTATGAGTAACAAGAAATTTGCATTCATAATATTTAGCTGAAAAGTTTACATGAAATGTATTGAAAACAAAGTTGAAAACATAAACAGTGACAGCTTCACTTCCACTTCTTCTGTCTTCAAGCTCAGAATTGAACATAGGCCCTCAACCATGTTCATAATTGGTTGGATTCTGCAGCTGAAGTTGTTTACAGCATGAGGGAAGCAGTCTCGTGCCAACAAGCCTCCTTATATGGATCTTATGACATGCATGGCAGTTGACAGTGTGACTATTCTTTGCTTCCACTGTGAGCCCCAGTAACACACATGCAAGATGCATTCACTACCAAGCATCAAGTACCAGGAAAACATTTGCGAAAACATTAAATGACATAAAATCGAGAACTTTTATTTACATTAAATGACGCAAATCAGCCATGTGCTGTGATTTGTGCCTCAGACAGCAGAGCACATACTCCAAGACTGCCGAAAATACAACATATCTAGACAAATCTTCTGGCCTAGAAAAACAACAGTGGAAGATAAACTCTATGGACTACTAAGTGAACTAAAACAGACACTGAAATTCATGCAAGAGACAACATTACAGTTATAGACAAATTTTAAGTGAACGAAAGAAGAAGAAATCACGATGTTCACCATGATGAACACAATTATATCCAAAACAAACATTTTGGATGAATGAAGACGCAGAAGAAGCAGAAGAGAAAGAAGTACAGACTAGACAGCATAAAAAGTGAAAGCTATAGTTATCGGACAGAATTTGAACCTGTCAAATGATGACAGCATCTCACTACAGAACAACTGTACATTGATGTATGACCAATTAGACACCCCTAAAACAACAGCTTACAATTTGTATGTTGTCTAGTGTGTTTTCTAGTCTCTAATACTTCTAGCCAAGCAATACATGTGAATTTAACCAGCTGTCTTAGTGGCCTTAAAGGGTTTCTGTGTATCACAAAAAATGTACACCTAACCTCTAATATAGACATGAAAAATTGTTATTTTATAACACACTGGATTACTAAGACAGCAAGTTCAGGACCAAATGTCACACTGTCCAAGGCATTGAAGCACTTGTTTACTATGTGGCCTATCCACAGACTGGGTCCCCAGTATGGCTAATCTTTCAAGGATTACTATGCCTTTCCACAAATGTGAAGGTTTAACTCCGGTAGACAGTGCAAAAATAAAGAACATATCCTGGCAACAAACAATAGCCATAAGAATTCACAACCTTTTAGGAAAATTTCAGTGTATAAAGAAAGGCACCAGACAAGGATGTGTAATGTCTCCTGATTTGTTTATAACTGTACAGTGAACATATGAGATCTACAGAAAATATGCTAGGGATTTTATTCTACACCAATGTCACTCCAATAGATGCAGTCCCTTTTCAGGACTGCGACAACCTGATTGTCAATCAAGGGCCATGCCAGCTGGCATAGGTCCTTTGTCTCTCCACAGATCTCGGTCTTTGGTGTTCTGGATCAACTCTGCTGCTCCATGCCATCGTCTCAATCCATCCAGCATCATTTCTCTTGGTCTGCCCCTGCTCCCCTCAATCTTTCCAGTCATCACAATGTTCTCCAATGCCTCTCTTCTCAAAAAAGCTGTTTGTCTCTTTCTTATTGTTGTATATAATGTTTTAGTTTCAATAGCCTCTTTCATGTAATTGTCATTAGTTAAGGAATTCGCAACATTTGTCTTAGGAACCATATCTCTGTTGCTTCCAAGTTTGTTCATTTACATTCCAAGATTCACTGCCATACAGCAAAACAGGTTCTATATAACACTACAGCACTCTCTTTCTTACATTCAATGATAATGACATTGCATAAGATATTTTTCATTTTCTGGAATGCCGCTTTGGCTTGCCCTATTCTGTAGTTAATCTCTGTTTTGCACCTTCCGTCTGTTATTATTGCCCCTGGGTTTTTAAAATATATCCACTTGGTTAAGAATTTTCCCTTCTATTTCCATTTTGGTGTCACTTTTTTCTTTGATATCACCATTGTTACTGTTTTCTTGATATTCAAGGCGAGTCCATTCTTTGAACTGTCCGTTTCAACGTCCAACAATTGTTGCAGATCTTTTCCATTATCTGCCACCAATACCATGTCATCTGCATAGTGTATATTATTTATATTATAACCTCCAACTAGTATTCTTGGCTTCTCTTTGATCTCTCTCATTATTACTTCGCTATAGAGGGAGAAGAGATCCGGTGACTAAACACATTCCTGTCATACTCCTAGCTTTGTTCATAAATAATTGCCCTCTTTATTTTCCATTGTAATTGCTGCTAATTGGTTCCAGTAAATATTTTTTTTTATTATTCTGAAATCTTTCCTTTCAATGTTGATCTCTTCCAATATTTTAATAAGTTCATCATGTTTTACTGTATCAAATGCCTTAGTATAATCTATGAAGCACAAATATATGTCTTTCTGTGTCTCTATTGATCTTTCTATTAGTGTTCATAATGTATTTCTAGCACTGTATGTACCCTTTCCTTCCACTAAATCTATACTGTTCTTCACCAATTTGTATTCTTGTTGTTATCATTATAATTCTGAGTAGAAGCTTAGTTACATGGTTTATGAGGTTAATTGTATGATAGTCTTTGCATTCATTTGCTTCTTGTCTTTTTGGTATAGCTATAAATACCGATTTCAACATATCACTGGGTAAATATCCACTGCTGTAAATATCATTCAACATTTTGGTTAATATATCTACTCCAAATTCTCCCAATACTTCTAATTCTTCTATTGGGATTCCAACTGGCCCAGCTGTTTTTCCTTTCTTCATATGTTTAACAGCGCCAGCGACTTCTTCTTTTTGAACACGTAGACCTTCTAAGTTACTTTCTTCTGTTGATTCTTCCCTTTCTCCATCATATAACTCTCTTATATACTCATTCCACCTCTTCCACATAGCCTCTTCCTCCAATATCTTTCTGGTTTTTTTTAATTTCAAACACCCTGTATTTACTCTTATTTTTCTTCGCTCACTGATTGCTGATTTGTCTGAGCATATATTTTGTAACTTTAATAGAATTTAATTCAATTTTCTTGCACTACCTTTTCACCAACTTTCTTTTGCCATCACACATTTATCTCTTATTTCTTTATTTATTTTATCATACTCTTGTTTATCACTTTTACTGTTTTCTTTTGTCCATCAACCTTAAGATTGATTGTTAATGCATAAAACTAAATATTTAACACTAACAGTCTTCCCCATGATTGACAACCAATC
Organism: Cepaea nemoralis; assembly: GCA_014155875.1. NCBI lineage: Eukaryota > Metazoa > Mollusca > Gastropoda > Stylommatophora > Helicidae > Cepaea > Cepaea nemoralis. The sequence continues at coordinate 48,210 of JACEFZ010027453.1, forward strand.
ACCCAACATCACCACCCACGTGTTACCAGGGCGCATAAGGGAAGCAAACAGTAGCACTGTAACCTACCAAGCATGCCGTAAGAGGCAACCAAGGGGGGTTGGCACATGACTAGCTACTCTGTCCTGTAGACAGACAATTTTAGCTGCAAAATTCAACCAACCATGAAACAATCTACAAAGGGCTCGATGTGAGTTGGTTGTAATTCTAGTCTTCACTGGGAGATCAAAAGTGGCAGAAGAACAACAAACATCACTTTATAACAACATCAGGGCTGAAGGTTCCAGTTCCTGTACTACCTGCCATGAGAAAAACCATACTTCCCAAATGTAAATAACCCCAACACAAAACCAAAGAAAGGCCACTTTACACAGTAAATGATCTGATGTGTACGCAACTCAAGACTAGTAAAACTCATCACAAAAGTGACCAAGCATTACAATATTTGAAGCAACACACAGAAGCATATACACTACATTATATACAAAAATCAAAACCATAATATTCAAATATATGCAGCTGAACAATATATAAATTATAGATAAAATAAAGCTACTCTTCATTTGCCACATGAAGAGACAGAGAGACAGTTTTATAATCGCTTCTTCTTCTTCCAGACAAATTAACAAAGCTGCTTCTCTTTTCGTTTGCCACATGAACAGAGAGTATGACATAAACTCAATATCTAAATAGCTCTATCATAATACCAATAAGTTACTGGGACGGCTTTATTCAATATGATACTATAATTGTTACACAACAACAAAGCGCCAGTCTGTATCATTATCAATGCATTTGGGAGTCAAGTAAAATGACAAATAATATAAAGAGTACACACATGACATTGTTAAGTAAGGATAACTTTTGTTTACACTATAACAACAGAATGTAAAAAAAAAATAATAAAACTGCTAATATTTTTACAAAAATTTAACAGAAAACAAGATTCCCAGTAAAATTTGTTTGTAAAATAAAAACATGATATGTAAAAAAGCAACAACTGCAGTTTGCATTGACATCTAATCAGTACAACAGACCTAAACATTGTAAACTGGCTTTAGTTTATGACTGCTGCAAAAGTAGTTATAATAGCAGGGTCACAACAAAAGGGCACTCACTCTTTAACTCATGCACAATTCTGGTCATCCATGAGTCTTGCCATCTGGCACAGATCTCGGTCCTTGGTCCTCTGGTTCAACTCTGTTGTTAATGATATTCCTCCATCTCAATCCATCCAGCATAATTTCTCACGGTCTGCCTCTTTTCCCACTGATCTTTCCAGTTGTCACGATATTCTCCAATGTCTCTCTTCTCATAAAAAAACCAAAGAATGCTGTTTGCCTCTGTCTTATAGTTGTATATAATGTTCTAGTTTCATTAGCCTCTTCCAGGCAATCATTGTTAGTCACCCAGGCAGCCAAAGATATTCACAACATTCACCTGGTAGCAAATCCAAAAGATCATGTGCTGGCAGATATACAAACCATATTCCACTCTCTTCATCCCATGTGGAGCATATGACTGCCATTGTTGTATTTCACTCGTTTTCATTTGTAATTCCATTTCTGTTTTGCCCATGAGATTTTAACTCTCTTGCATTGATCTGTCTCATCTAAGGTACTTGTGGTAAATCTATTGCTACAAGCATTTTCTAGCCAAACAAGTCTTATTTACAAATAAACTATGTACAGGTAACGCCAAAGCTGCTACTGCTGTTGGTTTGTGAAGTGTTAAAGCCTTGACATACTCTAGGCCACGGCATACGAGGTGAGGTGGTTTGTTCCCTTCCGTATTATCTTTCCATCTCAAGCAGCTACCAGAGCATTTTCACACAAACTAAATAATAGAATTAATCTCACAAGCTTTGTAGTGTATTTAATTCAAATCTCAAAATGAGGTGAAAACTGTATTAATCTATGTCTGTGTGTGTTGGTGTGTGCACATACACATACAGGTATAACGTACAACAAAGTAAATATATAGCCACACTCACACGATAACTGTGCATATTAAACACACCATCAAATAACAGGCGCAAATAATAATTCTTTTATAATGCACTGTGAGATTCCAATTATGTCCAGCCATAAAATATTTAAGAAATAAGTGTTTAAGAATGTGCTGGATGCTATCTTGGATATTAACCCTTTACAAGGCATAGCGTCCGTTACCGGCCGATCTCTAAATACGAGCGTAGCGTCCGATTCCGGCCGATACTATTATGCATTGTAAAAGCGCGATCTCTCGGCTTTCCGACACTTCCGACCGCTACTTTCACTTTTGCCGATAACTTGACAACGTGGCCGCCATTTGTAAACGCGCTACAATGACTTTGAACGGACTTTTACGGACTTGTTTTGATAGTTTTCGGGAGTTTTACGCTGTTTTTCAAAATGGATTTCGGCGATTCTTCAAGTGATAGCCGAGATTTCGCTCTGTTCAATTTAAATGACATTAAAGGGCACGAAGTTGATTATTAATCGGAGCTAGATATCAGTGCAAAGCGTTACTTTGCATTAGCAGTCGTGAGTCGGACTTTAAAGAAAGTGATTATGATTCTGAAAATGTGTTTGTAAATTGCCGTATAGATGACGGAAAATCACAAACAACATGCCGTATTTCGTAAATATTTGTGTTCATATATGGATTACCGGCAACAATCACGTGAGTAACATATTCTGCATGCTTTTCCCTTCATTGTGTTGTTTATTTAACTAAAATCGGTTGACTAACATGTGATGTTTTTACTAACGCGACCCGAAATTTTTACAGAACCTGAAAAAATCTTGCCCGTTCAGGGCTACAAAATGGACAAGCGTCTGCCCTGTAAAGGGTTAAGGCAGCAAGGAAATTTACTGCTAAAATTATGGCATATTTAGTATATGTGAAAACAGAAAACTTCACAACCATATCATAATACACACCATGGAATTACCATTATTTTTTATATTCACACCCATAAGTAGATACACAATTGTGACAATTGCTCTCAGATGAAATGTATTCTGTAACTATCTCTTTATTGTGCCCCTCTAGGCATCGGGTTGAAGTCCATATACAGTGATACCTCAGTGTCCGCCGACTTCGGTTATCATTGGTTTTGGGTTTAATAAAATATTTTCCGCGAAAAATTTGTCTTGGTTTTCGTCCGCTGCCTTGGATTTCATCAATTTTGCAAAAACAAAAGGGAAACAAGTATTTTTGAGTTTGTTTTTTAGACGCTTCATTACTGCGTATACAGTATTCGGTGTAATGTGTTTATTTTGTGTTTTTCAGTTTTAAAATGTAACACATGTAAGATAAAATCACATGTGCCCAAACCTCATTGACCATGTGACCTTGCTGGCAATTTCTTATAATTTTTAGTATTACACACTATATTTATTCTCTATAAAATGTAAAATTCATATGGAAATAATTACCCCAGTTTCGGATTTCCCCGATTGTTTTCAGATGGATTATGGTGGAAGACTGAGGTATTACTGTAATATCCTTGCGGCTCTCCACCTGGATATTGGGTTAGAGCCTGTGCATTAACCTCAAGGCCCTCCCGGTCTGTGTGTTAGCTTACATGATTGCTCTAGGCCAAATCCCAGCCAGTCTGTACAGGCTGTGTTGAATCATGACCTGGTTACATCCTACTATGCCTCTCTACAGATGTGACATTGCAGTACCAGCCTGGCATCCCTGCTGGTTTCTGAGCTTGCAGAGGGGAAGAAGTTCTAATCAACTCAGTCCCCATGGAGACATTTAGTACTGGGTCAGGAGATAAACCTCCACACCCACCTCACTCCTGAGCCACTTCAGGACCTAGATGACCTGACCACCAACGTTTCGGACATAAGAATTAAAACTCAAGTCTTCCAGTGGATTCACAACCAACCAACCATTCAACAAACCATCCATCCAACCAACCATTCATCCATCAACCAACCAACCATCCATCCCTATGTTGCCCCATTTGCTTCAGCATTTTTCTCTAAAGCAGACGCCCAAAGTGTCCTTACTCTCACTGCTCTTCTATTTCACTTTGGGTTCAACCCTGAGGTATTTGTGCTTTCTCTTTAATTCTGGTGTATAAAGAGTAATTACTATGTGACTTTTAAAATAAGTTAAAAGTAACCCATGTATAGGCTACATTTGTAAAACAAGAACAGCCTCTCCAAAGCTTCATTGGTCCTGCAGGTCAAAAGCGCCCTGGAAATATAAACCAATTAAAACAATGATAAACTATACACTCGGCAATTTACAATGTTCACCAAAGGCAAGTAATAAATAAACAAACAGTACAATGTCTGTTGAACATATAATGGAAGGTGCTCTTCAGTCTATGGATCAACATCCCAGCATACAGGTGTAACCCATAAGTGCTCTGTTCTACTCCTAACTTAAGCCTGAGTCCAGAGAATCTCAGCTCAGTGCATGAAATCCGTAGCACCAGCAAGGATCCTGAAATACTTTGGGTAGATTTTTAACTAGAAATTTTGCCCGGGCAGTGCCGTTAGCCTACTCTTTTTCAATTTCCAACTGCCAAGGGATTTTTTTTAGGTGAACAACAATACACATGGGCATCCAATCTCACTTCCCAGAGACCAGGGGAAATTTATTTTACTAGAAGTCTAAGTCCACGTGAAAAAATCCAGAGCCCCAATGGGGCACGAACCCTGGACCTCCAGCACTCGAGGCAGACACTATACCTTGAGATCATTCAGCTCCCCCCCCCCCCCCCCCCCCTGAGAATAAAATAAGAATTGCTATGGTAAAGGAAGACTTTTGTAAAATGGAAAACAAACTGACCAATAAAATGCTGTCAACTATGTTGAACGTGTTGAAGAGCTATTTGGAACCCATACCGTTATACTGGATGTGAAACATGGACAATAAACAGACAAGCTGAGAATCATTTAATGAGTGTGGAAATGTGGTTTCTGGGGAGAATGCAAAGAATACCACGGATGGACAGAATACCAAATGAGTCAGTTCAACAAGAAACAATAAAATTGTAAATTGATTAGAGAAATAAGACATAGTCAAGATTTTGGGCACATTATGAGGAATGAACTAGAAAACATAGTGACAACTGGCAGAACTGATGGGAAAAGAGCAAAGGGGGAGACAGATAAATACCTGGACGGCTTGGCCACATGGCTCAATCAAGACAAGAACATATCTGGTGGCCATGTGAGATGACCAACCATGACCGCCTGTGCCTATCCACATTGCACAGAATGATGATGATGATATACAACAGAAACTCCCCATCGAGGTGGATTTTGTAACAGACATGGAAACCACATCGCCACTGCTTCCAAGCTCTTCCTAGTTTGTTCATTCTCATTCCAAGATTCACCATCATACAGCAGAACAGGCTCTATATAATTGCGACATCAAACAGCATGGATCAATTTATGTGTCGACTCCCTTCCGTGCCATGACACGAGACTCAAGAATTTTCTCATGATGTCTTCTATATCTCTTTCTACAAACCTTTCCATTTGTCACAACATAAAACATATGGGGGTTAGAACCACATATACCCAATATGCCTCAAGGTATGTGAAAATGTCCTTCACGCACTTTACTATTACACCAGGCCATCATATTTACAAGGCCAACACATAATGAGATGGAGTGACGAATTCCTTTCCTATCTGGCGCAACAAAATGGGGTCTGATACAATCCATCTTCAACTGAAGATGAACCAGGACTACTGTCAGTAAACCAGTTCACTATCTAATATGTAACCTACATCTCAAATGTGTGTGTAACCATATCAAAATTAATATATATCACAAGGTATGTGTACACGCCAGGGTATAAGAATCATAATTTCTTCAGGAACACAGGAATAATAAATGTCTTTACAGGTTTGTGTAGATGAAAGAGAATAGAGAACACAGGTGAATGGTAAAACTGTAATTTGCAGCAGTCAGCAAGCATTCTTTGTACTGAGATAATGATTTTTGTCAGACCATGTTGTACTTGCAGCTCATTCTGAATAAGCTTTCTTGTTAAAACAGACATGAATAACATCACAGTTTTTGGACAACAGCCATGATTATCATTTATGGGACTGTGCCATGGCTAACTCAAACCACATTCAACCTTGGCATCCCAGCAGTCCCTGTCTCTTGAAGCACCTTGACAGGAATGCAGACTTAAAGCTGTAAAAGCCAGCTTCATCATCACCTAAAGTGCCACGTCCTGAACATAGCCAAGGTGGCATGTTGTTTATAACAAGACAACTGCCAATCACTACAAGCAACATGCTTACTCAGCTTCACACTTTAAACCCAGGTTTGTTTTGTAAGGAATTACTTTAATTGCACCTGGATAACTCCATAAGTGCTTCAGTCTCCTTCCATTGATCACACAAGGAGAATCTCAGCACAGTGCATAAACTCCATAGCAAGGATACAAAATGTGTGTATAGCAGAATCACATACAAAATATAATTTTCGTGGGGGTAGCTTTTCTCATTTGAAAAGTTTACTTATTCTGACTGTTTTCTTTCTGATTTCAATCGCCAAGTGAATTTTAATGGGGGGGGGGGGGGGGGGGGGGGGGGGGGGGGGGGGGGGGGGGGGGAAAAGGAAGGAGTGAGTAAGCCATCCCTTTTCTTATTCTGAAAATTTTGCAAAAACCCAAACAATTAAAACTGTGAGACATCCCCTGGCTTATTTTACACCATGCATGCTCTTAATTAACCTAAAAGAATGGTTCTCCAATACTGCCACACTAACCCCAACTCAATCTGCAAACCACACAAGCTATACCCTCATTTCTGACACCTACAATACAGAAAGAGAACATGCAACAAGATGCCAGCACAAACCTCCTGCATCGGGGAAGACAGGTAGACAAGCTGCTGCCTGAGTGTGGCCAGATCTGTCCTGCATTTGACGGTAAACCTCTTTGGGGGATGACCACACTGTCCACTCCATCAATGGTCAAAGACTGGGCAATGTAACCGGGTGGACACCAAGTTTTCTGTACTCTCAACCAGTTGTCTAGAAAAGGATGAAACATAATATGCCAGCATGTACTCTCAACCAGTTGTCTGGACAAGTCAGGATGAAACATAATACGCCAGCATGTCACAGAGTCCAAGTTTACAAACATGGTTATTTTCAAGTTTAAAACCATGTAAATATATTGGGAGGTTTAACAGTTTTAAGATGGGGGTGGGGGAATAGTTAGGTTAAACATGAGAGGACTGACTCAGTTGCACCTAATTGTTACCTAATATGATGTGGCCTCTTTCCGAAGGGTGTCCATCTAAAAAACATGAACTTCATAGTTCCCGTGATGACTTTAATAAGTCTCCAAGAAAAATTGTATTCATGAACTGAAAAAAACGGAATCTGAATCAAACTCACAACCACCCGGAGTGCGAGGCAGGCAGCTTAAACCACTTCGCCATGTAGACCTCCTAAATGGCAGCTGGAGTAGCTAGCATGTTTGTCTACCTGCCCCGTGGTACATGCTTTTAAAAGCATTAATTCCTCAGAAGTCGGAGAGTGTCTGCCTACACGGCGAGGAACCACCAGTCTGCACACCAATAAGCCAGACATGGGACAACGGATACTCATGCAAACCTCAGGTCCTGTATGACATCACACTGATGTTGGACAACAGGATGCCTTCATCCGACATACAGGACTTCACGCTGGAGCTCAAGCCAACGAACACAAGCAAGCAAGCTAGCACGTTTGTCTACCGGCCCCCGGTAAAGTCCTAATGCAGATTTCTTTAAAAATGACCTGACCTTCCAGACTGACCTAGCTTAAAAATGGATACTTGGAGATGTCCTGGGAATTAAAGGCATGATACTGATCACATGACAGACAAAATTCAAGAATGGCCAATCAGCCCTGTGCACATGTGGATTGGCAGCCCAGACAGCAGATCATATACCCGAAGACTGCCTAAAATATGACGTGTGCAAAAAATTCAAGATTGGTAAATCAGCCATGTGCACATGTGGATTGGTGGCCCAAACAGCAAGATCAAATATGCCAAGACTGCCCAAAACATGACATATCTAGACAGATTTTCTGGCGTAGAGAAACAACAGTGAAGACAAACTCTATGAACCACTGAGTGAACTAAAAAGACAGTGAGGTTCATACAAGAGACAGCATTGCAGATCTATAAAACAATGTATTCCATTGTGAATTTAAACACAGAAACCAAAAATAATACGTTGCACGATTTATTGCCTGGCATATTTAGCAGCATCTCGTCAGGTGCATACTGCATAGTTATATATCATAAACAGTGAATAAATGAACATACTTCAGCTGAAACAATTAAAACACACAGTCATATCTATATATAAGACAAATATAGAAACTGATGAACACAAACAACAGAGAGAGTATACAGAAACAGATGACTGTAAACTCCTCCAAATAAATCTCTTTATGCAAGGAAATAAACCACTGCCAAACACCAGTAATGGTAAATGGCTGCATGTTCATGTCTTCATAGCATTTTGGTGAAACATTAGTTAGTTAGTTAGTTAGTCTTTTCTCTTGAGCCTAAGGCGGCGCATAGGGCAGAAGTCCTGACTCTCCATGCTTGGCGGTTCGCTGCTACCTGTTGTAGATCTTGGATATTTACTTGGCCATTGAATGAGCCTTCTCTAATGATGGTTCTACGCAGGGTCTCTCTTGGTCTTCCCCGTTTTCTTTTCCCTACCGGTGACCATATGAGGGCTTGGTAGGGGAGTCTTGTCTTGTCCATTCTGAGTACATGGCCGATGTAGTTCCAACGGCGTCTTCTTATGAAATTGGATACTGTATCTTGCTTAGTCTCTTGTCTTATTTGCGTATTGGTTCTGAAGTCTGTCCAGTGGATGTTTAGAAGTCTTCTAAGACATTTGTTCTCAAAATTATCTAATTTTTTATCTAAAGCTACCGTTGATTTCCAACTTTCACATCCATACGTTAACACTGGAATCACACAAGAGTGAAGATTTTAAGTTTTGTGTGTTTGCTGAGTGTCTTTGACTTCCAGATGTTTGACAGTTTATTGAAGGCACCAGATGCCAGTGCGATTCTAGATGATATTTCTGGTGTTGAGTCCCCTGTAGATGTCATTTTGCTTCCTAGGTATGTGAAGCTGTTGACTTTTTCAAGAACGTAGCTGTTCAATTTGGTGTCATCTGAACTGTTGGTAAGATCAATAGTCTTTGTTTTTGTGGTGTTAATTTGGAGACCAATTTGCCCTGAAACATTTGGAGGTGGTTTATTTTCTCTTGGGCATCCGGGTGTGTTGAACTCAAAAGCACTATGTCGTTGGCAAAGTCCAGGTCTTCTAGAATTTTGTCAAACCAATGGATACCCATATTTGTGTTGTTTGTGCATTTGCGCATGACCCCAATCGATAGCCATTCCAAAGAGCATCGGTGATAAGACACAACCCTGTTTCACTCCTGTTTCGACTGAGAACCAGTTAGAGTTGCCTGTTTCTGTTCTTACGCAGCAACGTGTCTCTTTGTAGAAAGATTTTATGACGTTGGTATATTTGGTAGGAAAACCATAGATGTTAAGTAGATTCCAAAGTGAAAGACGGTGGATACTGTCAAAGGCTTTTTGAAAGTCGACAAAGTTGGTGATTAATTTTCAACTGGAATTCTACGGAGTCTTCAATGATTATTCTGAGGGTGAAAATGTGGTCTATGCATGACCGTTTTGGTCTGAAGCCTGCTTGTTTTTCTCTGAGGCCTTCATCTATAGCCTTTTTCAATCTCTCAAGTAACATGCTACAAAAAAGTTTTCCTGGTACTGACAATAGAGTGATACCACGCCAATTATTGCAATCAGACATATTGTCTTTTTTAGGCAGTTTGAAAATTACACCATCTTTCAACATGGTGAAACATTGTTAAGTATAAATTAAATGAGTGATACAGTCTATATCACATGGGCCACCTGACCTCTAAGAACATACATGTTTTGGCACCCACTTTATGAGGCTTAGGTCATATCAAACGTCATGGTGGTTTGGAGAGAACAGCAACGGAAGGCATGGTTCCTGTAAGAAGAGGCAGGGGTCAACCAGCAGAAAGATGGAAACAGCACAATAAAGATGGAAACAGCACAATAAAGACGGAAACAGCACAATAAAGACACCTTGGGGATGAAAATTTATGAGGCAGGGGTCAATCAGCACAAAGACAGAAACAGCACAATAAAGACACCTTGGGGATGAAAATGCGTGAGGCAGTGGTCAATCAGCACAAAGACAGAAACAGCACAATAAAAACACCTTGGGGATGAAAATGCATGAGGCAGGGGTCAATCAGCACAAAGACAGAAACAGCACAATAAAGACACATTGGGGATGAAAATGCATGAGGCAGGGGTCAATCAGCACAAAGACAGAAACAGCACAATAAAGACACATTGGGGATGAAAACGCATGAGGCAGGGGTCAATCAGCACAAAGACAGAAACAGCACAATAAAGACACATTGGGGATGAAAACGCATGAGGCAGGGGAACTGCCACGAGATTGAGAGTCTTTCTACAAGTGCTAGAACCTGCAACATGATGATGCTGATATTTACCTACACACACGCATGCGCACATACACTTCACAACTTGCTTTCCTGAAAATGCTAATATACATTAAATAAAAGTTATAGCTACCAGTGCAAAGAATTTTACAGAACAGCATAACTAGTGAAACACAAAAATATACACATCTAATATGAGATCTTACAGAAGTCTTCAAAGATAGAGTACACATAGCTGTTGTTACAATGTGTGTGAATCTAATCCAATATTCATGGCATGCAGAACTAAATCAATACCAAGTGACAATACACCTCACTAGAATCTATACACAGGAAGCAATAAAAGCAGCAGGGATTGCAATGGCATTGATTAAATGATAATGGTATGGGCAGTTGTGTTATTTGAAACACAAAGCATGATGAAAACCATGCTGCTTAATGGCAACAGTACATTCATTGTTCATCATGCACATCTTTGCATCTTGTATCAAAGGAACCAAATGAACACACAATATAACCAGGATGCTGAAGATTAGCATGGCTGAATGGTTTAGAGCACTCGATCTTAAAATTCTGGTTTGCTGAAGCCAAGGGAGCGGGTTCAACCCCCCCAATGGTCAGTTGGACTAAAATGTTGACTTCTCATCCTTGACTTGAGGATGTAAATTACAAATACCTCAGATGTCAGAGTGGGCTTTGCTTGATGGTGAGGGACACTGGAATAGGGAAAACTAATCTACGAGCAAATAATCAGCCTAGACATGGTATCAGATGTATGGACTACGCTTGAGTTCAAAACGAGCAAAAGCAAAAAATAAAAACACAAACCCAGAACACTTGAAAATAAAAAAAACACGTGCAGATATAAGTGAAGTTTTCAATGAATTAAACATCAAGAATAGATTGCTGGGAAAAAATTTAAATATCTTCTATCTAAACACTCTTCCCCAGATAACAAAGATGACCTGACTATGGGGGTCTCACCACCAGAATAAGATGACCTGACTATGGGGGTCTCACCACCAGAATAAGATGATCTGACTATGGGGGTCTCACCACCAGAATCAGATGATCTGACTATGGGGGTCTCACCACCAGAATCAGATGATCTGACTATGGGGGTCTCACCACCAGAATCAGATGATCTGACTATGGGGGTCTCACCACCAGAATAAGATGATCTGACTATGGGGGTCTCACCACCAGAATAAGATGACCATTGAAGAACACTGGTTCATCAACACCAAGTCTCAGAAACTGAAATACTTTGGTCAAACATGGCCGTGCTTTAGAAAGAACACAGTAATAGAAGGCGTGGTTCCTTGAAGAAGAGTTCAAGTTGAGTCAAGAACTGACATCATAGCACTCAGGACATTCCCATATATGTTCTGTCCATATCTTCTACAGCCAGCAAGAGTCCCAATACAAATGGTATCAGTAGCAGTCTGATTATGTGTCCGACTGGACTATTGTCAAGAGTCCTGAGTGTCGGCAAAATCCTCTGGTGGTTCCCTGCAGCACTATTCTCTTCACTCCATGATGATATTTCTGTTCTTTTGAACTATATGCACAATCCCAAAGAGCCCTGACCATGTCTACCTTAATATGTACCAACAGCCACTGAGTAGTGTAGACTCAACCAAAAGGGCCCCGACCATGTCTACCTTAATAGTATCAATAGCCACCAAGTAGTGTAGACTCAACCAATCTGTCCAACTATTCATTTCCCCCCACACCAGCATGTCCTGGGGAAAAAACCAACACATGTTCTCTACTTTTGACTGTTTCCTGGAAAAAGAGGCAGGGGTAAACCACATGAAAATGAAAACAGGATATGAAAGACACCCTAGACAAAAGTCAAGGGTCAGCCAACATGAAAATGAAAACAGGATATGAAAGACACCCTAGACAAGAGTCAGGGATCAACCAACATGAAAATGAAAACAGGATATGAAAGACACCCTAGACAAGAGTCAGGGATCAACCAACATGAAAATGAACACAGGATATGAAAGACACCCTAGACATGACAATTCAAGAGGCAGGGAAACAGCTGACAGGCGGAGTCTTTCTGGTGGACAATGATAACAGCGACATTCTGCATGTTACATGATAGTGATGATGGTACCTGAGGCTGTTGTAGGACAGGGGGGTCACTCTACTAATGTTGTCCAGATCCAAACTGGCAATGTCATCCTCTCTGGTGCCGTCGGGACATCGCTGCTGGAGTCACTCGCTGTGGCCTTAAAAACTGCCAAGTGATGCGGAACGTTTGTGGAGATCTAAACAGGAAAAAAGACATCAAGAAATAGGACATTATACCAGAAGAGACTCTTCAAATTCACAATGATTATGTCTAAATATTTTGTATTTATAGGCTAACGTATCAGCAATGATGGCATTGTCATTTGTATACTTGCCTGCCATGACATGAACCTGGCTCAATCCTGGCACCAGCAGTATTATTGTTTCAGAGTCTATGGCTCTGGGATCGACCCAATCTCATAACAATAGGCACCAGACAATTGTCTGGAAATTTGGGGAAAAAAAGGTGTTGAGAAAGGGAATGGCCACTCACCTCAAATGTATAGAATATGGCTTAGAAAATGTGAAAGGGCCCTTTCACTTCACTGTCCCCCCAATGGGATATTCTGCTATGGAATTATTTGTTTTTTTATGCTAATGACAATTATATTTTTCCCCAAAATACAGATGTATATAAATACTTATGCCAGCATAAAACTGCCAAAATGTACATTTATTGCTGAGATTAAAAAGATTATATTTCAAATAAATCGTTTAACTCTTTCAGTCCCAAGCAAACATAATATGTGAGAGGCCATTTCACTCAATCTCAACCTTTGCTTAATGTGGCCAGAGCATAATACAGAAATATGCCTTCCCCCAAAGAGGGCTTCTACTATGTATTGCATTGTATGTAAAATTGCAACGAGAAAAAGACTGTTGACATACTACATAGAACTTGTACTTTTGTATGGATGTGAAACGTGGACAATGAGCAGACAAACTGAGAAACATCTAATGGCTGTGGAAATGTGGTTTCTGAGGAAATGCAAAGAATACCATGGATAGACAGAAAAATCAATGAGCAAGTCCTACAGAAGCAGATGGAAACCGTAAACTTTAAAAATTAGAGGAAATTAAAGGGGAAAAATTGATTGGGGAAAAAAATTTTGCATGGATCAATTTATGTGTCGACTCCCTTCCGTGCCATGACACGAGACTCAAGATTTTCTCATGATGTCTTCTATATCTCTTTCTACAAACCTTTCCATTTGTCACAACATAAAACATATGGGGGTTAGAACCACATATACCCAATATGCCTCAAGGTATGTGAAAATGTCCTTCACGCACTTTACTATTACACCAGGCCATCATATTTACAAGGCCAACACATAATGAGATGGAGTGACGATTCCTTTCCTATCTGGCGCAACAAAATGGGGTCTGATACAATCCATCTTCAACTGAAGATGAACCAGGACTACTGTCAGTAACCAGTTCACTATCTAATATGTAACCTACATCTCAAATGTGTGTGTAACCATATCAAAATTAATATATATCACAAGGTATGTGTACACGCCAGGGTATAAGAATCATAATTTCTTCAGGAACACAGGAATAATAAATGTCTTTACAGGTTTGTGTAGATGAAAGAGAATAGAGAACACAGGTGAATGGTAAAACTGTAATTTGCAGCAGTCAGCAAGCATTCTTTGTACTGAGATAATGATTTTTGTCAGACCATGTTGTACTTGCAGCTCATTCTGAATAAGCTTTCTTGTTAAAACAGACATGAATAACATCACAGTTTTTGGACAACAGCCATGATTATCATTTATGGGACTGTGCCATGGCTAACTCAACCACATTAAACCTTGGCATCCCAGCAGTCCTGTCTCTTGAAGCACCTTGACAGGAATGCAGACTTAAAGCTGTAAAAGCCAGCTTCATCATCACCTAAAGTGCCACGTCCTGAACATAGCCAAGGTGGCATGTTGTTTATAACAAGACAACTGCCAATCACTACAAGCAACATGCTTACTCAGCTTCACACTTTAAACCCAGGTTTGTTTTGTAAGGAATTACTTTAATTGCACCTGGATAACTCCATAAGTGCTTCAGTCTCCTTCCATTGATCACACAAGGAGAATCTCAGCACAGTGCATAAACTCCATAGCAAGGATACAAAATGTGTGTATAGCAGAATCACATACACAATATAATTTTCGTGTGGTAGCTTTTCTCATTTGAAAAGTTTACTTATTCTGACTGTTTTCTTTCTGATTTCAATCGCCAAGTGAATTTTAATAGGGGGGGGGGGGGGGGGGGGGGGGGGGGGGGGGGGGGGGGGGGGGGGGGGGGAAAGAGAAGGATGAGTAAGCCATGCCATTTTCTTATTCTGAAACTATTTTGCAAAAACCCAAACAATTAAAACTGTGAGACATCCCGTGGCTTATTTTACATCATGCATGCTCTCTATTAATTTAAAATAATGATTCTCCAATACTGCTACACTGACCCCAACTCAATCTGCAAACCACACAAGCTATACCCTCATTTCTGACACCTACAATACAGAAAGAGAACATGCAACAAGATGCCAGCACAAACCTCCTGCATCAGGGAAGACAGGTAGACAAGCTGCTGCCTGAGTGTGGCCAGATCTGTCTGCATTTGACGGTAAACATCTTTGGGGATGACCACACTGTCCACTCCATCAATGGTCAAAGACTGGGCAATGTAACGGGTGGACACCAAGTTTTCTGTACTCTCAACCAGTTGTCTAGAAAAGGATGAAACATAATATGCCAGCATGTACTCTCAACCAGTTGTCTGGATAAGTCAGGATGAAACATAATACGCCAGCATGTAACAGAATTAAAGTTTACAAACATTGTTATTTTCAAGTTTAAAACCATGTAAATATATTGGGAGGTTTAACAGTTTTAAGATGGGGGTGGGGGAATAGTTAGGTTAAACATGAGAGGACTGACTCAGTTGCACCTAATTGTTACCTAATATGATGTGGCCTCTTTCCGAAGGGTGTCCATCTAAAAACATGAACTTCATAGTTCCCGTGATGACTTTAATAAGTCTCCAAGAAAATTGTATTCATGAACTGAAAAAACGGAATCTGAATCAAACTCACAACCACCGGAGTGCGAGGCAGGCAGCTTAACCACTTCGCCATGTAGACCTCCTAAATGGCAGCTGGAGTAGCTAGCATGTTTGTCTACCTGCCCCGTGGTCATGCTTTTAAAGCATTAATTCCTCAGAAGTCGGAGAGTGTCTGCCTACACGGCGAGGAACCACCAGTCTGCACACCAATAAGCCAGACATGGGACAACGGATACTCATGCAAACCTCAGGTCCTGTATGACATCACACTGATGTTGGACAACAGGATGCCTTCATCCGACATACAGGACTTCACGCTGGAGCTCAAGCCAACGAACACAAGCAAGCAAGCTAGCACGTTTGTCTACCGGCCCCGGTAAAGTCCTAATGCAGATTTCTTTAAAATGACCTGACCTTCCAGACTGACCTAGCTTAAAAATGGATACTTGGAGATGTCCTGGGAATTAAAGGCATGATACTGATCACATGACAGACAAAATTCAAGAATGGCCAATCAGCCCTGTGCACATGTGGATTGGCAGCCCAGACAGCAGATCATATACCCGAAGACTGCCTAAAATATGACGTGTGCAAAAAATTCAAGATTGGTAAATCAGCCATGTGCACATGTGGATTGGTGGCCCAAACAGCAGATCAAATATGCCAAGACTGCCCAAAACATGACATATCTAGACAGATTTTCTGGCGTAGAGAAACAACAGTGAAGACAAACTCTATGAACCACTGAGTGAACTAAAAAAGACAGTGAGGTTCATACAAGAGACAGCATTGCAGATCTATAAAACAATGTATTCCATTGTGAATTTAAACACAGAAACCAAAAATAATACGTTGCACGATTTATTGCCTGGCATATTTAGCAGCATCTCGTCAGGTGCATACTGCATAGTTATATATCATAAACAGTGAATAAATGAACAATACTTCAGCTGAAACAATTAAAACACACAGTCATATCTATATATAAGACAAATATAGAAACTGATGAACACAAACAACAGAAGAGAGTATACAGAAACAGATGACTGTAAACTCCTCCAAATAAATCTCTTTATGCAAGGAAATAAACCACTGCCAAACACCAGTAATGGTAAATGGCTGCATGTTCATGTCTTCATAGCATTTTGGTGAAACATTAGTTAGTTAGTTAGTTAGTCTTTTCTCTTGAGCCTAAGGCGGCGCATAGGGCAGAAGTCCTGACTCTCCATGCTTGGCGGTTCGCTGCTACCTGTTGTAGATCTTGGATATTTACTTGGCCATTCAATGAGCCTTCTCTAATGATGGTTCTACGCAGGGTCTCTCTTGGTCTTCCCCGTTTTCTTTTCCCTACCGGTGACCATATGAGAGCTTGGTAGGGGAGGCTTGTCTTGTCCATTCTGAGTACATGGCCGATGTAGTTCCAACGGCGTCTTCTTATGAAATTGGATACTGTATCTTGCTTAGTCTCTTGTCTTATTTGCGTATTGGTTCTGAAGTCTGTCCAGTGGATGTTTAGAAGTCTTCTAAGACATTTGTTCTCAAAATTATCTAATTTTTTATCTAAAGCTACCGTTGATTTCCAACTTTCACATCCATACGTTAACACTGGAATCACACAAGAGTTGAAGATTTTAAGTTTTGTGTGTTTGCTGAGTGTCTTTGACTTCCAGATGTTTGACAGTTTATTGAAGGCACCAGATGCCAGTGCGATTCTAGATGATATTTCTGGTGTTGAGTCCCCTGTAGATGTCATTTTGCTTCCTAGGTATGTGAAGCTGTTGACTTTTTCAAGAACGTAGCTGTTCAATTTGGTGTCATCTGAACTGTTGGTAAGATCAATAGTCTTTGTTTTTGTGGTGTTAATTTGGAGACCAATTTGCCCTGAAACATTTTGGAGGTGGTTTATTTTCTCTTGGGCATCCGGGTGTGTTGAACTCAAAAGCACTATGTCGTCGGCAAAGTCCAGGTCTTCTAGAATTTTGTCAACCCAATGGATACCCATATTTGTGTTGTTTGTGCATTTGCGCATGACCCAATCGATAGCTATTCCAAAGAGCATCGGTGATAAGACACAACCCTGTTTCACTCCTGTTTCGACTGAGAACCAGTTAGAGTTGCCTGTTTCTGTTCTTACGCAGCAACGTGTCTCTTTGTAGAAAGATTTTATGACGTTGGTATATTTGGTAGGAAAACCATAGATGTTAAGTAGATTCCAAAGTGAAGGACGGTGGATACTGTCGAAGGCTTTTTGAAAGTCGACAAAGTTGGTGATTAATTTCAACTGGAATTCTACGGAGTCTTCAATGATTATTCTGAGGGTGAAAATGTGGTCTATGCATGACCGTTTTGGTCTGAAGCCTGCTTGTTTTTCTCTGAGCCTTTCATCTATAGCCTTTTTCAATCTCTCAAGTAACATGCTACAAAAAAGTTTTCCTGGTACTGACAATAGAGTGATACCACGCCAATTATTGCAATCAGACATATTGTCTTTTTTAGGCAGTTTGAAAATTACACCATCTTTCAACATGGTGAAACATTGTTAAGTATAAATTAAATGAGTGATACAGTCTATATCACATGGGCCACCTGACCTCTAAGAACATACATGTTTTGGCACCCACTTTATGAGGCTTAGGTCATATCAAACGTCATGGTGGTTTGGAGAGAACAGCAACGGAAGGCATGGTTCCTGTAAGAAGAGGCAGGGGTCAACCAGCAGAAAGATGGAAACAGCACAATAAAGATGGAAACAGCACAATAAAGACGGAAACAGCACAATAAAGACACCTTGGGGATGAAATTTATGAGGCAGGGGTCAATCAGCACAAAGACAGAAACAGCACAATAAAGACACCTAGGGGATGAAAATGCATGAGGCAGTGGTCAATCAGCACAAAGACAGAAAACAGCACAATAAAAACACCTTGGGATGAAAATGCATGAGGCAGGGGTCAATCAGCACAAAGACAGAAACAGCACAATAAAGACACATTGGGGATGAAATGCATGAGGCAGGGGTCAATCAGCACAAAGACAGAAACAGCACAATAAAGACACATTGGGATGAAAACGCATGAGGCAGGGGTCAATCAGCACAAAGACAGAAACAGCACAATAAAGACACATTGGGGATGAAAACGCATGAGGCAGGGGAACTGCCACGAGATTGAGAGTCTTTCTACAAGTGCTAGAACCTGCAACATGATGATGCTGATATTTACCTACACACACGCATGCGCACATACACTTCACAACTTGCTTTCCTGAAAATGCTAATATACATTAAATAAAAGTTATAGCTACCAGTGCAAAGAATTTTACAGAACAGCATAACTAGTGAAACACAAAAATATACACATCTAATATGAGATCTTACAGAAGTCTTCAAAGATAAGAGTACACATAGCTGTTGTTTCAATGTGTGTGAATCTAATCCAATATTCATGGCATGCAGAACTAAATCAATACCAAGTGACAATACACCTCACTAGAATCTATACACAGGAAGCAATAAAAGCAGCAGGGATTGCAATGGCATTGATTAAATGATAATGGTATGGGCAGTTGTGTTATTTGAAACACAAAGCATGATGAAAACCATGCTGCTTAATGGCAACAGTACATTCATTGTTCATCATGCACATCTTTGCATCTTGTATCAAAGGAACCAAATGAACACACAATATAACCAGGATGCTGAAGATTAGCATGGCTGAATGGTTTAGAGCACTCGATCTTAAAATTCTGGTTTGCTGAAGCCAAGGTAGCGGGTTCAACCCCCACAATGGTCAGTTGGACTAAAATGTTGACTTCTCATCCTTGACTTGAGGATGTAAATTACAAATACCTCAGATGTCAGAGTGGGCTTTGCTTGATGGTGAGGGACACTGGAAATAGGGAAAGCTAATCTACGAGCAAATAATCAGCCTAGACATGGTATCAGATGTATGGACTACGCTTGAGTTCAAAACGAGCAAAAGCAAAAAAATAAAAACACAAACCCAGAACACTTGAACAATAAAAAAAACACGTGCAGATATAAGTGAAGTTTTCAATGAATTAAACATCAAGAATAGATTGCTGGAAAAATTAAGTATCTTCTATCTAAACACTCTTCCCCAGATAACAAAGATGACCTGACTATGGGGGTCTCACCACCAGAATAAGATGACCTGACTATGGGGGTCTCACCACCAGAATAAGATGATCTGACTATGGGGGTCTCACCACCAGAATCAGATGATCTGACTATGGGGGTCTCACCACCAGAATCAGATGATCTGACTATGGGGGTCTCACCACCAGAATCAGATGATCTGACTATGGGGGTCTCACCACCAGAATAAGATGATCTGACTATGGGGGTCTCACCACCAGAATAAGATTTGACCATTGAAGAACACTGGTTCATCAACACCAAGTCTCAGAAACTGAAATACTTTGGTCATAACATGGCCGTGCTTTAGAAAGAACACAGTAATAGAAGGCGTGGTTCCTTGAAGAAGAGTTCAAGTTGAGTCAAGAACTGACATCATAGCACTCAGGACATTCCCATATATGTTCTGTCCATATCTTCTACAGCCAGCAAAGAGTCCCAATACAAATGGTATCAGTAGCAGTCTGATTATGTGTCCGACTGGACTATTGTCAAGAGTCCTGAGTGTCGGCAAAATCCTCTGGTGGTTCCCTGCAGCACCATTCTCTCCAGGCCATGATGATATTTCTGTTCTTTTGAACTATACGCACGATCCCAAAGAGCCCTGATCGTGTCTACCTTAATATGTACCAATAGCCACTGAGTAGTGTAGACTCAACCAAAAGGGCCCTGACCATGTCTACCTTAATATGTATCAATAGCCACCAAGTAGTGTAGACTCAACCAATCTGTCCAACTATTCATTTCCCACCACACCAGCATGTCCTGGGGAAAAAACCAACACATGTTCTCTACTTTTGACTGTTTCCTGGAAAAAGAGGCAGGGGTAAACCACATGAAAATGAAAACAGGATATGAAAGACACCCTAGACAAGAGTCAAGGATCAGCCAACATGAAAATGAAAACAGGATATGAAAGACACCCTAGACAAGAGTCAGGGATCAACCAACATGAAAATGAAAACAGGATATGAAAGACACCCTAGACAAGAGTCAGGGATCAACCAACATGAAAATGAAAACAGGATATGAAAGACACCCTAGACATGACAATTCAAGAGGCAGGGAAACAGGTGACAGATGGAGTCTTTCTGGTGGACAGTGATAACAGCGACATTCTGCATGTTACATGATAGTGATGATGGTACCTGAGGCTGTTGTAGGACAGGGAGGTCACTCTACTAATGTTGTCCAGATCCAAACTGGCAATGTCATCCTCTCTGGTGCCATCTGGGACATCACTGCTGGAATCACTCGCTGTCGCCTTAACACTGCCAAGTGATGCGGAACGTTTGTGGAGATCTAACAGGAAAATAGACATCAAGAAATAGGACATTATACCAGAAGAGACTCTTCAAATTCACAATGATTATGTCTAAATATTTAGTATTTATAGGCTAACGTATCAGCAATGATGGCATTGTCATTTGTATACTTGCCTGCCATGACAGTGAACCTGGCTCAATCCTGGCACCAGCAGTATTATTGTTTCAGAGTCTATGGCTCTGGGATCGACCCAATCTCATAACAATAGGCACCAGACAATTGTCTGGAAATTTGGAAAGAAAGGTGTTGAGAAAGGGAATGGCCACTCACCTCAAATGTATAGAATATGGCTTAGAAAATGTGAAGGCCTTACACTTCACTGTCCCCCTAATGGTATATTCTGCTATGGAATTATTTGTTTTTTTATGCTAATGACAATTATATTTTCACACAAAATACAGATGTATATAAATACTTATGCCAGCATAAAACTGCCAAAATGTACATTTATTGCTGAGATTAAATAAGGATTATATTTCAAATAAATCGTTTAACTCTTTCAGTCCCAAGCAACACATAATATGTGAGAGGCCATTTCACTCAAATCTCAACCTTTGCTTAATGTGGCCAGAGCATAATACAGAAATATGCCTTCCCCAATGAGGGCTTCTACTATGTATTGCATTGTATGTAAAATTGCAACGAGAAAAAGACTGTTGACATACTACATAGAACTTGTACTTTTGTATGGATGTGAAACGTGGACAATGAGCAGACAAACTGAGAAACATCTAATGGCTGTGGAAATGTGGTTTCTGAGGAAAATGCAAAGAATACCATGGATAGACAGAAAAATCAATGAGCAAGTCCTACAAGAAGCAGATGGAAACCGTAAACTAATTAGAGAAATTAGATTGATTGATTGATTGATTTAGGAATCAACATCACAGCATTCGGGGCATTCCCATAAGCGCTCCGTCCCCATCCTCAGCAGCCAGCGAAGAGTTCCAACACTAATAGTACCAGTAGCGATCTGATTATATGTCCGTCTCGCCTTTCCTCTGAGCGCTGAGCGGTCGGCCAGATCCCTCGTCACTCCTCGCTGTCTCATTCTTGCCAGACCATGGTAATCCATTTGCTCCTCCGAGGTGTGCACATGCTCCCACAAGGCCGCAACCATGTCTGCCTTGTCATGTATCAATACACCACCAAGTTCTGCAGAGCCAGCCAATCTGTCCGCCTGTTCATTTCCCAGCACACCGGCATGCCCCGGAGAAAAGATCCAGGCGATGCTTGTCACCCGTGACCCCCGAAGCGAAGCAAGCCACTCCGCAACGAAGCCTGCCCGTCCTCACCCTCGTCAGCATGCTTTCTGTATTCTCCATCCAGCGGAGAGCCGCAGTGACCACCTCCACCTCCATTCTTAAACTGGATGTTGTGGTATCATATGCCAGGCTCTCCTGCCCCAAACGTCGACCATTGGCTTTGGCAATGAACCCCCAGCCACTTTTCTCACCTCTTGACACCGAACCATCTGTGTAGATAATCACATCACCCGAGTGAGCATTGTCCTGAATTAGTTGCTGGATTTCTACTTCTGTGGCCCCTGATGGCCACTCCCTGCACTCCCGGCTTAATGTGATTATAACTCTGGCCCACTCTGGCACTCTGACCCACTCCTCTCCACGCCTAATGTTCTCCAAGGGGCACACCTCTCTTATCGTATCCTCTGCCTGAGCCATCCATGATTTCCCTCTTATCAGTCGCTGACCCTTAACTGCGTCCAGCGCCTCATGCAGTGGGTGGTCTGTGTCTGCAGCTACTCCTGGTATGCCTTCTCCTGCATCACCTTGAGCCTACCAGCAATACTCGGCAGACCAAGGATGTAATGCATACACACTACTGGGGTGTCTCTAGTGCATCCCAGAATGACCCGCATAGTTTCGTTCTGTATGCGCTCTAACTTCACCAGCTGACTCTCTGAGACAGTGAGCAGACCTAATCCATAATCAATTACTGAGAGGATCAAGTGCTGGTATAGTGTGAAAAGCATTCTCTGCTCTGTGTCCATTGCAGCCATAGTTTTAAGTGCACTGAGTCCCTTTTGAGATCTTGTCACAACCATCTCCACATGGTCCTTGAAGGATAGGCTCCTGTCAAATGTGATCCCCAGATACTCCAGTTTGTTCTCTCTGCTGACATTTCTACCATCTCACATGATCTCAACATTAGAGAAATTAGACTAGACAGAAAACATTTCTTGGACATAATATGAGAAGAAATAAACTAGAGAACTTGGTGACAACTGGCAAGATTGAGGGGGAAAAGAACAAGGGGAAGGCATAGAAGTTAAATACCTGAATGGTTTGGCCAAGTGGCACGATCGAGACAAGAACACGGCCCTGATCCCTGACTTGTGATTGTGTGAGATGGCAAAACATGAGCGCCCATGCTTATAAGCATGGCACATGATGATAATATTGGGTTGAAGTCTAGACAATGACTAAGCTATATAGGCACTTAGAAGAAAGTAAAGCAAGCTGTAACATGAAACCTACCTTTTTCTTTATTTGGGAAAATAATTTCAGATGCAGTCCTGTGGCTGTACGTATCTGATGACAATATGAACGAATTGGGGTCAAGGCGATTGTTGTATGCTGCTCCTGATGCAGGTCCAGTACTGATGTCTTCATGGGCAGCAAAGGACACATTCTTGGGCAAACTTGTCAGCTTCCTGCTCGGTGTGCTGGACATCTGTGAAGCACTGGTTGATGAGGAACCACTCAGAGGCTTACATTTATAGGGAGCAGTTAGGTCAATCTGATTTAAGCGTTCACTGATCTTCTCGAACTGTCCACTGGCACCGATTTCTGAGCTATGTCCATTGTGACGGAGTCCTGTGATGGCACCATTGACCCCATGGTCTCTGGAGCAATTTTCATTGGAGTAAAAGTCACATTTACACAGAGACTCTGTTAGATCTAGGATTTCACTAAGCAAACTTTGCCGCTTCTCGTTCAAATGAACAGAGGATTCATTCAGATTGGCCTCAATTGAATCAAATGCAGCCAGTGGAGCTCTGTAACTGGTATTTGTTTCATGAGAAATGTTAGACTGTAAGCTTGTGTTACCTTTCAGTGACGTCATTGATACTTGGTTTATATCAGAATTACTCCCACCACATTCAGAAACTGTACCCACACTCCCATCTTTATTTGATGAATCTGCAGACTGCAAGTTTTGTTTACATTTAAAATCAATACAATCACCATTTGTCAGAGCATTGATAACTGTGACAGTGCCATTCTTAGCAGAACTGTCATCATGCTCATTACAGATTTTGTTGTATGCTGTGGTGGGATCTTTGCCATTTTGAGCACCATGAGAATTAATAATAAGCTCCCCGTCTTGACTTGAACCAAGGCTTGGACCATTACCGTCAGACATCTGACCAGACTCACTGCTGGGGTTTTCCTGTGATTTAGAACATTCTTCTTTTTCCTTCGACTGGGCATTCTCTCCAAGATCATCTGGAACAGTGTCAATGCTTTCTATTCCACTATCAGACGGTACAACACCAGAATTCACCAACTTCTTATTTGCATGCCCCACGTCAGCATCTAGAATAAACAATCTTGATTCTGCCTCACTGATTGTGTCATTCATGAGAGCTGGCTTCTCCAAATGCTTGTCATTCTGCTTCAGATCTTCTGCATTCCCTTTTCCACTTCTTGATGAGTCTCTGTGCTTATTTTTGGGTCTTTTATTTTCAGAAGAAGTTCCTGTTCCTGCAGTATTCTTTGAGTAACAGGCTCCCATTGTTAACTAGACAATAGGGATCTGAAATGGAGGAGAAGGAGATTAAACAAAAATAATACAAATTTGTCAAAAAAGTGTATCTTAAACATATTTGGTAATGACATTTGCTGTAGAGGATGTAAGATGTTCAATCAATCAATGAAATGCCATTTACACAATGACAGATGGCTGCAATGGACCTGCACAATGACAGTTGGTTGCAATGGACCTGCACAATAACAGTTGGCTGCAATGGACCTGCACAATAACAGTTGGCTGCAATGGACCTGCACAATGACAGTTGGCTGCAATGGACTTGCACAATGACAGTTGGCTGCAATGGACCTGCACAATGACAGTTGGCTGCAATGGACCTACACAATGACAGTTGGCTGCAATGGACCTGCACAATGACAGTTGGCTGCAATGAACCTACACAATGACAGTTGGCTGCAATGAACCTACACAATGACACTTAGCTGCAATGAACCTACACAATGACAGTTGGCTGCAATGAACCTACACAATGACACTTGGCTGCAATGAACCTACACAATGACACTTGGCTGCAATGAACCTACACAATGACACTTGGCTGCAATGGACCTACACAATGACACTTGGCTGCAATGAACCTACACAATGACACTTGGCTGCAATGAACCTACACAATGACACTTGGCTGCAATGAACCTACACAATGACACTTGGCTGCAATGAACCTACACAATGACACTTGGCTGCAATGAACCTACACAATGACACTTGGCTGCAATGAACCTACACAATGGACACTTGGCTGCAATGAACCTACACAATGACACTTGGCTGCAATGACCTACACAATGACACTTGGCTGCAATGAACCTACACAATGACACTTGGCTGCAATGGACCTACACAATGACACTTGGCTGCAATGAACCTACACAATGACACTTGGCTGTAATGAACCTACACAATGACACTTGGCTGTAATGAACCTACACAATGGCAGTTGGCTGTAATGAACCTACACAATGACACTTGGCTGTAATGAACCTACACAATGGCAGTTGGCTGCAATGAACCTACACAATGACACTTGGCTGTAATGAACCTACACAATGACACTTAGTTACAATGAACCTACACAATGACACTTGGCTGTAATGAACCTACACAATGACACTTAGTTACAATGAACCTACACAATGACACTTGGCTGCAATGAACCTACACAATGTCAGTTGGCTGCAATGAACCTACACAATGGCAGTTGGCTGCAATGAACCTACACAATGAAATTTGGCTCCAATGAACCTACACAATGACACTTAGTTACAATGAACCTACACAATGACACTTGGCTGTAATGAACCTACACAATGACACTTAGTTACAATGAACCTACACAATGACACTTGGCTGCAATGAACCTACACAATGGCAGCTGGCTGCAATGAACCTACACAATGTCAGTTGGCTGCAATGAACCTACACAATGTCAGTTGGCTGCAATGAACCTACACAATGACACTTGGCTGTAATGAACCTACACAATGAAATTTGGCTCCAATGGAACCTACACAATGAAATTTAGGCTCCAATGTACCTCCAAAACCCCCTCCCTGTCTCTTACTCTGGTGGCACACTTCATCATCTCTTGATGTGATTCTCTCAGTTGCATTGTCACCTACCTCTATTTTACCTGCATATTTCCTCCCAGTAAGGATTCTATAAGTGTCATGTCCTTTAATACGATAATATACGTTCCCTGATTGTTTAATGACTTGAAGCAGCCCTTATTTTCATTTCCGGCTTTCCTAGCACCTCTACACCTGTTTGTTATTTTAATTTTGTGTTTTATGAGGTGGAGTGGCTTAGAGATATGATGTCCACCCCTAACTCCAGGCCGACTTGGTGTGATTCACAGTCTTGTCACGGCAAACATTTTGAACTAGAGAAACAACAGTGGAAGCTAAAATGTATAGACCACTGATGGACTAAAACCATGAAAGTGAAGTTTATACAAGAGACAACATTGCAGATGCAGACAATTTCTTGTGCACTGATGTTTGTGTGTGGATTAGCTTTCCCTAATACCAATGTCCCTCGCCAGCAAGCGAACCCACTCTGACTTCAGAGGTAACCCTCCTGTTGATTTAGCTAAACAAGTAATGAAATACAAAGCTTCAGATATGCATAAATGCCATCACAAAAACATAATTTATACGCATTATCTGTGTCTGAAAAAAAAATGAGTTTAACATACCAAGTGAACATTACTGTACTAATTTGCTTTGTAACTAGCACACTTCTCAAATTAACTTAAAGTCACAAAATATAATTATCAAAACCAAAGCAGATTATCTGACGCACACACTTGAAGAAAGCACTAGAATGTATTGAGTGTGTAGTTTGAAAGGCTTACACATGTGCTGGCAAATAGATCCTTATCCTGTTTAAGAAATTAACATATCAAACATTAGTTTCTCATACAGAGAGAGGTTTATAAAGCAGGCACAGATTCTATTCATCCTATCAATGAACCTGCTTTTATATTGGACATTTCAATTGGAAGGACTAAACTTAACATCTTCAACAGTATTATAAGCATGGGAGACCTTCAAGGTGTACACAGTTTTGGTCAATCATTTATGTGTTGTGCCTTACAAGGAGATTAACATGTTCTGCAGATTACTGGGTTAAAAGCTCAACTGTTGTGTCTTAAATTCTCTTTCTCTCAAGAAAGGTTGACAAGAGATGACAAGACAGCTCTACATGCGAGTCTCATTGCAAAATAACAAGAAATGACAAGACAATGTCTCTCTTTTTGTCGCATTACAGCTCATGAAGAAATGACAAAACAGCTCTATCTATATCTATGTGTCTCATTACAGCTCATGAAGAAATGACAATCTGACAAGCTCACTCACTTTCATTACAACATGAGAAGAGATGACAAGACAGCCATCTCTCTCTCTATGTGTGGCATTACAGCACTTCAAAAGATGATGAGACAGCACTGTGGCAAGACAGCACTGTGGCAAGAGATGACAAGACAGCTCTGTGGCAAGAGATGACAAGACAGCACTGTGGCAAGAGATGACAAGACAGCATGCCGGCAAGAGATGACAAGACAGCATTGTGGCAAGAGATGACAAGACAGCACTGTGGCAATACATGACGAGACAGCATTGTGGCAAGAGATGACAAGACAGCTCTGTGGCAAGAGATGACAAGACATCACTGTGGCAAGAGATGACATGACAGCACTGTGGCAAGAAATGACAAGACAGCACTGTGGCAAGAGATGACAAGATAGCACTGTGGCAATACATGACAAGACAGCATGCCAACAAGAAATGACAAGACAGCATGGTGACAAGAGATGACAAGACAGCACTGTGTCAATACATGACAAGACAGCACTGGCAAGAGATGACAAGACAGCACTGTGGCAATACATGACAAGACAGCATGCCAACAAGAAATGACATGACAGCATGGTGACAAGAGATGACAAGACAGCACTGTGGCAAGAGATGACAAGACAGCACTGTGGCAAGAGATGACAAGACACTCTGTGGCAAGAGATGACATGAGAGCACTCTCTCTCCCTCTCATTATACCTCATCCAGAAATGACAAGACACATCTCTCTGACAAGAAATGAAAGGACCCCCTCTACCGTGTGTCCACCTTGTCGAGGTAGAGGGGCTTGTGTGTTCCAATGACCCCAAGAGCTATGCCGACGGTAGCACAGCTACTGGTAGGGTCACCCATGTCAGACAGGTCAAGGGAGAGGGACCAGACCAAGTGACACACAAACCTGCTGCCTTGTAGGTAGACTGGGGACAGTCAAAGGCTAGGGAAAGCACCCCGAACAAATGCTTGTCGAAATCGGATGTACTGAGCCACAGGCTTGACAAAGCAGTGCAACGTAACTTAATTCATGATGTCACAAATTAAAATTAATCGTTAATCCCATGAAGTCCCATCAGGCGGTGATAGTGCCGGGCCCCCTGCCTCGAGGGGGTCCACCCATGACTACTGGTGGTCACCTTCCCCTGTGCTGTGGAGTCAAGGCACAGAGGAGTAGGTTAAGAGCTATTGACCAAACACCCCGGACACTCAACATACTACAGTGGAATGCCGAAGGATGTTTATAACAAGAAAGCCTCCCTAACACAGCGATCTTCATAAAGATAGAATAGATGTGGCATGCATTCAAGAGACACACCTCAACGCCAATCGCACATTTTCAGTCGAGGGATATCAGGCCACACGTTTCGACCGCGAAGGACACAAAGGAGGAGTTGTAATACTTACACGAAACTACAATACCTTGCAGCGAAGTATCTGTGATCTCTGAAAACCAAACGGAAATTATAGGTGTTGATATAATGATAAAGGACGTGAAAATAAGAATTTACAATCTGTATAGCCCGGCAGATAAGGATCTTACACTCTCAAACATGAAAATAACTGACACAAATTGCATTGTTGTCGGAGACTTTAATAGCCGTTCAGAAAGATGGGGATACCCAGATACTGACAAAAGAGGAGATGAAGTGGAGGACTGGGAAATAGACTCAAATCTCCATCTACTCAACAAAGTGGATGACACACCGAGCTTCTACTCCAGAAGATGGATTACCACTTCTACTCCAGACTTAGCTTTCTGCACAGGAGACATCCTCCACAAAATCGATCGCCACGCGCTTGACCAATTAGCAGGTAGTGACCACAGACCAATCAAGCTTGTAATGAATATGGAGTATGTTCCACAGGAGCAAAAGCCTTTGCCCTGCTGGAATTACAAACGAGCAGATTGGGACAGATTTGCCATACTAACAGACAAATATTGTGAAAACATAAATACACGATATGGCAACATGAAGCAAATGGTGGAAAGTCTAAACAGAGCAATAATACAGGCGGCCACTGAGTCTATTCCAAGAGGAGCGAGGAAAAATTACAAACCATACTGGACTGAAGAACTACAAATTTTGGAGGACAAAGTTGAAGATGCTAGGAAGACCGCAGAGAGATAACAAACAACTGAAGCGAACATCTCTCTCAAAGCCATCTCAGCAAAATATAAAAGAACAGTAAATCAAACAACAAGAGATTGTTGGAGGAAAAAAACAGAAAACCTGAATTTTGACAGGGATGGAAACAAACTATGGAAACTAGTGAAAGCCATGAACAATGAAGGACCTAGAAACAAACAAATAACAATTAAACAAGGAAATGCCTTGCTTACAGGAAAAAAGGCTGCAAATGCACTAATGGAACACTATGCCAGTGCAAACCACATTGATATTACAACCGAACAGAAGAAAGCAATCAAAGATAAACAGATACATCATAGAAATACAGAGACAGCAGCAGAATATATGATGGCAAATCTAACAATGGAAGAAATGGAACAGGCAATGAATACCCTAAAAAAGAAGAAATCACCAGGAAAGGATGGAATCACAAATGAAATGCTAATAGGACTAGGCACCAAGGCAAAGAAGAAACTACTAGCAGTCCTAAATTACAGCTGGAAGAGGGGAATAGTCCCACAGGCATGGAAGGAAGCTATACTAATACCAGTCCCAAAGAAAGGAAAAGACATGGAAGAACCAAATGGCTATCGACCTATCAGTCTACTTAGCTGTGTAGGAAAATTAATGGAACGCATTATCAATGGCAGGCTAACATGGCATCTGGAAGAAAACAAACTCTTAACACCACACCAAGCAGGATTAAGAAAGTACAGATCCACTGAAGATCAAATAACCTATATAGCTCAGGAAATAGAGGATGCCTTCCAAGAGAAAAAGCACACACTAGCAGTCTGGATAGATTTAGAAAAAGCATTTGATAAAGTATGAAAGGAAGGACTGAAAGTAAAACTGCAAAACATGCATGTTTGTGGAAAAATGAACAATTGGATCAGCCACTACCTTGAGAACAGAACTGCCAGGACAAAAGTACAAGGACAAACCAGCAAAATGATGCTGTTGGAGCAAGGTGTCCCCCAAGGAGGAGTTCTTTCACTAACATTATTCCTAGCATATATAAATGACATCACAGACAATTTTCCAGCCAGAGTACACACATCATCCTTTGCAGATGACCTAGCCGTATGGACATCTGAAGAATATATTAGTACAGCTAACAGCAGAATACAGCAAGCCCTATTAGCGCTAGAGGACTGGTCAAAATCATGGCTAGTGAAGATAAGTGAGGAGAAAACAACATGCACAGTGTTCTCCCTCTCAACTAAAACTCAGCAACCTAAGCTGGTATTGAATGGAAAAATATTGCGCCATGAAGAAAATCCAAACTATCTAGGAGTCACATTTGATCGTCGCCTGACATGGAAAACACAGGTTGAGAAAAATCGAACAAGAGCAAGGCAAAGAATGGCAATCATGAAAAAGCTTGCTGGTACAGTGCTGTGGGGAGCAGATGAGAAAGTTCTCAAGAAGTTATATACTGGACGGTTGAAGCCAGTACTGGAATATGGCATTGCAGCTTGGGCAACAGCAGCTAAGTCAAACTTTAACAAAATAAGTAGAGTCCAAAATCAAGGAATGCGAATCATAACTGGAAGCCTGAAGACAGTGCCTATTAATGAATTAGAAAAGATCACTTGTTTACAACCAATGCAGGATAGAAGAGATAGCAGAGCCCAGCAACAAGCTGAAAAATTTAGAAGATTGACAGACCACCCTATGTATAAAAGGTTTAGTGGTTTTGGAAAGGGAAGACTGAAGCGTAGCAACTTTGTAGAAACTGCAAAACGAAAGATTAGTGCTGATCCCATATTTAACATGTCAACAGTCAAACCCATTTACAATGCAGACAAGTTCCCAGCTTGGAGACAGCAACAACTGCCTGAGATGATAGAAAACATTCCTGGTATTGAGAAAAAGAACACTCAGCATGAAACCGAAAGAAGAGAAATAACCCTAAACTACATAAAAGAACATTACCCAAGCAGCAATTGGACCCATGCATATACAGATGGATCAGCCAAAAATTCAGTAGAGAATGGAGGAGGAGGAATTCTCCTAAATTTAAAAAATGGAGTGAAAAAAACACATTCAATGGCAACTGGAAAATTTTCAAGTAACTTCAAAGCGGAGGTAGAGGCTCTGAAAACTGCAGCAGAAATGCTCTTGATGGAGGAAAATAAAGAGACGCAAATAGCTATCTTCACAGATGCAAAGTCAGCTGTCTCAATACTGAAGAGCAATAACAGCACAGAAATAGCTGACCTAAGAGCAGCACTCCATGGGCTATGCCAGAAATCCAAAAAAGTTGTAATACAGTGGATCCCATCACATTGCAGTATACCTGGAAATGAAGAGGCTGACAGACTGGCAAAAGAGGGCGGACGACTACCACAGCCTGACATAGACATAACCTATAATGAGGCAAAGAGGTTGATAAAAAGCACTTATAGAACCAAATGGGAATCAGAGCATCCAGGCCACCAGAAGGATGATGCATATTACAAACTCGACCGAAGAGAACAAGTAACAATCTTCAGACTCCGCACAGGACATAACAGGCTGAAATACCACTTGTTCAACAAACTAAAGATAGGAGATACAGATGAATGTAATTGTGAACTGGTAAAATGACAGCTAAACATTTGCTGCAAGAGTGCCCAATATATGCAGAACAGAGAAAGATATTTTGGCCCACACCTGCTTCATTCGAGGACAAGCTCTATGGAGATATCAACAAGCTCAAGTCAACTGCAGCTTACTTTAACTGTATTCAGGTTGACATTTAAATGTACACGAAGAAGTATTTAGACTGCCACACTTCAAACCACAGGCATGTCGGTTACACAAGCCTCCCAGAGGCATGAAATGGAATATTGCTTGGATAGCAAATCCATTACGTGGAAAGTCTGAATCGAAAGCTCACTGTGTGGGCTTCATAAAAGGTGGAAAAAGTGTTCTAGTGGCACAAAATGGAATATTGCTCGGATAGCAAATCCATTACGTGGAAAGTTAGAATCGAAAGCTCACTGTGTGGATGTCATCTGCAAACTGCATTCTTCTGGCTTCTGGAAGAACAGCCTATGGTGAACGGAAGGCCCAATATACGGAAGTGAGGCTAAGCAGCCATGTGCAGGACGTGACGATTCCTTGGGTGAGCCCAGTACCAGAGCGCTGTGTGATGGCTCTGCAATTATGGAAGCCTCCTTGGATGGCGGGGAATGCCCATGGTCTGCCCCTGCCTTCCCTTGAGGGCTGACCAGGATGCCTTTGGCTGTTCTATATGGGCCAAGATGGGATGGGAGATAACACCACTACAGTGAGTCTAACGTCCTAAGAAACCCCCGGGAAGGTTAACCCGGTCAACAAATGCCCGCAGAAGTCGGATGTGTCGGCCTAACGGAGCAAGAACGCAGCTCTGCTGTAAACAGGCACAACGCAATCACGTCCGAAAAAAAACTCCGGATGAACGAAGAAGAAGAAATGAAAGGACAGCTTCATTCACTGCCTTTGTGTCCCATTACAGCTCGGCAAGAATGACAAGACAGTTCGCTCTCTCTCTCTCTCATTATAACATGGTAAGAGATAACAAAATAGCACTGTTTATAACATTCTCTCTATTAAGTTATTACTAACACCACAGCTCTTCTCCCTCCCCCTCAATTATAACATTAGCAAGAACTAACAAGATAATAATAAATAATTGTATTATCAGATGAGAGAGAGAGAGAGAGAGAAGAGAGAGAGAGAAGAGAGAGAGAGAGAGAGAGAGAGAGAGAGGAGAGAGAAGAGAAGAGAGAGAGAGAGAGAGAGAGAGAGAGAGAGAGAGAGAGAGAGAGAGAGAGAGAGAGAGAGAGAGAGAGAGAGAGAGAGAGAGATCATTATCTCTCTCTCTCATCTGATAATAAAATGACAAGTTTGTCTCTCTTTATTACAGGAAAAGACAGCTATATTGTTCTATCAATAATGAAACAGCTTTCTTGTTAAAACAAGACAACAGCTGAAAAGTGCTATCTCTTCCTCTCTACCTCTGTTTGTGTGAGAACGAACAGACTTTTTTTTCTAAGGGATCACAAATTGGGCACACCAAAAAAAAATAGTGGCAGTGGTAACAAACTACAGAAAGCCAGCATCTTCAAACACATGGAGTAGTCAGAGCACATGATCGAGTGAATGGGTTTCAGACACTCTACCAATGGCAGCTGTGTAGCAGCAAAGTAAATACCACAGCACATTGAAAGACTATTCAGGATTTCTCAGATGGGAGGAGGAACCACAGCAGCAACCTGACAAGACAAATTGTGGAAGACTGGTAAAGATCTCACCAGCACCATCCTCATGATGCATGTTCGAATAGATGTAATCTTTATATATCTTCATTTATAAACGCATAGATGTTTATATTAATACCAGGATATACAGTTTTCTGAGTAGTGAAAGAACGGATAAGTAGTGCCACCATACCCGAGGGTCAGCCAATGAATTGACAGACATTATGAACATCCTTAGAGAGAGAGGTTAACCAAAATGTATACTATCAACTGAATGAATTGGCGTTAATAGCCAGAATATTTTTCATTCACTGAATCTCATAATTGGTTTTTAAATTAATATTTTTCATGCACTGAATATCATAATGTGTGTTTAAATGAATATTTCTCACTCTGTGAATCTCATAATGGGTGTGCAAGGAGGATTATCAATGAAGATCAGACGGGCATGGTTGACGCTGTATATGGATAGATTTACTATGGAGGTGATCAGAACATCTATGGGTGTGTCCAGGGTGCAATGATGATAATCTGAACTTAAGCGTTGAAGACAAAGAAGAAAAGACGAAGACAATGGAAAGTTTATCACAATTTTGTCCATCATCATCTTCTATCTTATCCTAGTATTATTAATTCCTGTCTCTAATTCTCTTTGTGTGTATTTAGGTTAACCTCTATTTTGGGAGCTGTGATAGTGCAGTGGCTATGACATTTGCCTGCTGGTCTGACAGTCACGGATTCAAACCTCTCTCAAGGTGGGGTTTAAATAAAATGGACCTGCACTTCCAGGTCAACCGAGCCTAAAATGGATAACAGGAAATACTCTGGGAAGTAAAGGTTGCCGACATAAATTGGACTGTATAATACATCACATGATGATTGGTCTACAAAACTATGTGGCTAACACCATATATATCTTGCCAAGAAATCAACAATCAGCTGAAAGATGCTGATGTTGACAACGGTGTCCTGTAAAGGATGTGCGAACAAAAAAAAAGATAAAAAAACAATACACCATATATTCCCCCCCGCATCTCGTAGAAAACTTCTACTGCAAAATTTCAACCTATCATGAGCAAGTCAACAACATGGCTGGGTCAGCCTGGAAGTTAAAGTTAGTTGCATATCCTTTACAGACGTAGCTGTCAACCCCAACATTTTTTTGGCTGATCGTGGTTCCTGGGCAAGTTTATTATGTTCAGTAGTTTGCCATTGCTTTCTGAATGACCGGCACCCATGCCATTTCATACAAAACCAACACAGCTGTGTTTCGAACATGGTTTGTGGGATTACGAGCTGTGTATGTAACCACTTCGCCATGAAGTCAACCTGCCTGGAAAACAGGTCAGCAAATAATATCCTCACTAGGCCAGTTTGGTAGCTATTACACTTGCACGGTTGCTGCTATAGGAATCATCTCATCTAATCTTGTTCCTCTTGTACCTCGTGAGGTAAAGCACAAATAGCAAGAGAGTGCCTGTTTATGGGCTTCATATATCATATATGGGAGTCTCCATGGCGAAATGGTCAAGCCGTCTGACTCGGGCTCCGAAGGTTGCGGGTTCGATTTCGGGCTGCGTCCTTCGATTCTGGGCTGCGTCCTTCGATTCAGGGCCGCGTCCTTCGGTTCATGAGCGAAATTTTCCGGAGACCCCTGAGGGTCGTCGCTAGAGCTACGGAGTTCGTGCTTAGTGTGACGCTTTCCGTGCTGCGGAAAGAGACCGAGCCATATGGGATAAAACCTGGTGCAATGAATGACTTTTAAGCGACTTTAAGTATACTGCTATACAAATATACCTGTATATAAGTGGGTTATTTGGACTTTGTTTACTCTGATGCAAATAAAACATACACTCCACCCCTCAAATAGTCTAGAATGGAATGTATATATTATAGATAATAAGTGCGAATCACACTTGTTTGAGGGAATTTCTGTTACCAGAATCTTGTTCAAACTTGCTGAAGCGCTTGCAATTCAAACGGGAAAGCAGACATGGTGTAAACAAAAAGACATGCTAGTGAGTGTAAAATTACCTTGGTAGTCAATTTAAATTACTATGGGAATATGTGAATTGTATATTTCAGCTTGAAGAATTCATCGTGTGTCCCCCCCCCCCCCCCCCTTTTCCCCCCACCCCCATGTTGTAACACTTCTGCAGTAATGATGTACACAACTGGGGGATGCAGTGAAAAATATTCCAGGCCATAAATTTTGCAACCGACTGTTTTTGTTTTCATTATTCAAATTCACCACGGGGGAAAACATTGTTTTGAGAAGTATTAAAACTAGAAAATTTAAACTAAACATTTTAAAACAAAAACAAAAAGTAGAAAAGTGTTAAATGGATCTTGATATCTGGGCTTGGAATTGAATGAGGTACCGTTGGAAATCATTGTTCAGCCTCTACTCTGCTGTGATGGTTTTATAGATAACATAGCAAGGTGGAGAAAGGAATGTTTCGTGTGGAATGGCTCTCGTGGTTTCAGAGGTTACAGATTGTGAGAATTGTATGGATATTTTGCCCTGGCCATGCGGGTGTACGGGGGAATGAACAGGCTGATAGGCTAGCAGGGAATGCGCCTCTTGGTGGTATTTTGCCTATAGACAAGGGGGAGGTGGTCGTGCGCTTGTGGGACCAGGTGGAGAAGGCGGAGGAACAGATTGAGAACTCATATGTGGAAAGAATGAGATTGCGGGGGATCGGCAGGGGTTCTGGAAGAATCTCAAAAGTGAGAGGGAAGACCAGGAGAACATTTAATTAGATAGCGGTGGGAACGATTAGTAATATATGACTCTTCGCTGGCTGTTGAATGAGGGGACTGAGCACGTATGGGAATGAATGTCCTGAGTGCAGTGATGTCGGTTCTTGACTCAACTCAACTCAACTCAACTTATTAACAAACAATTCTGAAAATTTCACAAAGTTCCTACAACTATAAGTGGATGATTTGATTTTGATTGGGATTCTGTTATTAACTGTTAAATTATTGAATTGACGGACCCCCTCTGCCGTGCGTCCACCTTGACGAGGTAGAGGGGCTTCCGCGTTCCAATGACCCCAAGAGCTATGCCGACGGTAGCACAGCTACTGGTAGGGTCACCCATGTCGGACAGGTCAAGGGAGAGGGACCAGACGAAGTGACGCACAAACCTGCTGCCTTGTAGGTAGACTGGGGACAGTCAAAGGCTAGGGAAAGCACCCCAAAATATGCTTGTCGAAATCGGATGTACTGAGCCACAGGCTTGACAAAGCAGTGCAACGTAACTTTATCATTTCATGATGCCACAGATGAAAATTAATCGTTATGGTGCTAATCCCGTGAAGTCCCATCAGGCGGTGATAGTGCCGGGCCCCCTGCCTCGAGGGGGTCCACCCATGACTACTGGTGGTCACCTTCCCCTGTGCTGTGGAGTCAAGGCACAGAGGAGTAGGTTAAGAGCTATTGACCAAATACCAAGGACACTCAACATACTACAGTGGAATGCCGAAGGAGTTTATAACAAGAAAGAATCCCTGACACAGCGTCTTCATAAAGATAGAATAGATGTGGCATGCATTCAAGAGACACACCTCAACGCCAAGCACAAATTTTCAGTCAGGGGATATCAGGCCACACGTTTCGACCGCGAAGGACATAAAGGAGGAGTTCTAATACTTACACGAAATACAATACCTTGCAGCGAAGTATCTGTGATCTCTGACAACCAAACAGAAATTATAGGTGTTGATATAATGATAAAGGACGTGAAAATAAGAATTTACAATCTTTATAGCCCAGCAGATAAGGATCTTACACTCTCAAACATGAAAATAACTGACACAAATTGCATTATTGTCGGAGACTTTAATAGCCGTTCAGAAAGATGGGGATACCCAGATACTGACAAAGAGGAGATGAAGTGGAGGACTGGGAAATAGACTCAAATCTCCATCTACTCAACAAAGCGGATGACACACCGAGCTTCTACTCCAGAAGATGGATTACCACTTCTACTCCAGACTTAGCTTTCTGCACAGGAGACATCCTCCACAAAATCGATCGCCATGTGCTGGACCAATTAGCAGGTAGTGACCACAGACCAATAAAGCTTGTAATGAATATGGAGTATGTTCCACAGGAGCAAAAGCCCTTGCCCCGCTGGAATTACAAACGAGCAGATTGGGACAGATTTGCCACACTAACAGACAAATATTGTGAAAACATAAATACACGATATGGCAACATGAAGCAAATGGTGGAAAGTCTAAACAGAGCAATAATACAGGCAGCCACTGAGTCCATTCCAAGAGGAGCGAGGATAAATTACAAACCATACTGGACTGAAGAACTACAAAGTTTGGAGGACAAAGTTGAAGATGCCAGGAAGACAGCAGAGAGAGAACAAACAATTGAAGCGAATACCTCTCTCAAAGCCATCTCAGCAAAATATAAAAGAACAGTAAATCAAACAACAAGAGATCGTTGGAGGGAAAAAACAGAAAACCTGAATTTTGACAGGGATGGAAACAAACTATGGAAACTAGTGAAAGCCATGAACAATGAAGGACCTAGAAACAAACAAATAACAATTAAACAAGGAAATGCCTTGCTTACAGGAAAAAAGGCTGCAAATGCACTAATGGAACACTATGCCAATGCAAACCACATTGATATTACAACTGAACAGAAGAAAGCAATCAAAGACAAACAGATACATCATAGATATACAGAGACAGCAGCAGAATATATGATGGCAAATCTAACAATGGAAGAAATGGAACAGGCAATGAATACCCTAAAAAAGAAGAAATCACCAGGAAAGGATGGAATCACAAATGAAATGCTAATAGGACTAGGCACCAAGGCAAAGAAGAAACTACTAGCAGTCCTAAATAACAGCTGGAAGAGAGGAATAGTCCCACAGGCATGGAAGGAAGCTATACTAATACCAGTCCCAAAGAAAGGAAAAGACCTGGAAGAACCAAATGGCTATCGACCGATCAGTCTACTTAGCTGTGTAGGAAAATTAATGGAACGCATTATCAATGGCAGGCTAACATGGCATCTGGAAGAAAACAAACTCTTAACACCACACCAAGCAGGATTCAGAAAGTACAGATCCACTGAAGATCAAATAACCTATATAGCTCAGGAAATAGAGGATGCCTTCCAAGAGAAAAAGCACACACTAGCAGTCTGGATAGATTTAGAAAAAGTATTTGATAAAGTATGGAAGGAAGGACTGAAAGTAAAACTGCAAAACATGCATGTTTGTGGAAAAATGTATAAATGGATCAGCCACTACCTTGAGAACAGAACTGCCAGGACAAAAGTACAAGGACAAACAAGCAAAATGATGCTGCTGGAGCAAGGTGTCCCCCAAGGAGGAGTTCTTTCACCAACATTATTCCTAGCATATATAAATGACATCACAGAAAATTTTCCAGCCAGAGTACACACATCCTCCTTTGCAGATGACCTAGCCATATGGACATCTGAAGAATATATTAGCACAGCTAACAGCAGAATACAGCAAGCCTTATTAGCGCTAGAGGACTGGTCAAAATCATGGCTAGTGAAGATAAGTGAGGAGAAAACAACATGCACAGTGTTCTCCCTCTCAAATAAACCTCAGCAACCTAAGCTGGTATTGAATGGAAAAATATTGCGCCATGAAGAAAATCCAAACTATCTAGGAGTCACCTTTGATCATCGCCTGACATGGAAGACACAGGTTGAGAAAAATCGAACAAGAGCAAGGCAGAGAATGGCAATCATGAAAAAGCTTGCTGGTACAACGTGGGGAGCAGATGAGAAAGTTCTCAAGAAGTTATATGCTGGACGGGTGAGGCCAGTACTGGAATATGGCATTGCAGCTTGAGCAACAGCAGCTAAGTCAAACTTTAACAAAATAAGTAGAGTCCAAAACCAAGGAATGCGAATCATATCTGGAAGCCTGAAGACAACGCCTATTAATGAACTAGAAAAGATCACTTGTTTACAACCAATGCAGGATAGAAGAGATAGCAGAGCCCAGCAACAAGCAGAAAAATTTAGAAGATTGACAGACCACCCTATGTACAACAGATTTAATGGTTTTGGAAAGGGAAGACTGAAGCGTAGCAACTTTGTAGAAACTGCAAAACGAAGGATTAGGGCAGATCCTATTCTTAACACATCAACAGTCAAGCCCATACACAATGCACACAAGTTCCCAGCTTGGCGACAGCAGCAACTGCCTGAGATGATAGAAAACATTCCTGGTATTGAGAAAAAGAACACTCAGCATGAAACCGAAAGAAGAGAAATAACCCTAAACTACATAAAAGAACATTACCCAAGCAGCAATTGGACCCATGCATATACAGATGGATCAGCCAAAAATTCAATAGAGAATGGAGGAGGAGGAGTTCTCCTAAATTAAAAAATGGAGTGAAAAAAACACATTCAATGGCAACTGGAAAATTTTCAAGTAACTTCAAAGCGGAGGTAGAGGCTCTGAAAACTGCAGCAGAAATGCTCCTGATGGAGGAAAATAAAGAGAAGCAAATAGCTATCTTCACAGATGCAAAGTCAGCTGTCTCAATACTGAAGAGCAATAACAGCACAGAACTAACTGACCTAAGAGCAGCACTCCATGGTCTATGCCAGAAATCCAAAAAAGTTGTAATACAGTGGATCCCATCACATTGCAGTATACCTGGAAACGAAGAGGCTGACAGACTGGCAAAAGAGGGCGGACGACTACCACAGCCTGACATAGACATAACCTATAATGAGGCAAAGAGGCTGATAAAAAGCACTTATAGAACCAAATGGGAATCAGAGCATCCAGGCCATCAGAAGGATGATGCATATTACAAACTCGACCGAAGAGAACAAGTAGCAATCTTCAGACTCCGCACAGGACATAACAGGCTGAAATACCACTTGTTCAATAAACTAAAGATAGGAGATACCGATGAATGTAATTGTAGAACTGGAAAAATGACAGCAAAACATTTGCTGCAGGATTGCCCAACGTATGCAGAACAGAGAAAGATATTTTGGCCCATACCTGCTTCATTTGAGGACAAGCTCTATGGAGATATCAACAAGCTCAAGTTGACCGCAGCTTACTTTAACTATATACAGGTTGACATTTAAAGGTGCATGAAGACCCAGAGGCATGAAATGGAATATTGCTTGGATAGCAAATCCATTATGTGGAAAGTCCAAATCGAAAGCTCGCTGTGTGGGCTTCATAAAAGGTGGAAAAGTGTCCTAGTGGCACGAAATGGAATATTGCTTGGATAGCAAATCCATTACGTGGAAAGTCTGAATCAAAAGCCCATTGTGTGGGCTTCATAAAAGGTGGAAAAGTGTCCTAGTGGCATGAAATGGAATATTGCTTGGATAGCAAATCCATTATGTGGAAAGTCTAAATCGAAAGCTCGCTGTGTGGGCTTCATAAAAGGTGGAAAAGTGTCCTAGTGGCACGAAATGGAATATTGCTTGGATAGCAAATCCATTACGTGGAAAGTCCGAATCAAAAGCCCATTGTGTGGGCTTCATAAAAGGTGGAAAAGTGTCCTAGTGGCACGAAATGGAATATTGCTTGGATAGCAAATCCATTACATGGAAAGTCCGAATCCCCGGGAAGGTTAACCCGGTCAACAAATGCCCGCAGAAGTCGGATGTGTCGGCCTAACGGCGCAAGAACGCAGCTCTGCTGTAAACAGGCACAACGCAATCACATCCGAAAAAAAACTCCGGATGAACGAAGAAGAAGAAGAAGAAAGTCCGAATTGAAAGCTCACTGTGTGGATGTCATCTGCAGACTGCATATTTCTGGTTTCGGGAAGAACAGCCTATGGTGAACGGAAGGCCCAATATACGGAAGTGAGGCTAAGCAGCCATGTGCAGGACGTGACGATTCCTTGGGTGAGCCCAGTACCAGAGCGCTATGTATCGGCTCTGCAAGTATGGAAGCCTCCTTGGATGGCGGGGAATGCCCATGGTCTGCCCCTGCCTTCCCTTGAGGGCTGACCAGGATCTTTGGCTGTTCTATATGGACCAGCTGGGATGGGGGATAACACCACAACAGTGAGAGTCAAACGTCCTAAGAAACCCCCGGGAAGGTTAACCCGGTCAACAAATGCCCGCAGAAGTCGGATGTGTCGGCCTAACGGCGCAAGAACGCAGCTCTGCTGTAAACAGGC
Source organism: Cepaea nemoralis (assembly GCA_014155875.1). Lineage (NCBI taxonomy): Eukaryota > Metazoa > Mollusca > Gastropoda > Stylommatophora > Helicidae > Cepaea > Cepaea nemoralis. The sequence goes on from JACEFZ010027453.1 coordinate 90,552, forward strand.
ACAACGCAATCACATCCGAAGAAAAAAAAACTCCGGATGAACGAAGAAGGAGAAGAAGAATTGACAATTAATATTATTTGTCTACGTTTACAAAAATATTTGTACTGACTCATTACAGGTCATGTTGTATACTAATTACTATCCCCATTGCCACAAAAAGGGAAACGGACCACTTACTTTGACATATCTCAAGAGTTAAAATCTGTTCACAGTTAAACATATAAACCAACTTCCACGAAACAGAACAAAGAAGGCAAGCAGTCCGTATCGTCGTATAGCACCGACCAGGTTCTTGGGCCAGTGAAAATACTAACTTCATGAGAGAAGAGCACCGCCGTGTGCCGATATTACTGGGTGACCACAATGGCTGGTGTTTAGAAAGATGAGGAATTGAGCTCAGTGGGAATCGAGCAACTTCTTCTTCCTTCTTCTTCTTCTGCTACTGCTGCTGCTGCTGCTTCTGCTCCTCCTCCTCCTTCTCATCTTCGTCCCCTTATCCCCCCTCCTCTTCTTCTTTTTTGCTGTTTTGTCAGCGTATTGAGATGCCCGTATAGTTTGTGAGTAACTGAGGTTGCCGAGAGACTTTTTTACATTACCATACATAGGTTGCCGTTTCTGCAGTGAAAGCTAGCATAAATAGATCTCAAACAATGTGTGTCCCGGGTCTTCTTGGCTATAAACAAACTGTATGTTAGGAGTATTCCATGTGAATGGTTTAGATATTAATGTGCGGACCCAATAAAACCAGCATAAATTAGGACTAACAGTCCACACAACCACGGATCTCAACAATAACCAAAGCTGAAGAGGCAGGTTTAGCGAGACCGAATTTGAAATTTTTTTTCTTTTTCTCCTTGAAAATCGAATCGAATCGAGTTCGTCAAAGTATACTTGTTAATTTAGCAAGGCACTGTTATCATTTGAAGACTGCAGGTTCGAATCCTGGCTATTTAGGCTTCTAATTTTTTATGTTGTCTACATAGCCATTACCCCACATGGACAACAATCCCTTTAAAATGAATATCCGAACGTGGCTGAATCAGTCATGAGATTATTATTAATCTTAGGCTGGGACAGGGGCGGGGGGTGCGGGCCGCACCGGGTGACACCATCAAGGGGTGACACCAAAATAAAAAAAATTGCAAATTTGACAAAGCAGACATAGCAAAATAACAAAAATTTAACTTTGTCCGAGTTTGTCGAAGTTCTTTATTTATGTTTTACCTGAAGTATTGAAGTTATATTGTTCAATTTGTTTTCTTTCTTATGTCCTTATTAACTTTTTGACTTATTTTACAAACATTACTATATGCGATTATATATGGTACAGGAACACTCGGAAGAAGACCATGGTGAAAGTCTAGAGGGGTGACACCAAGAGTTTACCGCACTGGGTGACACCAACCTCAGTGACGCCACTGGGCTGGGATGGACCCTAATTATAACTTCACTTCTGAGGTTGATCGGGGTAGGAGTAATGGGACAAATTATGATAACTATGATGTCTGGGTCCTCACTCTAATTCTATGAGCTAGTTGTTTGGTCAATTCTATGGACAATTGTCGCTACATGCTAGGAAATTGCAGCGACACGCTAGGAAATTAAACCACTTCCTTAACTCGTTTGCCAGATCACAAGCTCCCTAAACAAATTTTTTTATGGCGATCTGCGTTGTGGTAAACGCTCCCAAGGCGGCCAGAGGAAACGCTTTAAGGACACTCTGAAAATCTCACTTAAAGCTTTTGCACTTGTAAAGCAACCAGGACTGCAAGAGCTGTGAAGAAAAGGCCGGACAGAAAAACCACTGCAAGAGATCCTCCTCCTGGAACGTCAAGCATTCTTTGCCCACATTGTCACAGAACATTTCGAGCCAAAATAGGAATTATCAGCCATCTTAGAACCCACAGCTCCATACCTTCAACCCCACTGGATGAAATGAATGGACATTATCATTCTTGATGGACAAACAACATGGAACATTGAGAGGCTCATTGACTTGTAAGTCGTCAGATCCCCGCAAATGGCTTGCATCTGTCGGAGTGAGGGTGGAGTGGAGACTTTCCTCACCCGAACCAGTATCGAAGCACCATTTCAAGGGAGCAGTGTTGCAGATTTCTTCTCATTCCAAGATAAGAAACCAGCGGGGTAAGCGAGCTTCGGCACTGGAACTTGACATCTGAGGAGATACATATTATGATGTATCCTGGTCACAACTGAACACAGCGGATAGGGATTGCTTGGGATTAGGCCCAGGTTGGCAGTGTTCGCCACGAGTTTTATGAATAGGGTGTATTTTAATGTCTGTGCAGTTTTAAAAATATTGCCGGCGGTCCAAGTTTTGTATTTACCTACTGTGGAGTTCATGCAACACAATGCAACATAATATGTAAATACAAAACTTGAAACAGCAATATTTTCAAACACTGCACAGTCATTAAAAATACATCCTATATTTCACTGCCAACAGGCTCCAGCCTAATGCCCTGAAGGAATGTGAAGAGGTGTCGGTGTGATCTTCTTGTGTGTATTTGTGGGTATGTGTGGGCAGGACCCTGCGGTAGATTTTCTCAGTTTAATGTAAGTGTTTCGAATTGCCGCCCCTTAAATGTTTTTTTCTGTTCGAAATGCCGCCCCTTAAAGATTTTTATTTATTGAATGGTTCAAATTATATTTTGCAGGTCCGCACGGCCGAATGGATAAGCACGCATGTTCTTAAACATCCGGTGTACTGATTCAGAGGTAAGCGGTTCACCTCAGAGCTGGACCAAAATGTTGACATGTCGTCCTTAACTTGGGGACGTTAATTACAAGTACATCTGAAGTCGGAGTGGGTTCAATTGATGGCGAGGGACACTTAATAGGGAAAGCTAACCCACACGCAAAATTCAGTTTGCGTTCAAAGGGAGTGAGCGAAAACAAAAATGGTGTATTTTGATTTCGCAGCTTATGCCGCCCCCTTACGGTGCCGCCTGATGCGGCCGCCTCTCTGTATCATAGCACGGCCCCTCCCCCCCCCCAAAAAAAAAAAATAAATAAATAAATAAACAAAACAAAACACAAAAAACAAAGAAAAAAATTATGAAAAAAACCCCATAGTAACTCATATTATAAAAAGACAGCTAAATTCACATGCGATGATAGAAGTTAAGGATAGAAGTGAAGATCAGATGGCCCAATACATAAAATATTTATCATGATACGGGTCGGTTGTAATCGGCAATATTGACTGTAATTAAAGTACCCTTTTATACGTCTTAAGGCGTGTTGTGTTTATGGTGCTGACGCCATATTTCTATAGACACCGGCAATTGGTGGGCTTATATGGCCGGCTTTACTTCTCAGAATATTTCATAGTAGCTAGTTTAGTCTGGGTCAACATGGGAGGTCATTTTTAAAAGATCCAGCTGGGTGAGGATTCGAAGACACCACCATAAGTTCGACAGGCAAGTGTGCTAACGGCTGCGCCTTTGCGGCTACCGGCAAGGGGCTGTGTCAGAATCTCCGAGTCATCATCTCCAGCGCCTGGCACTAGACGACCAGGGACGACCGTGAACTTGCTTAACAGTTACGACGCGGGGTTGGAAATGGTCAGCGTGGTGCACGCAGACCACGTGAGGGAAAGCAGGGCCAACGAAGGAATCACTGCGGGTAGCTCAGACAGCCGAGGACAGCGAGACTGGACGGATATGAAAGAGTGTTGCTGTGTATGAGTCGAGTCTGATGGAAGAAAGCCTGTATGCTTTGTTTGAGTAGAGTGAAGATTGCGTGAGTGATATATACATTTGTATTTATGCTATTATTGATATCTTGCATTATATGTTTCCGACAATGGCATTATCGCTAAGTTTGAGCGATGCCTGATGTGACTGCGTTTGAGAAGTGCGATTAAAGTGTGTGAGTGATATCGCCGTGTGTTCTTGTACACTCATTATGTGTGTGAGAGTGTTTCACGCCTGTTAGTGAACACGAGCCTTTGGTCATCTAATCAAGACCCTGACAGGAGTGAACGTGGGGGTTAAACCGGCTTTGGACATTAAGATCTTGTGGTTGAAAAAGGAGTGAACGTGGGAAGCTCGTCCGGCTTTTGAACGACGTATATGTGTAAATCAGACAGTGGTTATGTTAAATAAGTGAACGTGGGTGCATCGTCCGTGTTTTGGACCACATGTAAGATATAAATAGAAGTGAACGGGGGTGTAGCGTCCGTGTTTGAACCAAGACTAAACGACGAATACAAGTGGTGTTTGAACTATAAGAGAATCGAGTGTTTGGAGGAGTGAACGTGGAAAGCTTATCAGTGTTTGTGTTAAGAAGGAACGATAGATGGAAAATAGGAGTGAAATAGTTTGGTAAAGTGAACGGAAGCATCAGGAAAGAAGTTATATTGAGTTGAAATCTGAACGTACAACGAGACGACTATACAAACATACTTGACGTGCATACAAACCTATAACACTTAGCTGACAATACATACACCACAAAAACATACACACACTAATATTTTCTCTCTCCAAAAGTAAACAGGTTTTTCATCCGAAATTGTAAAGGCACAAAATTATGTGAAGCCTTCATGCCAACATCCAAAACATAGTCAAGAAACATCGAAAGTAAACAGCACGATACAAGTAACACAAAGCAGACAGCAGCCAAAACCAAACAAATAGAATCAAAAGACTGCAATAGTTGCCTTAATACTCCTGTACTGTTTAAGCACAAAATATGCAGAGTATGTCCTCCAATTACAGGAAAAAGCCAAAGAAAGGGAGGACAGAGCTGCTGAAAGGGGACTGAAAAGGCAGAGTTAGATGCTGATATGAGAAAGGCAGAGTTAGATGCTAAAAACAAACAGGCAGAGTTAGAGGCTAGAAAAGCAGAAACAGATGCTGAGCTAAGAAAAGCTGAGATTACTGCACAGAGCAAAGGAGAAGAATTTGACATGCAGGTAAAAATTAAACATCTAGAGCTCGAAACATCAGTCGATAGAGATACCAGAAAGCTAGAAATGAAGGAAAAAGAAAATCAATACAAAAAGTACCAAGGGATCGTCAAAAATTTGCTACTGGGGATTGTATTTCAGCATTTACCCAGAACTTTGAAACGATAATGGAACATTATTAGGTCCCAGTTACAGACTGGAACATCATCTCTATGAGGAGTCTGTCTGGGGAACCACTAAAAGTTATAGAGACTATCCCTAAAGAGTTAAGAAAGGACTATCATTATATGAAAGCTAAAATTATGGCTCATTTCCTATTAGATGAAGCTGGTTACAGAGAACAGTTTGTTAAGTTATCTCCAAAAGCAACACAAACGTTCTCTGACTACATTTCAGTAGTACAGGATGTATTTAGTAAGTGGTTCTCATCAGCCAAAATTGATAACAATTTTTATAAGTTGAAAGATCTGATATTAAGAGGCACAATTATCTCTTCTTTACCACCACCCTTTTCAAAATTTTTTACAAGAGTGCAAATGTGAGAGTGTACAGCAGATCGAAAAACGCGGTTTAGCATACTTCACAGCAAATAAAGATTGCTTTACAAATATGCTGAAAGATACTGAATTCATAGCTGCTGCTACCTATGAAAGAGCAAAACCAAATAGTTACAACAGACAAAACACCGTTTAGGCAAACTGTTGGTAACAATTATCGCTGCAAATATTGTAATTTTCAACACAATGAAAGTGAGATGTGTGACAAACACCATGGGTATCTTATATAATTACAGAATTATATAGACAAGCAAGACAGAGAGAGAAAGAACTTCAAACGTTTAACCAAATGCTACCCTTGCAAAGCGTACGGCCACTGGCGTCATGAATGTAAAGGAAAGCAGATGACGAGAAAAGCCAACGCGGCAATGTTTGATAGCTCTTCCTGTGATGAAGAACTAGTAGAGAGTCAACATCCAGCTAATGCAGCCGAAACCATTGATGTTATTCATCTGGGAAAGTGCTCAACCTGTAACCGCTTCCATGAAGATGGCGTCTTAACGTGCGGTCACTCCATACCTATAGCAAACTAAGAGGCAAATCTTGTTATAGATTCTAAAGGCAAGCTGAATATCCATCAAGGGTATGTAAACGGCAAATTAGCCAGTGCTTTACGTGATAGCGGAAGCACCCTCATTGGTTTGAAGAAAGGCTTTATCTTACCTGAAGATTACACAGTCAAACATGTGACATGCAGAACTTTCTCAGGAAATATTGAGAAATACAGACTTGCATGGGCATATATTCAAACACCATTCTTGACAGGCAAGGTTAAATGCGCAGCATTATGTAATCCATGTTGTGATATTATTGTTGGTAACCTGCCAGAAGTGAATGATATGCCACATAATTTTGTACCATCTTACTGTGAAAGTACTTTAGCAAATGCAGTAACTAGATCAGCTGCTGAGTTACAATCTCAGACCAACCAGACTGAGACCTTAGAACTATTAAGTACAAGTATAGCACCTCTTAAGAACATGAGGGAAGATTTTGTGAAGGCACAAAAGGCCGATGTATCGTTAGATAAATATTTTAAACTTGTGGGCCAAAAGCCAAAACTAACGAAGAATGCTAGCTGGCACTTTGATTTAAAATGTGGTATCCTTACAAGGTACTACACGAAAGATGCCAATACCATTGCACAAGCGGTGTTACCAACAGAACACCGCAAAAAAGCATTGCAACTAGCACATGCCATACCTTTTGCAGGGCATATGGCCTATGCCAAAACCAGAGCAAGAATTCTAACACAGTTCTTCTGGCCAAAATTCTGCAGTGATATCAAGCAGTACTGTAGATCTTGTGACATCTGCCAGAAGCTTGTGAAAAAAGGGAAACACCATCAAGCAGAACTGCAAACAACAGATCTTGCAAGTAGGCCGTTTGAGAAAATCTCAGTAGATATAGTAGGTCCTTTAAACCATGTTACATCAAGAGGGAATAAGTATATTCTAACTGTAATTGATTGATGTACAAGGTGGCCTGAGGCTATTCCGCTGAAGAACATTACTTATAAGGATGTTATAGAAGTCTTTTTCGACATCTTCGCGAGAATAGGTTTTCCTGATATGATTCTATCGGATAGAGGAAGTCAATTTATTTCTGCTGCGACTCAAGCCTTTAATAAAATGCTAGGCATTAAACAGTGTTTCAACAGTCCCTATCACCCTCATTCAACGGGTATTGTAGAAAAGATGAATGGTGACTTGAAACATATGTTAGCGAAAGTCACTCAAGAATGCCCAAATGACTGGGACACCTTTTTACCTGCCACACTTTTCGCTTACCGAGAAGTACCTCACTCTAGCACTGGTTTTTCACCTTTTGAGCTAGTATATGGTGCCAAACCACGCGGCCCATTATCAATTTACCATACTTTGTTAACTGAACTTGATAATGAACATAAAACTGTGTCACCTTATGAACATGTAACAACATTACGTGACAGGATTATGAAATCGTGCCTATTGGCTAAAGAATCATTAAGACAATCTGGTGCCATCTACAGAGAATATGCAAACAGAGGAAATAGGACAATAACACTGACACCAGGACAGGACGTACTACTGTTATTGCCTATTGACAAACACCTTTTAACAGACTCATGGCAAGGACCGTCCAAAGTACTACGACAAATTTCGACTGTAGACTATGAAGTTGCAATAAACAACAAGAACAAAATATTTCACATTAACATGTTGAAACCCTACTACAATAGAGACGGAGACCAAGACAACACAGCAGCAAGCACAACTGTAGTGGACCACACAGACTCAGAAGATACAGACGAAATACCAGTTCCATTACTTGACATGACGGACACACTACAAGACGTCAAACTATGTCCTGATCTTTCTCAGACTGAGACCGACAATTGCAGACAACTGTTACAGAACTATAGGACCATTTTCTCCAACCATCCAGGACAGACAGACTTAGTACAACAGCAAATCATACTGACGACTCACTTACCAATAAAATGCAGACCATACTCAATACCCATACACTACAAGGGCAAACTACATCAAGAAATTGTAGAACTGGAGAAAAACCAAATCATTAGAAGATCGCTATCACATTATTGTTCTCCTATTGTGATTGTCAAAAAGAAGGACAACTCAATACGCCTATGCGTTGGCTATAGAAAACTCAACGCAATCACACAGTGAGATTTAGAACCAATGGTTAACTGTGAAGACATACTGACAGAGATGACAGACGCCAAATACTTTACTAAACTTGACATGACGAAAGGGTACTGGCAAATACCCATGACTGAAGATTCCATACAGTTGTCGTCAACTGGCTGGGGTTAGATCCCAGATGGGTAACCACTCAGCCAAATTCGTTTTCTCCTACTGGGGTTTAGTTCTGGGTGCAGTTTGAGATCCCTTACCTCTGTCAGATGGGACTAGTTACCACCCCAGGTCCCAGAGAGAAAACCTGGAACTAGTGTCTTTTATGCTGATTTAAGACACCGTCCCTGATACTCAAGAAAACAGCCAAGAAGTGGCTCGTTGAAGATAGAATATATCTATATAGATTTGGCTGTAATTGGTATCACCAGAAGTGAGAAAGGAGGAGTTAAGTTATGCAACGTAATCTGGTTACTTATGACTGCATAGGCAAAGTACCTCCCTGACATATATTCCACCTTCTGGAAATGTGTTTGAACCCCCACTATATGATATAATGTGTGTACTTGATTACGCTACACAAACATTTATAAACATTTAGAATTATACGGACAAATTGAGTTTTAAAATACAACAACTGTGTTTATTATTTCTAATCTTGATGATCATATGATGATGATTATATTATGGTGTACGTAACTTAAGAGGTCACATAGGTCATGCTTCCCCCAGTGAGACGCAGTTCACTGTCAGATTGAAGGAGTCCAAATTGGTCCTTCACTGGGCTCAGTCACTTCTTGATATGAGATGTTGACTGTCCATTGCTCCTAAGAGATCTGGAATGAAACGAACAGAGATGGGTAGTATCTACGTCTACACATCTCAAACACATATGTCTATACATTCCTATAAACATACATTCAAGTCATAATATATGATGGTATGATGATATATGATGGCATGTTACATAAATATATATCAGTTCTAAACAAATAAATATATATGTATATATTCATAAAACCATTTAGAACATCTATAGCTCAAAACATACATATTCACATACATTTATGTAATGGAGTGTTTCCCATATAAGTTCACCTCACTTACTCTCTCCCTTTCTGATTCATTCATACTGTCTTGTCGGACAGTCCTGTCGAACATTAAATGCCTTCCCTGAATCTGTCTGGGATATTGAATGTCCTAAGTCATGTCTGTCCTCATGCAGACATCATGCAGACAAGGTGAACTGGCGCCATTCCTCAAACCAAGTGGTTTCACCACAATCTTGGTAGGCACTCAAAGTGTTGGTCTAAATGATCAATGGTAATTGGACGCTATCAAGAGACTGGTAGCTCTCAGGAATTTCTCCTAAGTAGTCAGTCTCCCCAATGTTTAACATCATACAGGATGAATCTAAATGTATCTCCTGTACATGCATACGCCACACGCTCATGTAGCTTGGATAATGGATTTCTCCAAATTATCACATACAACAAATCAGACAACCAAGTAGTGAATGAAAGAAGAAAATAGTTCTCAGTGAAATCGTAAAGCTAGAACTGGAACATTAAGTACAAAGAAAATCCACCAGTGTAAAGTTTGGGAGAATAATGCAGAAACAAGGAAACTACACAAGCCTTCAGACTAGCAGACAAACTAATCAGAGTAATGGTATTACCTGGGTTATAGCTAGGAAATCCTGTCATAATACTTCGTACAGAAGTCCAACAGAACGAAATGTTAATATTTCTCCAGTAGGTATCCTAAGAATGCTATTGTAAATGCGTCTGAGGATTGTTGTCACTGCTCATAGTTTTATTCTCTCCGTTCCTGGCTAGTTTCCAGGTTGGCTAATTAATATGCCCCATATTCATTAACTCCACCTATTTTCCACATGGACTTTAGTTATTCCTGTCAATCAAATTGACCGATGCCCCGCCACATTCCTGAAACAATGAAACATGCTTTGGCGGTGATGCAGTTGCGTCATAATTACATTCCACTCTGCTATTGCCTCCTCCTTGGTTGCTGGCAATAATGTGTCAGCCATGTGTTCCTACTTTGCCGCTGTATTGCAGTGAGGTGTTAAGTATCTGGTCCTAATTGCTCCTTTGTGGTGGCAACTACAGACGTTGTCCCGGCTCCCCAATGTCTGGACTTATAGATAGGTGTTAGGCCTGCATTATATTGCAGCCTTTGGATCACACGGGTTTTCCCCTGAGTAGCACCGCCGTGTATCAACGTCGTCCCCAGCCCAGATTTCACACTTTGCCGTCTTTCTCTTCCCTTGTACTGAAAACAATGAGTTTTCAACCTTTGATAGCGCCCGCCGACTGGTGCCGTGGTGTCTGGGTTTTACGTTTGATCTGGACATCAAAGCTTTCTCAGACCTAGCATTACAGAAATGATGGGGCGTGCGTGGTCAAAATGTATTTTTCTCTTGTTTTCAATCCTCTTGCATTTCTATCATTTTCTGGTGGACGTTTATGCTTTTAGAGAATGATAGAAAAATATTGTGGGCTCTTTAATTCCTTTTGAACTTGTGTCATTCGGATGCTGACCGACGGCGTCCTGTCACAACAGTTGACATCATTTGCCACACCCTGGGGACTATACGAATGGCTTAAACTACCATTCGGGCTAGTCAATGCCCCAGCACCATTTGTAAGGATGACAAGACTACTACTGGCAGACATACCAAACATACTTTCATACATGGACGACATCTGCATACATACTAGAACAATGACAGAACACCTAACGACACTACGACAAACATTTGAACGCATCAGACACCACGGCCTAACAGTGAAACCATCAAAGGTAGAAATTGCCTACCATGACATTACTTTTTCAGGATATAAAATTTGTAATGGCTTTGTTACCACTGATGACAGTATTGTTTCGAAAATTCTGAAATTGTCACTTCCGACAACCAAGAAGGAAGTAAGAAGCATGTTAGGGTTACTGAATTATTACAGACGATTCATACCAAATTTTGATAGTTTGACATAAAGTTTTACAAATTTACTAACGAAAGACAAACCAAATAAAATTGTAAACAGAGAGGGCCTGAGACCTGCATTTACAAAAGTATTGTCATACTTCTCCTGTAATCCCACCCTTAAATTGCCAAATTTGGAAATTCCTTTCAGATTGAGAACTGAGGCGAGTTCCATAGCCATCGGAGCTGTGTTGTTACAATCTTATGATGGCATCTTACATCCAATCTGTTACGTAAATCGTAAACTGTCACCAAGAGAAAGGAGATGGTCGACGCCAGAATTGGAAGCCCTAGCTTTGATTTATTCTGTTAAAAAATTGTCTACATTTTTGTTAGGGAAACACTTCATCGTGGAGACAGACAACAACCCGTTAACTATCATTACTACAGGGACACCGACAAACCATAGGATTGCAAGATGGTCTTTGTTACTCCAAAGTTACAGCTTTGAGATCAGACATATCCGTGGCTCCGAAAATACGATTGCAGACTTACTTTCCAGATGTCCTCTCGAGATGTCCGAAGACAGGCTGACTATGCTGGAGCGCAAACATTAAGGCAGTGAACATAGCCTGTCTCCTATAGCGCTCAGATATCTATCACAATCCAGCGAATTATTGTTTGATTTATACAAAGAACGCTGTGACAAGTGATGTATTGTGATAAGGACATAGTCCTCCAATTTATTTAAATTATATTTTTAACAAGTGAATATGATGAATATATGAACGATTAGAATGAAGAGTGACAATATTTTAAACACTTTATAATATGTATACGAACAGTGCTCCAAAAACAGTACTACGTGTGGTGTTTACAAACTTACCTTAAGCCAACTGGTGGTAATATCAGTAGCACCTGCGCTTATGAATACTATTGATATAAGCACAGCAGTTTGTTCAAACATTTTAACAGCATAACTGTGTGAGATAGACGACGATATAGAAATTAGACATCCAGAACAGTGTGTTACTCCAACAGCACAGTTTAATCCGTACTTCCATATAGAACAGTGTTATCCGAACATATGAAAGAACAGTGTGTTGCTCAAGCGTGTAAATACATCAATTGTGTATTTCCGTTTCCTTTTGGAATTATTTAGTTAAATTTAGAAATTTAGTAAAAATTAGCAGACTATACACATAATAGTCACAAATCTATGACACTTGAAATAACTGTGTGACACCAAAATTTTATATATAGTTAATTGAATGAAAGGATTTATATATTTGTGATCTAAGAATCATTGATTGATTAATTTGTTCTCAATGGTACCAACTAGGTCACTATTGAAAATAAATATCAAACTATGACGCTTAGAATATAACTTACAAATGTACTTTATTTTTTTGAAAGAACTTAAAAAATTATCTCCCATAGCGTTTCACCTTTACAACTAAGGGAAACAACCTGAAATATTGGGAAAATGTAAGCATGCATATATTAACTTGTTCAAGGTGCCAAAACGACTACACATCACCATTTGACATCAACTATGCGTGGAATATAACTACTAAAGTTGAGGACCAGCATTGGACGATCATACCATATCGGTGGGTGTCTAATGCTGAAGTCATCTTGTAATGAAGATGACTCAAGGCCTGACATGTCTCTTTTTGTGATTTTTTTTCATTTTGTCGTGAGGTAGTTGCGTTGCTTGAAAGATAGCGTTAGTCGCGGATAACTACCGGACTGGCTGAGTCCATGATCAACCTAGGTAAAAATCCAACTAGGGGACTGTACTTGATGAGGGTGGCCTTATGGCCGCATTGAAGAAAAGGTATATCATGCAATTACCCAGTAAAAGTCAACAAATACCAAAGAATCACCTAACATAACAAACAGTTGGTCGATTCTGACTTTTTATAGTATGAATTTAACCCAACTATAAACAACAGTAATGAAAGGAGACACCTTTCATTAGAGAGGGGCGGCCGGAGAGTGTCAGAATCTCCGAGTCATCATCTCCAGCGCCTGGCACTAGACGACCAGGGACGACCGTGAACTTGCTTAACAGTTACTACGCTGTGGTTGGAAAGGGTCAGCGTGGTGCACGCAGACCACGTGAGGGAAAGCAGGGCCAACGAAGGAATCACTGCGGGTAGCTCAGACAGCCGAGGACAGCGAGACTGGACGGACATGAAAGAGTGTTGCTGTGTATGAGTCCGAGTCTGATGGAAGAAAGCCTGTATGCTTTGTTTGAGTAGAGTGAAGATTGCGTGAGTGATATATACATTTGTATTTATGCTATTATTGATATCTTGCATTATATGTTTCCGACAATGGCATTATCGCTAAGTTTGAGCGATGCCTGATGTGACTGCGTTTTGAGAAGTGCGATTAAAGTGTGTGAGTGATATCAGCCGTGTGTTCTTGTACACTCATTATGTGTGTGAGAGTGTTTCACGCCTGTTAGTGAACACGAGCCTTTGGTCATCTAATCAAGACCCTGACAGGCTGTAGAGAAACATGTAGTAGTAGTAGTAGTAGTAGTAGTAGTAGTAGTGGAAGTAGTAGTAGTAGTAGTAGTAGTAGTAGTAGTAGTAGTAGTAGCTTTTTTATCGTTGAAGCACAGCCTTGATCTCTTTTATTGTCACTGTGTCTTCATCCGAAATGTTCTGGGCCTTGCATCTCTCTGAGGTGACTTCCTTGGCAAGATTTCGGTCTCTCATGTCTGTCTTGTTGCTCTGCTCTAGATAGCGTTCGAAGAGGGCTTTGCCCTTGTTCTCGTCAGTCCTTTGCCAGATGAGGTCAGAACCTTGAAGTCAGGAATATTCGTATTCTTGACTACCCCACTCATGCTTTTATGTAGTCGCCAGAACAATTTCAGTGACTTGTCTGTGCTTACCCTGTGACATACCTCTGCCAATTTTTCACTTTTAACCACCTTAACCAGTTTTGTGAAGTAGCTTACTTTTGTGTGCATCTTTCTTTCTAAGTGCATGCAGGGACTAGGATGGGCAGCGCTGTTCTTTTTGGCATTTTGCTATTTCCTTACGGTCCTACGCTTATCCACCCAGGCCTTTTCCACCTCAAGATTCCACCAAGGTTGCTGCTCCCAGCTTTTTTTTCCTGCCCAGAAGCTTTCTGCGCTTGTCGCGGCTTATTTTACTTACTGTCAGGGTCTTGTTTAGATGACCAAAGGCTCGTATTCACTAACAGGCGTGAAACACTCACACACACACACACAATGAGTGTACAAATACACGGCGATATAAATTAAACACTTCTCAAAACGCAGTCATATCAGGCATCGCTCAAAGCTAGCGATATTGCCATTTCCAGAAACATACAATGCAATATATCAATTCATAAATACAATAGAATATATCACTCACGCAATCTTCACACTACTCAACAAAGCATACAGGCTTTCTTCCATCAAGCCTCGACTCATACACAGCAACACTCTTTCACGTCCGTCCTGTCTCGCTGTCCTAGGCTGTCTGTCCTACCAGCAGTGATTCCCTCGTTGGCCCTGCTTTCCGCTCTCGTGGTCTGCGTGCACCACGCTGACCCCTGGCCATCACCTGCGTAGTAACTGTTAGTCCAGTTCACGGTCGTACCTGGTTGTTGCCGCCAGGCGGGGGAGATGAAGACTGGGAGATTCTGACATTCTCCGCCGCCCCCTCTTATGAAAGGTATACCCTTTCATTACTGGTGTTTATAGTTTGGTTACATTTATAATGTAACGTCAGAATCGACCAACTGTTTGTCATGTTAGGTGACTCTTTGGTATTTATTGACGTTTACTGGGTAGTTGCATGATATATGCTTTCTTCAGTGATGCCATAAGGCTACTCTCATCAAGTACTTTCCCCTAGTTGGATTTGTACTTAGGTTGATAATGGACTCAGCCAGTCCGGTAGTTATCCGCGACTAACGCTATCTTTCAAGCAACGCGCTACCTCACGACAAAATAAAAAAATCACAAAAAGAACCATGTCAGGCCTTAAGTCATCTTCCTTATAAGATGACTTCAGAACTAGACACCAACCGATATGGTCGGATAGTCCAATTCTGGTCCTCAACTTTAGTAGTTATATTCCACGCATAGTTGATGTCACATGGTGATGTGTAGTCGTTGGCTATTCATGAACAAGATAATATATACATGCTTACATTTTCCCAATATTTCAAATTGTTTCCCTTTAGATGTAATGGTGAAACGTTATGGGAGATAATTTCTACATTCTTTCAAAAAAATAAAGTACATTTGTAAGTTCTATTCTAAGCGTCATAGTTTGATATTTATTTTCAATAGTGACATAGTTGGCACCATTGAGAAAAAATTAATCAATCAATGATTCTTAGATCACAAATATATAAATCCTTTCATTCAATTAACTATATGTAAATTTGGTGTCACAAAGTTATCTCAAGTGTCATTCATTTGTGACTATTATTTATATAGTCTGCTACTTTTGCTAAATTTAACTAAACAATTCGAAAAGGAAACGGAAGTACACAATTGATGTGTTCACACGTTGGAATAACACACTGTTCTTTCACATGTTCGGATAACACTGTTCTCATAGAAGTACGGATTAAACTGTTCTGGATGTGTTGAATTTCTAACTGTCGTCTATATAACACAGTTGTAGCGTTAAAATGTTAGAACACTCTGCTGTGCTTATATCACAAGTATACATAAGCCTCGGTACTACGGATATTACCAAAAGGTGGCATAAGGTAAGTTTGTACACATGTAGTACTGTTCTTGGTGCACTGTTCGTATAAATATCAATACGTGTTTAAAATACTGTCCTTATCATTCTAATCGTTCATATATTCCTCATATTCACTTGTTAAAAATGTAATTTAAATAAATTAGAGGACTATGTCCTTATCACAATAAGTCACTTGTCACAGCGTTCTTTGGTTAGCTTAAACATTAATTCGCTGGATTGTGATAGCTATCTGAGCGCTATAGGAGACAGGCCATGTTCACTGCCTTAGTCTTTGCGCTCAGGCGTAGTCAGCCTGTCGTCGGACATCTCGAGAGGACATCTGGAAAGTAAGTCTGCAATCGTATTTTCAGAGCCGCTGATGTGTCTAATCTCAAAGCTGTAACTTTGGAGTAACAAAGACCATCTTGCGATCCTATGGTTTGTCGGTGTACCTGTAGTAATAATAGTTAACGGGTTGTTGTCTGTCTCCACGATGAAATGTTTACCTAACAAAAATGTAGACAATTTCTTAACAGAATAAATTAAAGCCAGGGCTTCCAATTCTGGAGTCGACCATCTCCTTTCTCTTGGTGTCAATTTGCGACTTACGTAACAAACTGGATGTAGGATGTCATCATAGGTCTGTAACAAAACAGCCCCAATCGCTATGGAACTCGCGTCAGTTCTCAATCTGAAAGGAATTTCCAAATTTGGCAATTTAAGGATGGGATTACACGAGAAATATGACAATACTTTTGTAAATGCTGGTCTCAGGCCTTCTCTGTTTACAATCTTATTTGGTTGGTTTTTGGTTAGTAGATTTGTAAAACTTTCTGTCAAACTAGAAAAATTAGGTATGAATCGTCTGTAATAATTCAGTAAACCTAGCATGCTCCTTACTTCCTTCTTGGTTGTAGGAAGTGACAATTTTAGAATTTTCGAAACAATATTGTCATCAGTGGTAACAAATCCATTACAAATTTTATATCCTAGAAAAGTAATTTCATGGTAGGCAATTTCTACCTTTGATGGTTTCACTGTTAGGCCGTGTTGTCTGATGCGTTCAAATGTTTGTCGTAGTGTCGTTAGGTGTTCTGTCATTGTCCTAGTATGTATACAGATGTCGTCCATGTATGAAAGTATGTTTGGTATGTCTGCCAGTAGCAGTCTTGTCATCCTTACAAATGTTGCTGGGGCATTGACTAGCCCGAATGGTAGTTTACAGCCATTCGTATAGTCCCCAGGGTGTGGCAAATGCTGTCAAGTGTATGGAGTCTTCGATCATGGGTATTTGCCAGTACCCTTTCGTTATGTCAAGTTTAGTAAAGTATTTGGCATCTGTAATCTCTGTCAGTATGTCCTCACAGTTAGCCATGGGTTTTAAATCTAACTGTGTTATTGCGTTGAGTTTTCGATAGTCAACGCATAGGCGTATTGAGTTGTCCTTCTTTTTGACAATCACAATAGGAGAACAATAATGTGATTGTGATCTTCTAATGATTTGGTTTTTCTCCAGTTCTACAATTTCTTGATGTAATTTGTCCTTGTAGTGTATGGGTATTGAGTACGGTCTGCATTTTATTGGTAAGTGAGTCGTCAGTATGATTTGATCTTCTACTAGGTCTGTCTGTCCTGGATGGTTGGAGAAAATGGTCCTATAGTCTTGTAACAGTTGTCTGCAATTGTCGGTCTCAGTCTGAGAAAGATCAGGACATAGTTTGACGTCTTGTAGTGTGTCAGTCGTATCAAGTGATGGAACTGGTATTTCGTCTGTATCTTCTGAGTCTGTGTGGTCCACTACAGTTGTGCTTGCTGCTGTCTCGTCTTGGTCTCCGTCTCTATTGTAGTAGGGTTTCAACATGTTAATGTGAAATATTTTGTTTTTGTTGTTTATTGCAACTTCGTAGTCTACAGTCGAGATTTGTCGTAATATTTTGAACGGTCCTTGCCATGAGTCTGTTAGGAGGTGTTTGTCACTAGGCAATAGAAGTAGTACGTCCTGTCCTGGTGTCAGTGTTATTGTCCTATTTCCTCTGTTGGCATATTCTCTGTAGATGGCACCAGATTGTCTTAATGATTCTTTAGCCAATAGGCATGATTTCATGATCCTGTCACGTAATGTTGTTACATGCTCATATGGTGACACAATTTTATGTTCATTCTCACGTTCAGTTAACAAAGTATGGTAAATTGATAATGGGCCGCGTGGTTTGGCACCATATACTAGCTCAAAAGGTGAAAAACCAGTGCTAGAGTGAGGTACTTCTCGGTAAGCGAAAAGTGTGGCAGGTAGAAAGGTGTCCCAGTCATTTGGGCATTCTTGGGTGACTTTCGCTAACATATGTTTCAAGTCACCATTCATCTTCTCTATGATACCCGTTGAATGAGGGTGATATGGGCTGTTGAAACACTGTTTTATGCCTAGCATTTTGTTAAAGGCTTGAGTCGCAGCAGAAATAAATTGACTTCCTCTATCAGATAGAATCGTATCAGGAAAACCTATTCTCGCGAAGATGTGGAAAAAGACTTCTATAACATCCTTAGAAGTAATATTCTTAAGCGGAATAGCCTCAGGCCATCTTGTACATAGATCAATTACAGTTAGAATATACTTATTCCCTCTTGATGTAACATGGTTTAAAGGACCTACGATATCTACTGAGATTTTCTCAAACGGCCTACTTGCAAGATCTGTTGTTTGCAGTTCTGCTTGAGGGTGTTTCCCTTTTTTCACAAGCTTCTGGCAGATGTCACAAGATCTACAGTACTGCTTGATATCACTGCAGAACTTAGGCCAGTAGAACTGTGTTAGAATTCCTTGCTCTGGTTTTGGCATAGGCCATATGCCCTGCAAAAGGTATGTCATGTGCTAGTTGCAATGCTTTTTTGCGGTGTTCAGTTGGTAACACCGTTTGTGCAATGGTATTGGCATCTTTTGTGTAGTACCTTGTAAGGATACCACATTTCAAATCAAAGTGCCAGCTAGCATTCTTTGTTAGTTTTGGCTTTTGGCCCACAAGTTTAAAATATTTTTCTAATGATACATCGGCCTTTTGTGCCTTCACAAAATCTTCCCTCATGTTCTTAAGAGGTGTTATACTTGGACTTAAAATTCTAAGGTCTCAGTTTGGTTGGTCTGAGATTGTAATTCAGCAGCTGATCTAGTTACTGCATTTGCTAAAGTACTTTCACAGCAAGATGTTACAAAATCATGTGGCATATCATTCACTTCTGGCAGGTTACCAACAATTATATCACAACATGGGTTACATAATGCTGCGCATTTAACCTTGCCTGTCAAGAATGG
This sequence comes from Cepaea nemoralis, assembly GCA_014155875.1. Taxonomy (NCBI): domain Eukaryota; kingdom Metazoa; phylum Mollusca; class Gastropoda; order Stylommatophora; family Helicidae; genus Cepaea; species Cepaea nemoralis. The sequence continues at coordinate 109,665 of JACEFZ010027453.1, forward strand.
TGTTTGAATATATGCCCATGCAAGTGGGTATTTCTCAATATTTCCTGAGAAAGTTCTGCATGTCACATGTTTGCCTGTGTAATCTTCAGGTAAGATAAAGTCTTTCTTCAAACCAATGAGGGTGCTTCCGCTATCACGTAAAACACTGGCTACTTTGCCGTTAACATAACCTTGATGGATATTCAGCTTGCCTTTCGAATCTATAACAAGATTTGCTTCCTCATTTGCTATAGGTATGGAGTGGCCGCATGTTAAAACGCCATCTTCATGGAAGCGGTTACAGGTTGAGCACTTTCCCAGATGAAAAACATCAATGGTTTCAGCTGCATTAGCTGGATGTTGACTCTCTACTAGTTCTTCATCAGAGGAAGAGCTATCAAACATTGCCGCGTTGGCTTTTCTAGTCATCTGCTTTCCTTTACATGCATGACGCCAGTGGCCGTACGCTTTGCAAAGGTAGCATTTGGTTAATCGTTTGTAGTTCTTTCTCTCTCTGTCTTGCTTGTTTATATAATTCTGTAAGTATGTATGATACTCAGGGTGTTTGTCACACATCTCACTTTCATTGTGTTGAAAATCACAATATTTACAACGATAATTGCTACCAGCAGTTTGCCTAAAAGGTTTTTGTCTGTTGTAAGTATTTGGTTTTGATCTTTCATAGGTAGCAGCAGCTACGAATTCAGTAGTCTTTCAGCACATTTGTAAAACAATCTTTATTTGCTGTAAAGTATGCGGAACCGCGTTTTTCAATCTGCTGTACACTCTCACATTCGCACTCTTGCAAAAATTTTGAAAAGGGTGGTGGTAGAGAAGAGATGATTTTATCTCTTAATATGAGATCTTTCAACTTATCAAAATTGTTATCAATTTTAGCTGATGATAACCACTTACTAAATACATCCTGTACTACTGAAGTGTAGTCAGAGAACGTTTGTGTTGCTTTTGGAGATAACTTAGCAAACTGTTCTCTGTACCCTGCTTCATCTAATAGGAAATGAGCCATAATTTTAGCTTTCATATAATGATAGTCCTTTCTTAACTCTTTGGGGATAGTCTCTATAACTTTTAGTGGTTCCCCAGACAGACTCCTCATATAGATGATGTTCCAATCTGTAACTGGGACCTGATAATGTTCCATTATCGTCTCAAAGTTCTGGGTAAATGCTGAGATACAGTCCCCAGTAACGAAATTTTTGACGATCCCTTGATACTTTTTGTATTGATTTTCTTTTTCCTTCATTTCTAGCTTTCTAGATTCTTTATCGACTGATGTTTCGAGCTCTAGCTGTTTAATTTTTAACTGCATTTCAAGTTCTTCTCTTTTGCTCTGTGCAGTAATCTCAGCTTTTCTTAGCTCAGCGTCTGTTTCTGCCTGCCTACTTTTTGCCTCTAACTCTGCCTTTCTAATATCAGCATCTGTTTCTGCCTTTCTAGCTTCTAACTCTGCCTTTTTCAGTTCCCTTTCGGCAGCTCTGTCCTCCCTTTCTTTGGCTTTTTCCTGTAATAGGACATACTCTGCATATTGTGCCTCACTCCACTTTGTTAATTCCTCTCCGGTTAACTTTAATTTTAATCCAGATTCAATAAAGTCATGTAACGAAGACATGGTGATATTACAAAATAGTTACACAGGTTTATATGCAAAATAGTTGTAATATGCTACTAAATACAGTAATTATCTAATATACAATGACAAAATAACTACACAGTCAAGGCCTGATCCCGCACAAAAGTATATAAGAAAAAAAAAATACTTAATTGACACTGGAATTTTGAAACTCTGAAAGTCTGTTGGCAATTTCACCAGAGAAGGGATGATTGGTCTTCTACAGCCAGGAAAATGACCTTGGAATTTTACAATTTCAGATGAAAAACGTGTTTACTTTTGGAGAGAGAAAATATTAGTATGTGTATGTTTTTATGGTGTATGTGTTGTCAGCTAAGTGTAATAGGTTTGTATGCAAGTTAAGTATGTTTGTATAGTCGTCTCGTCGTACGTTCAGATTTCAATTCAGTATAACTTCTTCTCAGATGCTTTCGTTCACTTTACAGAACTATTTCACTTCATTGCATTTTAACACATGTCTTACACGTTCGCTCCTATTTTCCATCTGTCGTTCAAAAGTCGTTCAATCGTCTTTCTTCTGGTCCAAACATGGACGATGATGTCACGTTCAATCTTAACACAAACACACTATCTTTCATATGGTCCAAACACGGACGAGCTTCCCACGTTCACTCCTGTCAGGGTCTTGTTTAGATGACTAAAGGCTCATGTTCACTAACAGGCGTGAAAACACTCACACACACATAATGAGTGTACAAACACACGGCAATATAACTCAAACACTTTAATCGCACTTCTCAAAACGCAGTCATATCAGGCATCGCTCAAAGCTAGCGATACTGCCATTTCCAGAAACATACAATGCAATATATCAATTCATAAATACAATAGAATATATCACTCACGCAATCTTCACACTACTCAACAAAGCATACAGGCTTTCTTCCATCAAGCCTCGACTCATACACAGCAATACTCTTTCACGTCCGTCCTGTCTCGCTGTCCTAGGCTGTCTGTCCTACCAGCAGTGATTCCCTCGTTGGCCCTGCTTTCCGCTCTCGTGGTCTGCGTGCACCACGCTGACCCCTGGCCATCACCTGCGTAGTAACTGTTAGTCCAGTTCACGGTCGTACCTGGTTGTTGCCGCCAGGCGGGGGAGATGAAGACTGGGAGATTCTGACACTTACCACATCTTGCCCTGTACTGTCATACTGGAACGTCTTGACCGTTGACTTGTGCTGCTTGGTTCTGCCTTTCTCCACCAATATGCTGCAAGGGTGGTGGTCACTGCCGTGGTACCCTAGGACACCCCATCTACATACTGTAGTGAGTGAAGGAGAAACCAGAGCCAGATATCCATCCAGATGTATCTCATTCATATCATACATTCCACTAGAGTATTCTTGCAGTCTTTCTAGAATTTGTTTAGATTTTGTTAAGGTATTTCCCAACTTGCCATAGATAGGACAATCATCAGATCCTTAATTTACACTTACTTGTGGTCCGAAGCGACTGGGACTCAAATTCGAGTCTGCTAATTGAGACCATTAGTGTAATTTAGCAAGCAAAATATCCATACATTTCTATAATTGCTGAAAGGGCCGGAGTGCCGATAGGCGATAGGCGTGTCTCGAGTGCCATGACGTCTATTATGTTAGCTAATTCATCTAGTGCCTAGCCGGCTGGCGTGGGCGATCATGACTTTCCAGAAAATGCGATCTCCAAGGACAAGGATCAATTCGTGCGTGTACTCCCATCCGTGCCAAGACACAAGACTGTCAAGAATCTTCTCACTCTATCTTCCTCTATCTCTCTGTCCGCAAATATTTCCCATTGTCCCATATTCCAGTTTTTGTCTTCTTATAACGTGGCCAAAAATAAAACAAACAACGATGACTGCCTCTTTCTAATGTTTGTGATAAATTGTCTTTGCGACTCAGCTTCCCTTAAAACAGCCTGATTGCTCTTTTTGGTTGTCCAATTAATTTTCAGCATTCTTCTATAAAACCACATCTCCAAGGCTTCCATGGATCTTTTCGTCTGTTTACTAATTGTCCAGGATTCGCAGCCGTATGTTAAAACTGGTTCTATGTAAAATGCAAGAACTCTTTTTCTAACTGTCAAGGACAGTACGTATTGCACAAAACGTTCTTCATTTGATAGAATGCAATTTTTGCTTGTACTATTCTGCTCTTTATCTCAGTGATGCATCTTCCATCTGATGCTATTCATATGAATAGATATTTGAATTTTTGCACTTGCCCCAAAATGACGCCCTGTAATTTAATTGCACATTTAGGTTCAATTGTTTCTTTGATATCACCTTGACTTCTGTCTTTCTATTATTCAAACTAAGGCCCAAGAATCTTGAACTAACACGATATGGATAGAATCGTGGAATTGAACAAGCATCACACTACACTTTAAAATGTTACATGACCTGTGCAACCCTAGATTGATTTTTACAAATAATGTTACGTTCAGTAGTTTTGCCATTAATTGGGATTATTCAGCTCAAATGTTACAGAATATTCTTCGAATGTCACGGACCAAGAAGAATAAATACAGAGCAAACCGCTTGTCGATCTCGGATGTGGCGAATTTCTGTTGTGAAGAACAACAATATTGTATTTTACGTTGTAAATGCATTACTATATGCTTGAACTCTTATAAGAGAAATTTCTGATAAGAAGAACTATTTCCCGGGTCCAGGTGAGTTCGCCTTATCAGGTCTGCACTGTAGACTGGAATTTTATAAGACGTGAACATCGAAGAAAACGGGTTTATAAACAGTATGATGTCTCGGAAACTAAACAAAAAACAAAAAACTTTAGCCACATAAAACGTCACAGTTGTTTGGGGGGGGGGGGGGGGGAAGGGGGGGGGGGAGAGAACAGGGATGGAAGGCAGGGTTTCTGGTACAAGTGGTAAGGGTCGTCCAGCACGGAGGTGGACACAGGACATTGCAGGACACCTGCAGCATGAAGGTACTTGAGGTGAGAGACATGGCTGGAGACAGAGGGGCTTCTCGGTCCACCGTGATGAAAGCTACGTCCCGTGAATGTGTGTGAGAGTATGTGTGTGTCTATGTGTGTGTATATATGTTATGTGAATGAAAGTGTGTTGTGTGTGTGTGTGAGAGAGAGAGAGAGAGAGAGAGAGAGAGAGAGAGAGAGAGAGAGAGAGAGAGAGAGAGAGAGAGAGAGAGAGAGAGAGAGAGAGAGAGAGAGAGAGAGAGAGAGATTGTCATTTCTTTCTGAACGAGAAGTCAGCGTTTAAGTGCAACTGACAGTTAGAGGGAGACAGGAAGCAGTATATGAGTAGCAAAATTGCTTAAACGACACGCATAAACACATAATCAATCCAATATCTGAAGTAATGAAATAGTACAGGAGATCTGAAGTAATGAAATAGTACAGGAGATCTGAAGTAATGAAATAATACAGGATGTCTGAAGTAATGAGATAATACAGGATAACTGAAGTAATGAAATAATACAGGATATCTAAAGTAATGAAATAGTACAGGAGATCTGAAGTAATGAAATAATACAGGATATCTGAAGTAATGCAATAATACAGGATACCTGAAGTAATTAAATAATACAGGATATCTGAAGTAATGAAATAATACAGGATATCTGAAGTAATGAAATAATACAGGATATCTGAAGTAATAAAATAATACAGGATACATACATACAGAATAATGGGAACTGCAGTAAAGCTTAAAATCATCATACATGCTGATCATTTGATAAGACTTATCCAGCCACAACAAGGATACAGATAAGTAACTTGTATATTTATATTATATATTTTCAATAGTGTTTTTCACGTAGTTGTGTCGCTTTGTGATGGTTTATTCTGTGCTGAAGAAGGCTTTAGCCGCAACGAGAGAGAGAGAGAGAGAGAGAGAGAGAGAGAGAGAGAGAGAGAGAGAGAGAGAGAGAGAGAGAGAGAGATTGTAATTTCTTTCTGAACGAGAAGTCAGCGTTTAAGTGCATCTGACAGTTAGAGGCAGACAGGAAGCAGTATATGAGTAGCAGAATTGCTTAAGCGACACGCAGAAACACATAATCAATCCAATATCTGAAGTAATGAAATAGTACAGGAGATCTGAAGTAATGAAATAGTACAGGAGATCTGAAGTAATGAAATAGTACAGGAGATCTGAAGTAATGAAATAGTACAGGAGATCTGAAGTAATGAAATAGTACAGGAGATCTGAAGTAATGAAATAGTACAGGAGATCTGAAGTAATGAAATAGTACAGGAGATCTGAAGTAATGAAATAGTACAGGAGATCTGAAGTAATGAATATAGTACAGGAGATCTGAAGGTAATGAAATAGTACAGGAGATCTGAAGTAATGAAATAGTACAGGAGATCTGAAGTAATGAAATAGTACAGGAGATCTGAAGTAATGAATAGTACAGGCGATCTGAAGTAATGAAATAGTACAGGAGATCTGAAGTAATGAAATAGTACAGGAGATCTGAAGTAATGAAATAGTACAGGAGATCTGAAGTAATGAAATAGTACAGGAGATCTGAAGTAATGAAATAGTACAGGAGATCTGAAGTAATGAAATAGTACAGGAGATCTGAAGTAATGAAATAGTACAGGAGATCTGAAGTAATGAAATAGTACAGGAGATCTGAAGTAATGAAATAGTACAGGAGATCTGAAGTAATGAAATAATACAGGATGTCTGAAGTAATGAGATAATACAGGATAACTGAAGTAAATGAAATAATACAGGATATCTAAAGTAATGAAATGTACAGGAGATCTGAAGTAATGAAATAGTACAGGGAGATCTGAAATAATGAAAATAGTACAGGAGATCTGAAGTAATGAAATAGTACAGGAGATCTGAAGTAATGAAATAGTACAGGAGATCTGAAGTAATGAAATAGTACAGGAGATCTGAAGTAATGAAATAATACAGGATGTCTGAAGTAATGAGATAATACAGGATAACTGAAGTAATGAAATAATACAGGATATCTAAAGTAATGAAATAGTACAGGAGATCTGAAGTAATGAAATAATACAGGATATCTGAAGTAATGAAATAGTACAGGAGATCTGAAGTAATGAAATAGTACAGGAGATCTGAAGTAATGAAATAGTACAGGAGATCTGAAGTAATGAAATAGTACAGGAGATCTGAAGTAATGAAATAGTACAGGAGATCTGAAGTAATGAAATAGTATAGGAGATCTGAAGTAATGAAATAGTACAGGAGATCGGAAGTAATGAAATAGTATAGGAGATCTGAAGTAATGAAATAGTACAGGAGATCTGAAGTAATGAAATAGTACAGGAGATCGGAAGTAATGAAATAGTACAGGAGATCTGAAGTAATGAAATAGTATAGGAGATCGGAAGTAATGAAATAGTACAGGAGATCTGAAGTAATGAAATAGTACAGGAGATCGGAAGTAATGAAATAGTATAGGAGATCTGAAGTAATGAAATAGTACAGGAGATCTGAAGTAATGAAATAGTACAGGAGATCGGAAGTAATGAAATAGTATAGGAGATCTGAAATAATACAGGATACCTGAAGTAATGAAATAATACAGGATATCTGAAGTAATGAAATAATACAGGATATCTGAAGTAATGAAATAATACAGGATATCTGAGGTAATGAAATAATACAGGATACATACATACAGAATAATGGGAACTGCAGTAAAGCTTAAAATCATCATACATGCTGATCATTTGATAAGACGTATCCAGCCACAACAAGGATACAGATAAGTAACTTGTATATTTATATTAGATATTTTCAATAGTGTTTTTCACGTAGTTGTGTCGCTTTGTGTTTGTTTATTCTGTGCTGAAGAAATCTTTAGCCGCAACGTCCATTTTGTTGCTTGTAGTCGCGTTCTAGTAAAGCTCACAATCTACTTCTCCTTTTCGGATTATTCATAACATAAAACATAAAAGTAAAGACTTCATCAGAAGTAACAACATATCACAAACATCACTTGATACATAGCGATGCAGTTATCATACATAATTAAGAAAATATCACATAGCGGGTCTTTTGTAGAATGTGTACTCATTACGGCGCGTGGAAAAGCCTCTCGATCTCTGGCCATTTATCTTGCCTCATGTCCCCTCTTGCCCAGGGTGTTTGATTGATTGATTGATTGATTGATTTAGGAACCAACATCACAGCATTCCGGACATTCCCATAAGCGATCCGTCCCCATCCTCAGCAGCCAGCAGGGTGTATGACCATTGTCCACCTTCGCGCTAGTCGACCTCTCTACCTCTTCCTCCTGGAACCACACAAACTATCACTGTTCTCTCCACACAAACTATCACTGTTCTCTCCACACAAACTATCACTGTTCTTTCCATACAAACCATTACTGTTCTCTCCACACAAACTATCACTGTTCTCTCCACACAAACTATCACTGTTCTCTCCACACAAACTATCACTGTTCTCTCCATACAAACTATCACTGTTCTCTCCATACAAACTATCACTGTTCTCTCCATACAAACTATCACTGTTCTCTCTCCATACAAATTATCACTGTTCTCTCCATACAAACTATCACTGTTCTCTCCATACAAACTATCACTGTTCTGTCCATACAAACCATCACTGTTCTCTCCACACAAACTATCACTGTTCTGTCCAAACCACTGAGATTTTTTTTTGGCGCTCGCTCGCTTTGAACTAAAGCGTAGTCCATACATACTATCTATTTATAGTAGTGATGGACTGAATTTTGCGTGTGGGTTAGCTTTCCTTATTAACAGTGTCCACTGCCATCAAGCAAACCCACTCCGTCTTCAGAGGTACTTGTAATTAACGTCCCCAAGTCAAGGACGGCAGGTCAACATTTTAGTCCAGTTGTCCGGTGTAGGGGTGTAACCGCTTACCTCAGCATCAGCACACCGGATGTTTAAGCACACGTTCTTACCCATTCGGCCACGCGGACCTGCCTGTGATGTTTATTATGACCATAGTATTTCAATTTCTGAGACAGGATGCTGTTTATGTACCACTGTTTTTTCTTTGTTCAGATCTTGTAGAATTTCAGGATATTTCTTCTTTTTGATCCACAATATTTTAAGAATTGTTCTGTACAATTCGAGCTCAGGAGCTTATGTTATCTCAGTTAGTGATTGCAAAATAGAACACGACTCAAATTCATATGTAAACGATGAAAATAATCAGCAGACACAAAAATCCAACATGAAGCCCACAGAATATAAACAACCATAGTTTAAACTAAAATTCTGCTGTAAAAATGATTTAAAACGCAAATCATCGTTTCATGTGTGTGTGTGTGTGTGTGTGTGGTGTGTGTGTGTGCGTGCGTGCGTGCATGAACTGATGGAAGGAAGGACGGAGAAAGGAAGGAAGAAAGATATAATGGATGGATGGATGGAAGTAAAGGAACGAGGAAGGAAGGATGGATGGATGGAAGTAAGAAAGTAATAAAGAGAGAAAGGAAGGATGGATGAAAGGAATGAAGGAAAGATCGATGGATGGAGGGGAGAATGGATGGATGGAAGGATAGATGGATGTGTGGATAGAAGGAGGGAAAGAGTAACGAAGAATGGAAAGAAAGAACGAACGAAGGAAGGATAGAAAGAAGGAGGAAAGGTATGCTGGATGGAAGGGAGGGTGGATAGAATGATGGACTGAAGGATGGATTGATAGAAGGAAGGTATGATATATGGATGAAAGGAATGAAGAATGAATGGATAAAAGGAAGGATGGAAGGAAGGAGAGATATGGATGGAAGAAAGGAAGGAAAGTTATATGGATGGAAGGAAAGAAGGAAGAATGGGCGGAGGCGAGGAAGGAGGAAGGAAGAAAGATATGGTGGATGGACGGAAGAATGGACGGATGGAAGGAAGGTATGATGGATGGATGAATGGAGGGATGGATGGTTGAAAGGATGAATAGAAGGACGGGTTGAAAGATGTATGTATGTATGTATGTATTATGTGTGTATGTATGTATGTATGTATGTATGTATGTATGTATGTATGTATGTATGTATGTATGTATGTATGTATGTATGTATGTATGTATGTATGTATTATGTGTGTGTGTGTGTATGTATGTATGTATGTATGTATGTATGTATGTATGTATGTATGTATGTATGTATGTATGTATGTATGTATGTATGTATGTATGTATGTATGTATGTATGTATGTATGTATGTATGTATGTATGTGTCGTGTCGTCTCTATGTCTTTGTGTGTAAGGGTGGGTGGATGGATGGATGGATGGATGGATGGATGGATGGATGAAGGCCAACAACAACAACAACAACAGCAGCAGCAGAAGAAGAAGATTAGCAAAGGAAGAAGAAGGAATAGAGGAGGAGGAGAAAAGGGAGTAAGAAAAAGAAATGGAAGAGAGGGAGGTGTAGGAGTATAAAAAGAAGACGAGCAGGAGGACGAGGAAGGAGAATAAGAAATAGAAGAAGAGTAGCAGGAGGAGGATGAAAAGGAGGAGGACGAGGAGGAAGAAGAACATAAAGATAATGCAGAGGACGATGACCATTCTGTGTTGGACACAGAAATGAAAAATGAGAGACACTAATCCACTCTGTGTCTAGACAACAATCTGTTAGTCATAAACACTGTCTTTGACAACATCCCAGGTGACTACTCTCGCTAACCTTACCTGCTGGTCACAACAGGAACCAGATTGGGTACATCTTAACGCAACAAAGATAGATGTGAGATTTAACACTCACATACATATTAGCAGAAGAAGCACATAGTCTTAAATTACAGAAACCAGGGGTAAAACAACATTCATTTTCAATACAAAAACTACACGAGAAAGATCATAAGTTAAATAAGAAAAGATAAGAAAAAGAACATAATATATAAAACTTGCCGAGAAATCACATCATCATCATCGTCATCATCATCATCTTCCACTTTTTTCGTCAAGCGACGTGGGGAGGAATAATTTGCGCTTCAGCTCCCGATGGGTGGCACTGGATAGTGTCATTGCGTGTGATTGTACAATGTCTTTGGTGTCAATCTATGTCCTCATCGGGCGTCCTCTTGCTCTAACAGCATATCTTCTTTGACGTAGGGCCAGTGCTGGTAGTTGATGGCGTTGGATACTAACGAGATGGCCAAGACATTTGATCTTCTGTCTTTCAGTATATGTGGCACAAGATGTTGATGCCACAGTCTGTCTGATAATAGCATTTCTTACTCAGTCTCGGATTGTTAAGTTGGCAGCTCTCCTCAGGCATCTCATATCGCAGGTATTGATAGCAAAGCGTTGGTGTGAATATGCTGTTTATTATCTGTCGTTTTGCGGGCATGGGTATATTTGGATGTTTCAGTAAGGGTGATAGTTTATATGTAAATACACTAGCTTTTTGACATCTGATTTCAATTTCTCTGTCTAATCTGCCATCTTCTGTGATCATACTTCCAAGATATTTGAATTCTTTAACTTGTTTCAGAGTTGTGCTATTTAACTGTATACTTAGTGGGCCCGGCGATCTGCTAACTCGCATTACTTCGGTTTTGGCTGTATTTATGCTCATATAAGTACAACTAAAAAGAAAAAGAGACATATTAGATGCAAGAGCAGTTTCCCAACTTAACATAGTTGTACATATGTGTACAGTTATACGCACCATATAATACAAACAAAAATATGGAAGCATGCGAGGAGTTATTCGAAAACATCCATGATGCACTAAATAAAATAGAGAAGCAAGACAGCGTCACAGTTATGGGAAACTTAAATAAAAGCCTAGGACTCATTAGAATAGACATAGAGAAACATCTTGGAGCATTTGGAGACCAACAGAGTGCAAGAAATGATGATGGAAGCAGAATGATAAAGCTATGCAATCTCTTTCAAATAAACACATTTTTTAAACTCAACGAATCACAGCTTCACATCTTGGTACAAAAGAAACGACCTAGACACCAAAAGCAAAAGCAAGAAATAACAGAAAAAGAGACATATTAGATGCAAGAGCAGTTCCCAACTTAAGTATTATCTTTTAATGTTTGCATATCCTTTACAGGATATCGCTGTCAACATCAGCATCTTTCAGCTGGTTGTTGATTTCTTGGCAAGATTACGCTCAGTAGTTTGCCATTGCTTTCTGAGCGGCCGGCTCACATACCCCATAAGTTACCGACGCGATTCGAACCACTGCTGATTCTCACCGTCGTCATGTTACTTACGAGAGTATACGAGATTACGGAGAAAAGTCGCTAACTTCTAGGCCAGGAAGCCGGCAACTTAAGTATACACACAGATAATAAAGTAATGATTACCACAATAAGAACCACGAGGAGAAGAAAACAATGATCATGCAAACATATACCAAGAGAATTAGTAAACTGAAAAAAAATTTCAAAGACGACGCAGTGAGGTAAAATTATGAGAAAGAACTAAATGAAATCATTGTAAGACGGCCTACAGACGAAAAACAGCGGAAGAAGAACGGGAGATATTCAAATCAAGTATTTTAAACACTGTAAAAATAACATGTGGAATCATGAAAAAACACATTAAACGGATACAGAAAATAATAAGGTGGCAGAAAGACGAAGTTAAGAAAATCATAACAGACAAAACAAAGAAAAAAAAACGGGGGTGAAAAACAAAACAAAAAAGGATAACGATAATATAGAATATAGAATATAGAATAGCAAGCAGACGTGCAAACACAATAATAATAATACTAATGGGTTCTAAATGTTGCTGTTATGTAGCTGGAGGTGAGGTTAATTGGGTTGAGCGCCCAACCTTGCAAATTATCCCATGGCTCGAGCATTAATAACCTTCGGCAGCAAAAATCCAACTCCTGGCCTCCACATGGCGGACTTGTTTTAACTAACAGGAGAAGGGGCGACGGCGAGCCTCTGGCGCCGTAAAAATAATCAGAATGCTCCAGATGTGTATGCACGTACATGTATGCGCAGACAGGTGTGTGCGTGCCTACACATCTAAACTTGAGTAAGACCACAGTCTGCTCTAGTAAAGGAAAGGTGCTGAAGACTGAGGCAACCAGCCAGGAGGCGCACCGCAGAAATCAGGATGACACGCAATTCCGCAATGAGAGATGTCGATTACTGCAAAACGTTATGGTGCTCGTCTTGCTTTGGACCCCCGGGAAGGAGCAGTGCCGGGCCCTATGCCTCGAAAGTGTCCAACCAAAACGACTGGAGGTCCTTCTCAGATGTCCCGTGGAGCAAGGGGACCTGAGAATAGAGCGTCTGGCCATACCAAACAAAGACTAAAAATAATGCAATGGAGGGAGTCAGCAAAAAAAAAAAAAAGAGTTAGAAAACATCTTGGAACAAGAAAAAGTTTGTGTATGTTGCTTGCAAGAAACTCACATGAATGCAAATATAGCTCGATTTATTGCCTGGCATATTTCGCTGCATCTCGTCAGGTACATACTGCAGAAATCACACAACGTAAAGTGAAATAACTAGATAAATCCTTCAATCTGAAATATTTTCATATTCGCACAGTAATGTCGATTGTCTACCACGGTAATTTTAAACTGACTAACATGTCTTTCTGCTTGCACAAGGCCGGCTTACGCAGGTTGATCACTATGGCTTCAGCAAACCTTAACAACCGACTACTCTGTCTGTTGAACAACACACGGAAGGCACTGTCTCTTTCAACCACATGACCACTCTCGAGCACATGTCTCGCGACCGATGAAGCAGGACTGTTCCGGTGTGTCGGCCTGCCTAGGCTACCATCTTCTGTGTGTAGTATCTTGTCCGACCCAGTTCGGAATGTGTTCCAACACTCTGTTATGTAACTGTCGCTCTGTTCTACCTATGTAGATGGCCTCGCACCTGCATGTAAATTGGTAAATACAATTCGATTTGGTGTACAAAGCTACAGGTTCTTTAACTGCTGGGATGGGGATCGGTCTGGTTCTGTACCTGATAACCTGGAGTTGCAGCACAGAATGTTCGCCCGACTGCTGTGATGAGCCGGTCCTGCAACCGTTGCATTACGTCATCTCCTCGGAAGGTTAACTGGATGAACACCTTGAGTTTAGGGACTGTAGTTTCTTCTGGTTTAGGTTTGGGCTGTTGGCAGTGGCGCTTTATAAATCCTGTGGAGTACCCATTCAGGTTTAAGGCATTCTTCAGAGTTTCAAATTCTTCTGTCAGTGTGTCCTGGGTGCATATCTTCCTAGCACGGTCAAACAGGGTCCGTACTAGGCCCTCGTTTGTACTGGACAGGTGCGAAGCTCTGAAAATTTAAATATTGGCCAGTCCATGTTTCTTTACGGTACACTGATCTTTGAATTGTGCCATCTGCTCTACATCTCATTAGGATATGTAGAAACAGCAACGCTTCGTTGTGTTCGTGTTCCAGAGATAGAGAGATGTTTTTATGTGTCACGTTCATTGTGGCCTGGAACGACGTTGCTTGTAGCTTGTCTGTGGTGATAATTAGTATATCGTCCACGTAACGACGGTAAAAGGCCAAGTTATTAACGTAATGCAACGTTTGCAGGACCGGCTCATCAAAGCAGTCGGGCGAACATTCTGTGCTGCAACTCCGGTTATCAGGCTCAAAACCACACCGATTCCCATCCCAGCAGTTAAAGAACCGGTAGCTTTGTACACCAAATCGAATTGTATTTACCAATTTACATGTAGGTACGAGGCCATCTACATAGGTAGAACAGAGCGACAGTTACATAACAGAGTGTTGGAACACATTCAGAACTGGGTGGACAAGATACTACACACAGAAGATGGTAGCCTAGGCAGGCCGACACACCGGAACAGTCCTGCTTCATCGGTCGCGAGACACGTGCTCGAGAGTGGTCATGTGGTTGAAAGAGACAGTGCCTTCCGTGTGTTGTTCAACAGACAGAGTAGTCGGTTGTTAAGGTTTGCTGAAGCCATAGTGATCAACCTGCATAAGCCGGCCTTGTGCAAGCAGAAAGACATGTTAGTCAGTTTAAAATTACCATGGTAGACAATCGACATTACTGTGTGAATATGTGTATATTTCAGATTGAAGGATTTATCTAGTTATTTCACTTTACTTTGTGTGATTTCTGCAGTATGTACCTGACGAGATGCAGCGAAATATGCCAGGCAATAAATCGTGCAATCTATTGTTTGTGTCTTCGTTATTCAAATTCACTACGGGAAAACATTGTTCTGAAAATATAGCTTTTAAAATCAGAGGCTACGAGACCGAAAGGACAGGCAAAAAGGTGAGATACCCTTGTAAAAAAAATAACATCACTGCTTCCCAAATTGAAGTTTACATGGGAGGGGCCGAGTATCAGACACTTACAATTAAGACAGACACTACAGATATACATCTGATCAATTACTACTGTTCAAGAGACCGCCCACAGCCTCTGGAGACACTGCCATTAAAAGAAAAAAAATGATCGTGTGTGGCGATTTCAACTGCCACTCGCAGAGCTGGGCTATGATCACATGGACCAAAGAGGAGAGACACCGGAAGACTGGCGGGATGAGAATAGATTCATCTTGATTAACAAGCCGTCTGACCCACATACTTTCTACTCGAGATCATGGCACATTACAACTACACTGACCTGTCTCTTCACTAACCAGACCTGGAGTTGAACATCACACGAATTGTTGGGAAACAACTTGGTGACAGTGACCATCGGCCAGTCTTTCTAACCGTAGAAAATGAGTTTCTAAGTGAAAGCAGCAGCCTCACGAGGTGGAACTACAAGAAAGCAGACTGGGCAATGTACAAGCTTTCCATTAGCATGCTGCTTAGTAATCTGAACATAAAGACATAAATAAAGTAGTTGAAGAGTTTGGGAAATGAATACTACAGGACAGCACGAGAAACAGTACCAAGAGGAGCCAGTAAAAATATAAATCGTACTGGAGTAGTGAACTGGAACAGTTGCATAATGATGTTGAAGTGTGTAAAAAGCAAGCAGAGGCCAAATTTCAAAGGGCCAAGCTGCAGGCTAGACGGAAAAACTGGAAGGAGAAAACAGAGTCACTGAAAGAGGCACAAACTTGTAGTTGTGGCAACTAATAAAACAACTTAACTATGAGGGCACAGGGAGAAACTTAAATCTTGCACTACATAAAGATGGAAACATCTTAACAAGGAAGCAAGCAGCTGACCATTTGGGGACTCATTAGCACAAGATAACAACATCGAAATTAGTCCAGAGAAACAACAACAAGAGATTCGAGAGAAATGGCAACATACAGGACAGAATGAAATACTACATGAGGTTCTGGAGGCACCTACCACAATCAGCGAACTTGAGCTAGCAATATCAAAACTAACAAAGAGAAAGTCACCAGGAGCTGATGGTATCTCCAATGAAATGATCAGGAACCTAGGAACAGTGGCCAAAACAAAGGTGGTTAAAAAAAAGTCGCTTAAAAGTTGACAAGGTCGACTTCATTGCACCGGGTTTTATCCCATATGGCTCGGTCTCTTTCCGCAGCGCGGAAAGCGTCACACAAAGCACGAACTCCGTAGCTCTAGCAACGACCCACGGGAGTCTCCGAAAAGTTTCACTCGTGAACCGAAGGACGCGGCCCGGAATCGAACCCACAACCTTCGGAGCCCAAGTCAAACGGCTTGACCACTTGGCCACGGAGACTCCCAAAAAAAAACAACAAAACAAAGGTGTTGCAGATCTTCAATAACAGCTGGACCTTAGGCAGCGTTCCACAAGCCTGGAGAGAAGCAATCATGATACCTCTCCTAAAATCAGGGAAAGACAATTCCAATTCCTCCAGCTAGCAGACCAGTTAGCCTCACCAGCTGTCTCTGCAAAACAATGGAGCGCATCATCAATCATAGACTGCAGTGGTACATTGCAAAGTGAAAACATTCTTGTGTCATAGCAGGCTGGCTTTAGGCAGTGTGACTTTACGGAAGATCAGACAAGTTTACCCCTCTCAAGAAATTAAGGACCCATTCCAACAGAACCAAGAGAACTTGATGCTTGTTGCATGGATAGATCGAAAGAAAGCCTTTGACAAAGTCTGGAAAGAAGGTCTGATAAAGAAACTAAGAAAGTATAAAGTCAATGGAAGAATTTACAAATTAGTGAAAGCATACTTGCGCAACACAAGAACCCTAGTACAGATAGACAGACTCAAGAGCAAGAAAGTACATTTGCGTTACGGTGTTCCCCAGGACGGAGTCTTGTCCCTCACATTTTTTCTAATCTTCATCAATGATCTTGTTGCTAATCTACCACATGGAATTAAAGCGGCAATATACGCTGATGACCTGGTTCTATAGAGCACACATGAACATGCATCAGTGGCCACCAGATCTCTACAAAGAGCTGTAGATGCATTAGTTGCATAGGCAAATAAATGGTGTGTCAGCATAAACATTGAAAAGTGCAGCACCACTCTATTTACCCTCTCTCCAAAACAAAAGGTAGAGATCATCCAGATAAATGGACTTCCCATAAGAGAAGATACAGAACCAACATACCTTGGAGTAACATTTGATGACAGGCTGACATGGAGAAAGCACATTAACAAAGCAATAACAAAAGCTAGAAGGAAAATATTCATCCTGAGAAAACTAAGTGGAACAACATGGGGAGCCAATGGGAAAATACTTAGCAAAGTTTATCAACAGAGCATACGATCACACCTGGAATACGGGTCAATTGCGTGGTGTTCAACATCAAAAACCACACTACAAGAGCTGGACAAGGTGCACAATCAAACACTTAGAATCACCACAGGAGGGATGAGATCAACCCCTAAAGTGGAGGTGGAGAAGATTGGGAGTACACACGCATCGAGAGAGCGCAGAGATGCGAAAACGCTAATACAAGCAGAAAAGTTCCTCAGCATTGTCCAGGACCACCCTATGAAGAACAGATTTAGAAAACTTAGCTATGGGACGGTTGGAAAGAAGCTGTTTTATCCACCAGGCGAAACGATTCTGCAGAGAAACCACCGATCTGCTCACAGTTGGTATCCCCCTGAAAACTATACCAGAAGCGAACTCCATGGAAAGATGAACACAGACTATCATTACAAATCCAGACAACAGTGAGAGGAGTATTTGACAAGGAAGAACAGAACAGTGTGCAGCGCAGAACAGCCACTCTAAGCTTCCTTGATGAAGAATACCCACAGGACCTTTGGATCCGAGTCTACACAGATGGGTCGGCACAAAATGCTGTTCGAAATGGAGGAGCGGGAGTGTACATAGAATACCCAAATAATACTAGTGACACAGCCAGAGTACAAACAGGAAAGTGCTGCCATAACCATGATGCTGAAATTGAGGCAATCAAGATAGCAACAGAGAAATTACTAAATACCATGCATGGTATACAACCTGTGGTGCAATTAACAGATGCAAAATCAGTACTCGAGGCGTCCCTGTCTGGGAATTTGCTGGTACTAAGGACACTACTTTCTGAACTTAGCAGTCTGCGTAAGGTCACCATACAGTGGATACCATCTCACTGTTGTCGATTAGCTAAGGAAGGAGCAAAAGAAGAACAGCCTGATGTGCCCGTTACATACCACCAAAAGAAAAGAATGATCAAATCAGTCAGAAAGCCACCCAAACCTGCTCAAGACGACTACCTCGTTATGGACAGACCAGAAAAAGTCATTATTCTGCGCCTCTGACCAGGACACAATAGATTACGCAACCACATGCATACACAATTCAAGATTGGTGAATCAGCCATGTGCACATGTGCATTAGCGTAGCATACAGCAGATCACATACTCCAAGCTGCCCAAAATACAACATTTCTAGGTAAAACTTCTGGCCAAGAGAGACGACAGTGGAAGATAAACTCTAAGGACCACTGAATAAACTGCAAGAGACCGTTAAATTCATACAAGAGACATCACTGCAGTTATAGACATATTTCAAGCTAAGGAAATAATAATAATAATAATAATAATAATAATAATAATAATAATAATAATAATCGTCATCATCATCATCGTATTCCATTTTTGCCCTCAAGCGTCGTGGGGAGGATCAGTTGACAATCTAGCGCTTGATGGGTGGCACTGGATAGTGTCATTCCGAATGATTGAACAATATCTTTGACCTGTATTCATTTCCAGTCGTCTTGACTTGTATCCTGCTACTGGATTCACATGGACTCAGGCGAGAGAGTGTGGTCGACAAACTGCGCAACGCTTACTCACATTAATCAAATTCATCGAGCAAGTCATTCTTCATCCAACATCATTCTTCTTCTTGATGGACAAACAGCACAATGTTTTTGATGTCGTCATTCTATTTACTTTTCGATAGTCCTCTTGCTCAGATCTTCTTTGATGTAGCGCGAGTGCTGTTAGTTGATGGTGTTGCATTCTAACGAGATGGCCGGACAATTTAATTTTCCGCCTTTCTATATATGTGGCACAAGGTGTTAATCCAACGGTCTGTCTGATAACACAATTTCTTACTCGGACCCCGATAGTTAGGTTGGCAGCTCTTCTCAAGAATCTCATCTCGCAGGTGTTAACTTTGCGTAATTGTTATTTGGATAATGTCCAAGTTTGACATTGGTAGCGTAGGGTTGGTGTAAATATGCTATATATTATGTCATTTTGCGGACGCACGTATAATTGAATGTTTCAGTATGGGTGATAGTTTATATATATATATATATATATATATATATATATATATATATATATATATATATATATATATATATATGCGCACTTGCCTTTTGAGAGAGAGAGAGAAAGAGAAAGAAACAGAGAGAGAAAGAGAAAGAGAGAGAGAGAGAGAGAGAGAGAGAGAGAGAGAGAGAGAGAGAGAGAGAGAGAGAGAGAGAGAGAGAGAGAGAGAGAGAGAGAGTTCTTGACAGTCTCGTATCATGGCACGGAAGGGTTTCAGCACTGTAAGGAATACATGCACTTGGAGATCGATTGATGGGGAGAAAAATGGTCGCCCACGACAGTCGGCAAAGAACTTGATGATGTTAATTATTCATCTGTATTTCATTCTCATCAATACTGACTGCTACATATTTGTTTATTGTAATATTTATTTTGTAAAGTTGCAAACGGGTTTCATATCCACAGTTTAATGTAATGTTTATTTGCTAAAGTTGTATAAGGGTTTCATATCCACAGTTTATTGTAATGTTTATTTGCTAAAGTTGTATAAGGGTTTCATATCCACAGTTTAATGTAATGTTTATTTGCTAAAGTTGTATAAGGGTTTCATATCCACAGTTTATTGTAATGTTTATTTGGTAAAGTTGTATGATGGTTTCATATACACAGTTTATTGTAATGTTTATTTGCTAAAGTTGTATGATGGTTTCATATACACAGCTTATTGTAATGTTTATTTGGTAAAGTTGTATGATGGTTTCATATACACAGTTTATTGTAATGTTTATTTGGTAAAACTGTGTAAGGGTTTCCTATAAACAGTTTATTATAATGTTTATTTGGTAAAGTTGCATAAGGGTTTCATATCCACAGTTTATTGTAATGTTTATTTGCTAAAGTTGTATAAGGGTTTCATATCCACAGTTTATTGTAATGTTTATTTGCTAAAGTTGTATGAGGGTTTCATATCCACAGTTTATTGTAATGTTTATTTGGTAAAGTTGCATAAGGGTTTCATATCCACAGTTTATTGTAATGTTTATTTGGTAAAGTTGTATAAGGGTTTCATATACACAGTTTATTGTAATGTTTATTTGGTAAAGGTGCACACGGGTTTCTTATCTACAGTTTATTGTAAATGTTTATTTGGTAAAGTTGCATACGGGTTTTATATCCACAGTTTATTGTAATGTTTATTTGGTAAAGTTGTATAAGGGTTTCATATACACAGTTTATTGTAATGTTTATTTGGTAAAGGTGCACACGGGTTTCTTATCTACAGTTTATTGTAATGTTTATTTGGTAAAGTTGCACACGGGAATCATATCCACAGTTTATAGTAATGTTTATTTGGTAAAGTTGCATACGGGTTTTATATCCACAGTTTATTGTAATGTTTATTTGGTAAAGTTGTATAAGGGTTTCATATACACAGTTTATTGTAATGTTTATTTGGTAAAGTTGCATAAGGGTTTCATATCCACAGTTTATTGTAATGTTTATTTGGTAAAGTTGCATAAGGGTTTCATATCCACAGTTTATTGTAATGTTTATTTGGTAAAGTTGTATACGGGTTTCATATCTACAGTTTATTGTAAATGTTTATTTGGTAAAGTTGCATAAGGGTTTCATATCCACAGTTTATTGTAATGTTTATTTGGTAAAGTTGTATAAGGGTTTCCTATAAACAGTTTATTATAATGTTTATTTGGTAAAGTTGCATAAGGGTTTCATATCCACAGTTTATTGTAATGTTTATTTGGTAAAGTTGTATACGTGTTTCTTATCTACAGTTTATAGTAATGTGTATTTGGTAAAGTTGCATAAGGGTTTCATATCCACAGTTTATTGTAATGTTTATTTGGTAAAGTTGCATACGGGTTTTATATCCACAGTTTATTGTAATGTTTATTTGGTAAAGTTGCATAAGAGTTTCATATACACAGTTTATTGTAATGTGTATTTGATAAAGTTGCATAAGGGTTTCATATCCACAGTTTATTGTAATGTTTATTTGGTAAAGTTGTATGATGGTTTCATATACACAGCTTATTGTAATGTTTATTTGGTAAAGTTGTATGATGGTTTCATATACACAATTTATTGTAATGTTTATGTTGTAAAGTTGTATAAGGGTTTCATATCCACAGTTTATTGTAATGTTTATTTGGTAAAGTTGTATAAGGGTTTCATATCCACAGTTTATTGCTATTTTTATTTGGTAAAGTTGTATGAGTGTTTCATATCCACAGTTTATTGCTATGTTTATTTGGTAAAGTTGTATAAGGGTTTCATATCCACAGTTTATTGTAATGTTTATTTGGTAAAGTTGCATACGGGTTTTATATCCACAGTTTATTGTAATGTTTATTTGGTAAAGTTGCATAAGAGTTTCATATACACAGTTTATTGTAATGTGTATTTGGTAAAGTTGCATAAGGGTTTTATATCCACAGTTTATTGTAATGTTTATTTGGTAAAGTTGCATAAGAGTTTCATATACACAGTTTATTGTAATGTGTATTTGGTAAAGTTGCATAAGGGTTTCATATCCACAGTTTATTGTAATGTTTATTTGGTAAAATTGTATAAGGGTTTCATATCCACAGTTTATTATAATGTTTATTTGGTAAAGTTGTATAAGGGTTTCATATCCACAATTTATTGTAATGTTTATTTAGTATAGTTGTATAAGGGTTTCATATCCACAGTTTATTATAATGTTTATTTGGTAAAGTTGTATAAGGGTTTCATATCCACAATTTATTGTAATGTTTATTTGGTAAAGTTGTATAAGGGTTTCATAGCCACAGTTTATTATAATGTTTATTTGGTAAAGTTGTATAAGGGTTTCATATCCACAATTTATTGTAATGTTTATTTGGTAAAGTTGTATAAGTGTTTCGTATCCACAGTTTATTGTAATGTTCATCATTTTGTGTTTCATTCTGTCGTAATCCCGCATACCACGCTCGAAACACAAATGCGAGCGATTTGGAAGCAGAATACCTTGCGCTGTTTTTCATACAATTGTATGAGTTACGGTCGCTCAGAAAGCTAATGGCAAACTACGGAACGTAAACTTGCCAAAAAATTACAAACAGTCCAAAAATGCTTAGGTTTATTGCGACGTCATGTAATTGATATGCATCTAACTTTTCATTCTCTTAAATAGTAAAGGTTAAATATTTATGAACTTTTACTTTCTACTTTTTATAGTCGATGCCGTGTGGCGTTGGTGATCATGTCTGTCCACCGTTTTCTATCTCGTGTGCTGACAATCTTTTGTAATACTAATGTTCCTCCAAGCCATGATGTTAGATTTTCGGCATCTTCTCTCTTGTTCTCCCCGTGTCTCTCTTTCCCTTCAACTTTCCTGTTGTGACGACATGCTCCAGATTTCCTCTTCTCATGACATGCCAAAAATACGTGGTCTAGCTTCTCATGATGAGAGTAACCAATTCTCTTTGTGAGTTAGTTTCTTTCAAGATATATTCGTTGCTTCTTTTCTATCATTATAACATCATATCACCGCAGCTTTTACATAATAGTTTACTTGTCTGTTAATTCTCCGTGATTTGCTTCCGTACATCAGGATTGACTTAATACAGCTGTTAGAACTCCTCTCCTATGTTACTTAGGTAAAATCGTATATGTGTGTATTTGTGTTTTATTCTCATCAATACTGAATGCTATTCCCCAGTGTGTTACCGCGACCCCAAGGGGAGGCAAAGAACAGTAACATTGTAACCTGCCACGCATGTCGTAAAAGGCGACCAGGGAGGATTCCGCCTGTGTGTTACTGCGACCCTCAAGGGTGGCAAAGAATAGCAACACTGCATCATAATCAGGCATGTCGTAAGAGATAGCCAAGGAAGGGTTGTGCTTAGGGCTGACTACCCCATCACGTAGAAAAATTAAACCACAAAATCTGACCAACCATGAACAATTCAAGTTAAAAAAAAACGAATTACTACGACAACTAAGAGGAACATAAGCTCTTACAGAAGAGACAGGACGTGCTGAGGACAAGGACGCATGGAGTCCGGGACGCTGTTTACATTTCTGTCATCTATGAGTAGTATACAATGTGGTAACAAAGTATTATTTATGGAGCAATACGTCATAGCTCCATAATATTTTACAATACGAAGTGTATAGGTCCGCATAGAAAGCGGAGCCAAAGCGGAACCAAAGCGGACCGCAAGTGACCTTTGACCTGCCAAGGGATGCAACCCATGAATAAATAATCGAACGTATTTTTGCACTGTTACTTCCCTTTTTGTGTGATTTTATATGTGTAAAAATTTTATATTTGCTGGTATCATTGATTGTAGCGGGGTGGGGCTTAAAAACTATCATCATACTAGTGATGTTGTTAAGGTGCAGTGCTCTTCCTCCTCGTTTTGGGGGGTCTTATTTCTTTATATGTACTGGGCATAAAAACTATCATCATTCCATTGGTGCTGTGTAAGGTTTAGGGTTACAGTGCATTTCCTCGGGGTGGTCTAGGGGCGGGCCGGCGTGGGAATGGGGGATCAGGGGTGGGGCGTGGGTGTCGGCGTGTGGGGTAGGAATAGGTGGTTCGAATCTCGGGTCGGGACAGGTGTCATATGAAAATCGTAATAGGTAAACATGTAAATATGGTAGTCATATGATCTGTAGAGGTCGTAGTAGTGTAAACACTATCATCATAGGGTTACAAATGAAAACCTTAAAAAGTGACAATGGTCAGTGGTATTGATTGTAGCTGGTAAAGTAAAGATGGTCGATATTTTTGATTTTAGTGGGTATATCTTAGTGAAACTCGAGGGTAAGGGTGGGTAACAGTTATTAGTGGTCTGTAGAGGGTCACAGTGGCTTATTCACTATCATCATACAAATTACAAATGAAATCCTTAAAACGTAAAGATGACCAATAGTAATGATTTTAGCGGGTATAGCTTAGTGAAATTCGGTTGGTAAGGGGTGGGTAGCGGGTATTAGTGATCTGAAGAGGGTCGTAGTGGTGAAAACACTATCATCATGCAGGTTACAGATGAAAACTTTAAAAAGTAAAAATGGCCGATATTATTGATTTTAGCTGGAATATCTTAGTGTAACTCGATGGTAAGGGGTGGGTAGCGGCTATTTGTGATCTGTAGAGGGTCACAGTGGCTTATTCACTATCATCATACAGGTTACAAACGGAAACCTTAAAAATAAAGATGGCCGATATTAATGATTGTAGCGGGTATAGCTTAGTGAAATTCGTTGGTAAGGATGGGTTGCGGCTATTAGAGTGTCATAGTGGTGTAAACACTATCAGCACTAGGTTACAAATGAAAACCTTAAAAAGTAAAAATGACCGATAATATTGATTGCAGCGGGTATAGCTTAGAAAAATTCATTGGTAACGGGTGTGTAGCGGGTATTAGTGATCTGTAGAGTGTCGTAGTGGCCTATACACTATGATAACACAAGCTTCAAATGAAAACATTAAAGAGTAAAAATGACCGATATTATTGATCGCAGCGGGAAGAGCTTAGTGAAATTCATTGGTAATGGTTGGGTAGCAGTTATAAGTGGTATTTAGAGTGTTGTAGGGGCCTATACACTATCATCACACAGGCTTCAAATGAAAACATTAAAAAGGTAAAGATGGCCGGTATTATCAGATGTAGCGAGTATGGCTTAGTGAAATTCGTTGGTAAGGGGTTTGTGAGTGGCGGAAAGGCTAGATAGGTGCCTCTGATCAATGTTAATGGTTGGTCGAGAGGCAGGGTGGCTAGATAAATACGTCCGGTCCTTGATAATAGCCAGAGGTTAAGTCTCATATTAAGTCTAAAGACTGAACTCGTAGATGGCTGGTCAGAGGATGACCGCCTGGGTGACTCATCACGGGGCTATGTTGACAGGGGTGAACGTACGTGAACGTGTTCAGACATGTCTGTGGGGAAAACCGGGGATGACTCAGAGCAGAGCATACTGACCGTGGTAAACCTGCTTGAACATGTCTAGACATGTTTTCTATGTTGCATCAGCCGCACAGTCTGTATAAAAAGTACGGCAAAGGTGGGCTAAAGACACTACGTTTGCGACAAGACCTATCGAAAACACCTCACCGAATAGACCACAGGGGTAAGTACTACTGTGTGTATGGTATATTGTCTTGTTTTACGTCGTCAAGTCGGTATAGTGCTGTCACTAGTGTATATCTCAGAAGCTACATGAGGCAACTAACAAGAATACACCACTGGGTATAGCCACCCGGTATAGGAATACTAATAGATACTAATGACGGTCGTATATTTAAAAAGAAAGCACCATAGAATACCATCATCACCTTCACTTTTGCCGTCAAGTGACGTGGGGGAGAAATGGCGCTCCACCGCTTGATGGGTGGCACTGAATAGTGTCATGTCAGGTGATTGTCTGCATTCTCAGGCGTTCTCTGCCATAAGCCGCTAGGGTAGCTGATGTGGTGCATTCCAACTGTGCATATGAAACTCGTTTGTCACTAAAACATGCTTTATCTGTTCACTAAAAAGTATTATGCTTTTGTCCAGCTACAGATTCAAACTAAGACGACCAGCCCCTCATTGACACGTGGACCACATCGATTCTGGGACGTACAAAGGTATGTGTATATATCAGGTCTCCATTAAGTGTGGTGTAACATATATGCATCTATTACTATGTCCTCTTTCTGTGCAGTGTGTGGAAACATGCTTATTCAACCATTCAGTATTGATCTTTATCCCACTCACTCTCCAGAGTGAAAAAAATGTGCTGACATAGGAGAATCTAGAATCATGCTCTGTGGTAACTAATGCATTAAATGAATATACATAACTAATGTACACGATCTCAAAATACTCCGTCTCTTCAAAATGTGTCAAAGCTAAACAAAAGTCAATTGTGTGGTGTCGAATTCAGTATGTGCGATTGTTACTGACCCTTGTTATATCATCTTTATCCTTTCTCCAGACTGAAAATTTGCAGACACAGAAAAATCTCGAGTTGCTTACAAGAAGTGAAATCTCGAGGCTATAGCTTACAAGGAGTGAAAGCACGAAGTCATTGAGCTGTGTATAAGAAACGACGGCAACGAACGGTCTACCACAAAATAGTGGTATGTATGCTTTCATCATTTCTCACTAACAGGTGGTCATCACTAAATATTCTCACCCCTAAGGGGTGGGCATAGCTAAATGTATTCTGCATTTCTCACTAATATAACACAACTCTGTGTCATACAATATAAAATAGCACAATGAACAGAATTACGAATCATCACCACAAAAATATAGTCATGGAGAAGACCCTCTGTAAGGATAAACAGAAAATGAAATAATTTACTATGTGTGATATCATAAGCCTCAAATCCTTTTTTCCCCCTTTTGATATTTCCTAACAATTTATGTATTATGAAATATTTTCTGTAGATAAGCTATCATCACGATAGGTAAATGTTTGTACAATATCTATAATGATGTCTTTTTCTCCACAGATGTTTGACGATCAGTACTTACAACAATTGTAAAAGAAGCTTGGAAGATTACACAGTTTTATAGTGTCACTATACCTTATCCATTGGAGCTACACACGAGCTTATTTCGTTGAATATCAACCCATTATTTAATACCGGAAGTTACAAACAGTGGTGGAAATACTACACAAGAACCTATTAAGCTATCAGCCCATCACCCGAAGTGACAACCGTGGTGGACAATATTACTGAGCTAATATCAACCCATTATCTAACACCAGTAGCTACTTATTGTCTTTTCGCCACTACTTTTTTCTCTATCATTATGGCCACTATTCAGAAAAATGTTTATCTCTGCTATATCTGTGGTAAAGTCTTTACCAAAAATCGTAATCTTACACGACATATTAACACCGTACTCAAAACTACAGCTCACGCATGCCGCATTTGTGGAAATCTATACAAAAGGAAAGACATCCTACAACGACAGATAAAATCTGATCACCAATCATCAACTATAACAACACCTGTGACCACTACACACTCAAACATGAACACTACAGCAGCAGACACTACAGCGCGTAAAAGGACAGCAACAGCAGACACACATACATCTAAAAACAGAAACTTGATAAAGTGGAAACAGAGGAAGCCGATATAGTAGAAATAGATAAAGAAGTAGAGATAGATGAAGAACTAGCGACTGTAGACACCATCCGCGACATTGAAGTCCAGCAGAAATATAGAGACATCTGGCCCTACCTTAGGACACATCAGAACATCCACAAACATGTATCGACCTACAATTTTTTTCATCGACCAGACTCAACACAACCAATTGACTGGACCGAGACATTAAAACCAATATTTGCTAGTCAGGCATGTAGGTTTAATGGAAATTATTCTCATCACATGATTTTACGACATAAGGAGACAAGAGAACTTAGGTTTGTTCATTCATCCTCAAATAATGTATGCCAGCTTGAATTCCCCCACCTAGTTACAAACGAACAAGACTTTAACGATTCTCTAGAAATAGTTCAGGACAGTGACATGTTTAATTACGCCCTACACAACAGACCTGACACTAAGTACCTGGTAGAGACAATCCCTGCGACTAGTTTCTATATATACCACATCACTGAACACCCGCTAGGTTGATTTATGGCTATAATATGGTACCATATGTGTGATATCCTTGCATTTGTGGTACAGTGAATTGTCCGTATCATGGAAAATAAAAGACTCAATGGTGTGTGTCACTGTCTGTTACATTTTCACCGATCATTAAAATGCTATTTGTATTGAAAATAAAAAAAAAATTGAATGTTGTGCACATGAAAATACTACTTTTGATGGAAAAAATAAAAGTTATGAAAATGAAAATTTCTTGTTTGTTGGGTGTTGTTTTTTTCCCAGTGGTATGCTTGGCTTGTTTTCGTCTTTCTGATTTTTAATTGTTTTCATGTTGACGGCTACGCGAGCTTGTTTTTCATGTTGAATGTAGCGCAAAGCTGTGGAACAATTCACACACACACACACACACACACACACACACACACACACACACACACACACACACACACACACACACAAACACACTCACACAATGGAACAATGAGACAAGGCCAAAGTCACACAATAACAAAGACGCATTGGAACAGAGAGATACGTACAATATCACACAAGAATGTTCATCCAAACTTATAATTATCTCAACAAAACTTATAAAAAGTAGGACACTTTGTTAACCAAAGTGAAAAATCTTAACCAAATTACAACTACACTTACAAATATCTCAACCAAACTTATGAGAAGTAGGAAAATGTGTTAATTAAATTTCTACATGAAACATTCAACTTGGAAACATAAAGATAAATTTAATTGTTAATTTTTTGTACAATGTTATTGTTGAAATTTTTTTTTTTTTATTCAACCATAGTGACTTATTACATAAGATACATTTAATTTTCTGAAATACAGCTGTTGTTTGCATAGGGGACAGGCGAACATCTCTAGTAGGTTGGGATGTAAAATGACAACGTGAGATATGTTTTCCCTTTTGGTTAAGGAATTTCCCTACTTTTTATAAATTTGGCTAAAATTTGGCTAAAATCTTTCTTATTTTGTTAACAAAATTTCCTACTTTTCATAAGTTTTGGATGAAATATTTTCTTCACTTGTCCCAAAATTATTTTTTTCACATTTGGTTAACAAAGTTTATTAGTTTTTATGAGTTTGTTTGAAATTTGGCCAAGCTTTTCACATTTGGTTAACAAAGTTTCCTACTTTTCATAGGTTTGGGTGAGATTTGGCCAAACTTTTCACATCGGGACAACAAAATTTCCTACTTTTCACAATTTTGGGTGAAATGTGACCAACATTTTCACGTTTGGTTAACAAAATTTCATTTTTTTATAAGTTTGGTTTGATATTTGGTTAAACTTTTCACATTTGGTTAACAAAGTTTCCTACTTTTTATGAGTTTGTTTGAAATTTGACCAAACCTTTCACATCTGGACAACAAAATTTCCAGCTTTTCATAAGTTTGGGTGAGATATTTATAAGTTTGGTTGAACTTTGGCCACAATGTTTTCACTTTGGTCAACAAAATTTCCTACATTTTATGTATTTGGTTGAACTTTGACCAAACTTTTCACATTTGGTTAACAAAGCTTCCTACTTTTTATAAGTGTGTTTGAAATTTGGTCAAAATTTTTTCACTTTGGTTAACAAATTTTTCCTACTTTTTATAAGTTTAACTGAGAATTTTTATAAGATTGGATGAAATTTGGCCAAACTTTTCACATTTGGTTAACAAAGTTTCCTACTTTTTATAAGTTTGTTTGAAATTTGGCTAACCTTTTCACTTTCGTTAACAAATTTTCCTACTTGTTGATGATTGTGATTGAACTTTGGCCCACCGTTTCGCCTTTTGCTTAACAAAGTTTCCTACTTTTCATAAGTTTGGGTGAAATGTGACCAAAACTTTTCACATTTGGTTAACAAAGTTTTCAACTTTTCATAAGTTTGGGTGAAAGTTGGCCAAACTTTTCACGGTTGGTTAACAAATTTTCCTAATTTTCACATGTTTGACTGAGATTTTTATAGGTTTGGTTGAAATTTGGCAAAACTTTTCACATTTGGTCACCAAAGTGTTCTACTTTTCATAAGTGTGGTTGAAATTTGGCCAAACTTTTCACATTTGGTTAACAAAATTTCCAATTTTTTACAAGTTTGTTTGAAATTTGGCAAAACTTTTCACATTTGATTAACAAATTTTCCTACTTTTCATAAGTTTGGTTGAAATATTTGTAAGTGTAGTTGTAATTTGGTTAAGACTTTTCACTTTGGTTAACAAAGTGTCCTACTTCTTATAAGTTTCGTTGAGATAATTATAAGTTTGGATGAACATTCTTGTGTGATATTGTACGTATCTCTCTGTTCCAATGCATCGTTGTTCTTGTGTGACTTTGGCCAAGTCTCATTGTGTGTGTGTGTGTGTGTGTGTGTGTGTGTGTGTATGTGTGAATTGTTCCACAGGTTTGCGCTACATTCAACATGAAAATCAAGCTCGCGTAGCCGTCAACATGAAAACAATGAAAAATCAGAAAGACGAAAACAAGCCAAGAATACCACTGGGAAAAAAAACAACACCCAACAAACAAGAAATTTTCATTTTCATAACTTTTATTTTTTCCATCAAAAGTAGTATTTTCATGTGCACAACATTCAATATTTTTTTTTTAAATTTTCAATACAAATAGCATTTTAATGATCGGTGAAAATGTAACAGACAGTCACACACACCACTGAGTCTTTTATTTTAGATGATACGGACAATTCACAATACCACAAATGCAAGGATATCACACATATGACCACTTTACTTTTTAATAGATCATATTATAGCCATAAATCAACCTAGCGGGTGTTCAGTGATGTGGTATATATAGAAACTAGTCGCAGGGATTGTCTCTACCAGGTACTTAGTAGTGTCAGGTATGTTGTGTAGGGCGTAATTAAACATGTCATTGTCCTGAACTATTTCTAGAAAATCGTTAAAGTCTTGTTCGTTTGTAACTAGGTGGGGGAATTCAAGCTGGCATGCATTATGTGAGGATGAATGGAAAAGCCTAAGTTATCTTGTCTCCTTATGTCGTAAAGTCATGTGATGAGAATAATTTCCATTAAACCTACATGCCTGACTAGCAAATATTGGTTTTAATGTCTCGGTCCAGTCAATTGGTTGTGTTGAGTCTGGTCGATGAAAAAAATTGTAGGTCGATACATGTTTGTGGATGTTCTGATGTGTCCTAAGGTAGGGCCAGATGTCTCTATATTTCTGCTGGACTTCAATGTCGCGGATGGTGTCTACAGTCGCTAGTTCTTCATCTATCTCTACTTCTTTATCTATTTCTACTATATCGGCTTCCTCTGCTTCCACTTTGTCAAGTTTCTGTTATTTAGATGTATGTGTGTCTGCTGTTGCTGTCCTTTTACGCGCTGTAGTGTCTGCCGCTGTAGTGTTCATGTTTGAGTGTGTAGTGGTCACAGGTGTTGTTGTAGTTGATGACTGGTGATAAGTTTTTATGTGTCGTTGTAGGATGTCTTTCCTTTTGTATAGATTGCAACAAATGCGGCATGCGTGAGCTGTAGTTTTGTGTAGGTGTTAATATGTCGTGTAAGATTACGGTTTTGGTAAAGACTTTACCACAGATATAGCAGAGATAAATATTTTTCTGAATAGTGGCCATAATGATAGAAAAAAAGTAGTGGTGAAAAGACAATAAGTAGCTACTGGTGTTAGATAATGGGTTGATATTAGCTCAGTAATATTGTCCACCACGGTTGTCGCTTCGGGTGATGGGCTGATAGCTTAATAGGTTCTTGTGTAGTATTTCCACCACTGTTTGTAACTTCCGGTATTAAATAATGGGTTGATATTCAACGAAATAAGCTCGTGTGTAGCTCCAATGGATAAGGTATAGTGACACTATACAACTGTGTAATCTTCCAAGCTTCTTTTACAATTGTTGTAAGCACTGATCGTCAAACAGCTGTGGAAAAAAGACATCATTATAGATATTTTACAAACATTTACCTATTATGATGATAGGCTATCTACAGAAAATATTTCATAATACATAAATTGTTAGGAAATATCAAAAGGGGAAAAAAAGGATTTGAGGCTTATGATATCACACATAGTAAATTATTTCATTTTCTGTTTATCCTTACAGAGGGTCTTCTCCATGACTATAATTTTGTGGTGATGATTCGTAATTCTGTTCTTTGTGCTAATTTAAATTGTATGACACAGAGTTGTGTTATGTTAGTGAGAAATGCTGAATACATTTAGTTATGCCCACCCCTTAGGGGTGACAATATTTAGTGATGACCACCTGTTAGTGAGAAATGATGAAAGCATACATACCACTATTTTGTGGTAGACCGTTCGTTGCCTTCGTTTCTTATACACAGCTCAATGACTTCGTGCTTTCACTCCTTGTAAGCTATAGCCTCGAGATTTCACTTCTTGTAAGCCACTCAATAGTCTCGAGATTTTTCTGTGTCTGCAAATTTTCAGTCTGGAGAAAAGATAAACATGATATAACAAGGGTCAGTAACAATCGCACATACTGAATTCGACACCACATAATTGACTTTTGTTTAGCTTTGACACATTTTGAAGAGACGGAGTATTTTGAGATCATGTACAATAGTGATATATATTCATTTAATGCATTAGTTACCACAGAGCATGATTCTAGATTCTCCTATGTCAGCACATTTTTTTCACTCTGGAGAGTGAGTGGGATAATGATCAATACTGAATGGTTGAATAAGCATGTTTCCACACACTGCACAGAAAGAGGACATAGTAATAGATGCATATTGGTTACACCACACTTAATGAGACCTGATATATACACATACCTTTGTACGTCCCAGAATCGATGTGGTCCACATGTCAATGAGGGGCTGGTCGTCTTGGTTTGAATCTGTAGCTGGACAAAAGCATAATACTTTTTAGTGAACAGATAAAGCATGTTTTAGTGACAAACGAGTTTCATATGTACACAGTTGGAATGCACCACAGCAGCTACCCTCGCGGTTTACGACAGAGAACGCCCGAGAATGCAGACAATCACCTGACATGACACTATTCAGTGCCACCCATCAAGCGGTGGAGCGCCATTTCTCCCCCACGTCACGTGACGGCAAAAGTGAAGGTGATGATATTTCATGGTGCTTTTTTAAATATACGACCGTCATTAGTATCTGTATTAGTATTCCTATACCGGGCAGCTATACCTAGTGGTGTATTCTTGTTAGTTGCCTCATGTAGCTTTTGAGATATACACTAGTGACAGCACTATACCGACTTGGTCTATTCGGTGAGGTGTTTTCGATAGGTCTTGTCGCAAACGTAGTGTCTTTAGCCCACCTTTGCCGTACTTTTTATACAGACAGTGCGGCTGATGCAACATAGAAAATATGTCTAAACATGTTCAAGCAGGTTTACCACGGTCAGTATGCTCTGCTCTGAGTCATCCTCCGGTTTTCCCCACAGACATGTCTGAACACGTTCACGTACGTTCACCCCTGTCAACATAGCCCCGTGATGAGTCACCCAGGCGGTCACCCTCAGACCAGCCATCTACGAGTTGAGTCTTTAGACTTAATATGAGACTTAACCTCTGGCTATTATCAAGGACCGGACGTAGTTATCTAGCCACCCTGCCTCTCGACCAACCATTAACATTGATCAGAAGCACCTATCTAGCCTTTCCGCCACTCACAAACCCCTTACCAACGAATTTCACTAAGCCATACACGCTACATCTGATAATACCGGCCATCTTTACCTTTTTAATGTTTTCATTTGAAGCCTGTGTGATGACAGTGTATAGGCCCCTACAACACTCTAAATACCACTTATAACTGCTACCCAACCATTACCAATGAATTTCACTAAGCTCTTCCCGCTGCGATCAATAATATCGGTCATTTTTACTTTTTAATGTTTTCATTTGAAGCCTGTGTTCTCATAGTGTATAGGCCACTACGACACTCTACAGATCACTAATACCCGCTATCCACCCGTTACCATTGAGTTTCACTAAGCTATACCCGATGCAATCAATATTATCGGTCATTTTTACTTTTTAAGGTTTTCATTTGTAACCTTGTGCTGACAGTGTTTACACCACTATGACACTCTACGGCCCACCAATAGCCGCAACCCACCCCTTACCAACGAATTTCACTAAGCTATACCCGCTACAATCATTAATATCGGCCATCTTTACTTTTTAAGGTTTTCGTTTGTAACCTGTATGATGATAGTGAATAAGCCACTGTGACCCTCTACAGACCACTAATAGCCAATACCCACCCCTTACCATCGAGTTTCACTAATATATACCCGCTAAAATCAATAATATCGGTCATTTTTACTTTTTAAGGGTTTCATTTGTAACCCGTATGATGATAGTGTTTTCACAACTACGACCCTCTACAGATCACTAATACCCGCTACCCACCCCTTACCAACGAATTTCACTAAGCTATACCCGCTAAAATCAATAATGTCGTCCATTTTTACTTTTTAAAGTTTTCATCTGTAACCTGCGTGATTATAGTGTTTACACCACTACGACACTACAGCTCACTAATATCCGCTACCCACCCCTTAACAACGAATGACACTAAGCTACACCCGCTAAAATCATTAATATCGGTCATCTTTACTTTTTAAGGATTTCATTTGTAACCTGTATGATGATAGTGAATAAGCCACTGTGACCCTCTACAGACCACTAATAACCGTTACTCACCCCTTACCCTCGAGTTTCACTAAGATAAACCCACTAAAATCAATAATATCGACCATCTTTACTTTTTAAGGTTTTCCTTTGTAACCCGTATGATGATAGTGTATTGGCCACCGTGACCCTCTACAGATCACTAATACCCGCTACCCACCCCTTACCAACGAATTTCACTAAGTTATACCAGCTACAATCAATACCACCGACCATTGTTACTTTTTAAGGTTTTCATTTGTAACCCATATGATGATAGTGTTTATACTACTACGACCCTCTACAGATCATATAACTACCATATATATAATTTACCTATTACGTTTTTCATATGACACCTGTCCCGACCCGAGATCCGAACCACCTATCCCTACCCCACACGCCGACACCCACGCCCCACCCCTGAACCCCCATTCCCACGCCGGCCCGCCCCTAGACCACCCCGAGGAAATGCACTGTAACCGTAAACCTTACACAGCACCAATGGAATGATGATAGTTTTTATGCCCAGTACATATAAAGAAATAAGACCCCCCAAAACGAGGGGGAAGAGCACTGTACCTTAACACCATCACTAGTATGATAGTTTTTTAAGCCCCACCCGCTACAATCAATGATACCAGCAAATATAAAATTTTTACACATATAAAATTTATCACACAAAAAGGGAAGTAACAGTGCAAAAATACGTTCGATTATTTATTCATAGGTCAAAGGTCACTTGCGGTCCGCTTTGGCTCCGCTTTCTATGCGGAGCTATACCCTTCGTATAGTAAAATATTATGGAGCTATGACGTATTGCTCCATAAATAATACTTAATTACCACATTGTATACTTCTTCTAGGACAATCTCGGGGATCGGCACCTGGTATGCTAAAACTGTGCATGAATCAGGAGGCAGCAGACATGAAATATTATATTAGCATCTTGGGGTTGTGCAAAACAAGGTGTACCGGAACAGGTGAACAGTATCAAAGCACAGGTGAAACAGTGCCGTACTCAATCCATAAATAGGAACATTTCACCCACTGTGAAGGAGTGGCTCTAATGTTATTAAAAAAAACAACAACACAACAACAAAAACAACAACAACAACGAAGGAATCATTATTAAAGAGGAAAACAGTGAGCTCTAGAATAACAACAGCAAGATTTAAAGCTATCAAAAAGAAAATATACATGAATGTGATCCAGTGCTACACACCAATATGTGACCAGGAGGAATCAGTTAAGGAGCACTGTTACATGAAACTTCAAAACGTAATTGGCAATCTAAGAAATGGCAATATAAAACTTCTCACGGGTGACCTATGGCAATCTAAGAAAAGGCAATATAAAACTTTTCACGGGTGACCTAAATGCCAAAATAAGATCGGATAACACTGGTTATGAGGAGGTCGTGGGAGAACATGAATTAGGGGTAATGAACAGAAATGGATAATTATTCACAAATTTTTGCGCAGTGAATCAATATGTCACCGGTCGGAGTGCTTTTCCTCACAAAAGATCTACACAGCTACATGAGCATCATCCGACTACAAACACGAGCATAAAATCGCTCATGTAT
This sequence comes from Cepaea nemoralis, assembly GCA_014155875.1. Classification (NCBI taxonomy): domain Eukaryota; kingdom Metazoa; phylum Mollusca; class Gastropoda; order Stylommatophora; family Helicidae; genus Cepaea; species Cepaea nemoralis. The sequence goes on from JACEFZ010027453.1 coordinate 145,742, forward strand.
GATGTAATAAGATATTTAGATCATCTTTATACGATGTAAAAGTCTTTAGAGGTGCATATGTAATTACAGACCACTACGTATTGATAATTACTATTACGTTAAAACTCAAGAGATATATGACATCTTACAAACATGGAATTCACTATAAGGTAGGATATCTCAGAATCAAAGAGATTAAGGAACTGTTTATGGCCACAGTCTCTATAACAACGCTTAATGGACAACGAAAATACGAAGAAGAGTTGGCAACAGGTTAAAAATATTTGGAACGATGCATGTATGGAGGTCCTTGGAAGAAGAGAACGTAAACACAAAGCATGGATAACGACAGAAACCACCAAGAAAATACAAGTTAGGAAAAACAAAAAGGTAAATTAAATTAATAGCAAAATCAGAGCTGTTAAATCAAAGCACATGGAAAATATAAAGCAAGCAAACCAATAAATTAAGAAGCACATAAAAACGAATAAAAGACAATGTTTAGATGCCCCAGCAAGAGAGGCAGAGAATACAGCAACGAAGGGAAACCTTCTATAAGAACCACAAGGAAATTGGTAGACAAATATAATCAGTCAAGTGGATTTGTCACAAACAGTACAAGGAATGTTCTCACCAACATTGAAGATTAAATGAACAGATGGGTTGAATACTATATGAATCTTCTGAATAAACCCGTTTCAAACGTCATTCCTTATATCCAGCCAGCAGAAATGGATCTGGATATTCACTGGAGAAATGATAAAATATATCAAACTATTGAAAGATGGGAAAGTTGTGGGTCCAGATGGTATCTCAGTAAAAGCTATTAAATCAAATATAGACACTTCAACTGTGCTGCTGCACAAATTATTTGACAGAGTCTGAGAGACCGGAGAAATACCAACAGACAGGAGAGAAGGGTATCTGGTGAAGCTGATTAAGAAAGAGAACATGCAGGAGTGTAAAAGTTATAGAGCGATAATGCTATTGTCAGTGCCTGGGGAAAAATATTAAGCAGGATCATTCTGGAGAGATTAAAGGATGCCATTGACAAACAGCTAAAGGGTGAACTGACCGACTTATGACCATACCGATTCTGCACGGATCAGATAGTCCCAACACGCATAATAATAGAGCAAAGTATTGAACTGCATTCACCACTTCATACTGGATTTGTGGGTTATGAAATGACCTTTGACATCATTGACATAGAATCCCTTTGGAGGCGGATGTAACACTATAATTCCATTAAATATCGTTAACTCAATAAGGGCAACATGTGAAGATATGAAGTGCAGAGTTCTTCATGAGGAACAACTGACAGACACATTTCAAATAGAAACAGGAGTACGACAGGGATGTCTTTTGTCACCATTATTATTTTTACTGACTATAGACTGGGTTACGAAGACAAAAACAATATAACCAGAAATGATAATGAATGTACTCTAATAAAACAACTTAATGATTTGGACTTCGCCGACGACACTGCACTACTGTCGCACACACGTAACCAAATGCAGGACAAACTAATCATGCTTGAAGAGATGTCACAACAATTAGGTCTAAAAATTTATAGAGGAAAGAAAAAGATATTGAGATCAAACCAAGCAAATAACAACTCGATCTGCATTGGCGAAACCCCACTTTAGAAGGGAGAATCACACGTCTTCTGGGAAGCAATGCGAAAAAAATGGGGGGATAGACAGAGATACGAAAATGGGGGAATAGATACAGATACGAAAATGGGGAATAGACAGAGATACGAACATTGGGGAATAGACAGAGATACGAAAATGGGGGAATAGACAGAGATACGAAAATCAGAATACAAAAGGCAGTATGAGCTTTCATCGCACTAGGGCATTTGTGGAAGTCAAAGGAAGTTAAACATAGGACCAAACTTAGAATTTTTAATTCCAAAGTTAAACCGGTACTACTGTATGGGTTAGAAATACGGAGAACAACTTAAATAATTACAAAAAACAAACAAACAACACTATAAACATCCACTAAATGGTGTCAGCGCAGAATAGTGGGAATAAATTGATATGATAGAAACACCAATGGAGAGCTCATGGAGAGAATTAAACAGACCCCAGTGAACCATTTGGTGAGGAAAAGACACGGACGCTGGATAGGACACATACCGAGAAAACATGAGAATAATATAACTAGAAACTCTTGTGTGGAACCCACGCGGAAAACGAAATAACGGGAGACCTAAAACCACTTGATGAAACGTTTTACAGACAGAGATGAATAATACTGGGAGAACATGGGGAAGCTGCCGGAGATAGCAAAGGTTAGGACTGTTTAGCTCGGTTTGGGGCCCATGCCCCAATGGGGGGAAAAAGGACAGAAGAAGAAGAAGAAGAAGAAGAAGAAGAAGAAGTATTCATGCATGTTTTGTGTGTGCTTTGGGACTGAGTTGAATCGCTTAAAGTTTTCCTGTCCATATGTCGTTGTTATGTTCACATTTTGTGTTTCATTCTCTTCAATACTCCACGTTAAATATTCGCGAATGTTTACTCTGGAACTGGGTAAAATTGCTTTCGGTTTTCCTGTCCATGGTTTATGGCTAAGTTGATCGTCTTGTTTCATTCTCAGCCTTAATTGGTGTATCTTCTTGATGAATTTTAACTTTACGACCTGTTAACATAGTTTACCTGTTTACATCTTATGCTTATTTACCAACGTTCTACCCCATACTGAATGGTAAACATTTATAACATTGGAATTTGGAACTGATAGAACCAAAGACGGGACGTCCCGTCCCTTGTTTTTGGGGATACTTATCAATTTGCGCTTCATCATCATCGCTTAAGAAAGTCGCGTCTCCAGATTTAGTAGCCATTTCCGACGAAGAATTTGCGACATTTGATAAACCGCTTGGGCCCGGTGGAGGGCTGAAATCACGTGCCGCGTTTGCCTTTTTGAGAAGGTATCTATGTTTTGTTTTTCCTGTCCCTAGTTTATGGGGATACTTCTCAATCTGCGCTTCATGATCGTCGCTCCAGAAAGTCGCGTTTCCAGATTTAGTTGCCATTTCCGAGGAGGAAGCAGACTTTGCGACTTTTGATAAACCGCTTGGGCTTGGTGGAGGGCTGAAATCACATGCCTTGTTTGCCTTTTTGAGAAGGCATTTATGACTCCCTGGTTCTAGAGATCTTTTAAAACCTGCGAATCTTCCTATCATTTCTTTGGGGCATATGGAACAGGCATTCTCAGCCTGAGAACACAAGCTACACTCCTTGTGATGATGATGCAGAAGATCATCGGTTTTCTTCATCATTTCTTTCATCTTTAAAAGTTCTTTTCTCAGCTTTTCATTAGTTTGCCGAAGACGCTGATGCATCTGCAAAACAAGACATAAGAAAACATATTTTGGAGCGTTGTGTATGATTCTATAAAATCGTAATACTAGAGTTAACAAAAAATTAAATTGGCGCATTTCATTTATAAGACGTAATAATTCTCATCATGCATTGGCTATTTGTGATTTACTACGCAGTTTTACCTTCATCAGTTTGCGATTGATTTTTTAACTGTCGACGCCTCATATCATCGAAATCAACGCAATCGTCCGATTTGATTTCGAACTACTAGAGTTCAAAGTAAAGGTATTTTAATGGTTAAATTATATGACTTTACGAAGATATGGCCAAGATATTCTCAGGTGAAGTGACCAATTTTCACTCCACAATATATGGTGTGCATTTTATGATACTACACAGGCAACTGATTCCTGTGACTATTATCGTGTGACACGCCGTTAAGTATGGGAGATCGTGCTTCGATACCTCGGGTGATCACCGATCTGGTATCAGGTAAGTGTTCTTTTCCTCATTATACCGTTTGGCAAGTCCACCCAAGCCTTTATCTATGTGTCTTTATTTTTCTCCTTTACCCCAAATTTGTCAGTTGAAACTACTGTTTCAAATGTGTCTTTTTCCACAACGGACCTGCCAATCTTGACGCCCTACGTTCAAGTCCTCATCTCATCTTGTTCCTCGTGTACCTTGCAGTGTTGTGATGAAGCATAAACAGCAGGAGAGTTACCATTGATAGGTTTCATGTATCGAGATTCCCATGGACTGCTTTTCCCCCTTCCACCGTTTAACGTGGCCGTCCTCTTCGTCTTTATCTGGTAAGTACATCATTGCTCGTTGTGATATATTGTTAGTTGGTAATCTAGCCTAAGTCTTCTAACCAATCAATTTGCAGTTGTCAACTATGCCTAAAAACACTGCCAAAGAGAACATCTTTGCCGAATAGGCTCACGGACTCTACTAGCATCTGTGAAGCAACAAAGCAAACCCCAGCGCATCCTACAAGAATGTCCAGATTTATTTTTCAAACATCGAATGAAAATCTGGCCTACAAAAATAGTCCTACAAGACAAATTGTGAGCGATCAGTGAAGAATTTAGGTGCATCTTTCTGTTCATGACTTATCTTGGAGTAGACGCATTGCAAACTTTGATCCTGAAGAGGACCTTTGTTCAATATGTTGATAAGCATGTGCTATATGTTTTCCTGAACCTATCATGGCATTGTGTGCGTTATAACAGAATTCAAGTATCTACGTTAACACGTAAAATCATTAAACGATATGAGGTTCTGAGTCATGGTTATTGTCCCTGAGTTTTAATTTACAGTTTAATCATCATCATTTGCCATGCCGATAAGCGTGGGCGGTCATGTTTCGCCATCTCACTCGATCACCAGAGTCGTAGAACAGCTCAGTGTTCTTGTCTCGACCATACCACGTGGCAAGCCATCTAGATATTTACCTCTTTGTCTTCCCCTTGTTCTTTTCCCATCAGTCTTGCCAGTTATCACCCAGCTCTCTAATTTATTTCTTCTCATAACATGTACAAACAACCCTGACTGTCTACGTCTAATTTCTATAATTAGTGTACGGTTTTCATTTGTTTCTAGTAGGACGTGGTCATTGCTTTTTCTGCCTCTATGGTATTCTTTGGATATTCCCTCGAAACCACATTTCCACAGCTATCAGATGTTTTTCAGCCTGTCTGCTCATTGTCCACGTTTCACATCTATACAAATGTACAGGTTCTATATAGCACTTAAACACCATTTTTATCGTTGCAGTTGACATCTTTTTATTGGTTAGTATGTTTTCCATCTTCCAAAAGGCTACCTTCATCATGGCAATTCTTGTTCTAATCCCTTCAAGGTATATCCCATCAGATGCTATAACACATTACGATCTCTAATAGCGAGATCTATTGGGGTACAAACAGACCCATACTTGTGCTTTATAGAATACATCAGAGCATTTGATAAAAACATGTTTTGGGAAGTAAAGGCGGTCGATACGACACTGACAATATCACCTACCGAGTGCCGATTTCCGAAAATATGGGTCTAGCACCACATGCCAAATGCGCATTAAGGTGTGTAAGCTTGTACTATGACTAGATGGAACATGATACAGTTATCAAAATGATGGAGGATATTAAAATTGATAGGAAAGATCTCAAAATAATATCAATAATATAGACTGAAAACAGTAGCAGCAATGAAAATGGGAAATAAAGGGGGAACGTATTAATGAATAAGGCATGGAGTATGACAAGGGTGCCTTTTTTCACGGATATCTTATGTTTCTTTAGCTAAATAATAATGTCGGCTTAAGGGCGTAATTAAACAGGCACAACACAATTACATCTGGAAAAAAAAACTCCGGATAAACGCAGACGACGACGACGAGGACGAAGAAGAAGAGGAAGGAGAAGAAGAAGATAGACTTGGAATACGAATTTGAGTTTATAATATAAACCAGCGATGCTATCCAGATGACACATAGGAGGGAAACGATTTGCAATCTTCTAGACTTGGTAATGACACAGAGTGCAATTTAAAAAAATGTCCTTGAATATCAAGAAAGCAGAAAAATTGTCATCTTAAAGAAAAACAATAACGTCCAAATGTGATATTACCGTTGATGGAAAATGTTTAACTAAATCAATAACTTCAAATATTTTGAGACAATCATAACATCGGAGATGCGAGGAAGAAATTAAGAGCAGAAGAGTCCAAGCAAGCACTGCACTTCAGAAGATAAAAAGAAATATCTCATGCAATAAGTCACTATAATTAAACGTCAGAGAGTACTGAAATGTTATATAGAACCTCTCTTGTTGTATGGTAGAGAATAATGGGATGTGAATGAACAAATTAGGAAGAGCTTGGAGGCAATGGAGATATGATTTCTGAGACAAATGTTGCGATTAACTTGGACTACAAGAGTAACTAACAACTGCCAACCTGGGAACCCATATCAATTTTAAAAAACACGGCATAATTGGGGATTCGAACATACGACCACAAGGGGACGGCCAGTAAGCAACACAGCATGAGATGAACATACAACGACAAAACGGCTCCATTTACGACAACCCACAGATAACTTCAGGTCAAAGTGCCATAGGAGGAAGGGAACATAAAACAAAATGGCCCCAGTTATGACATTTCAAAGAATTATTCTGTCGAAGCAAATTCATAATTATTTATTTAAAGATTTAATAATTTCGATTAGATTACCGATGTGGATCACCGAGGCGGTAAGAGCTGGACCAGGTGGCACTAGTAGAATCTCACTTCAAGATGTCACAATAACGCCTATTTAGGTAGCAATACAAGAGGGAGATCATATATATATATATATATATATATATATTTGCGTATCCCTTGTGGGACGTTGCAGTCAACACCAGCATTTTTCAGTTGCTGTCGATGTACTAGGCAAGTGTTACGTTCAGTAGTTTGCCATTGTTTTCTAGGAGATCATATAGGGAAATTATAATAGACAAACGGCAAGAGGGACTTTCATAGCACTAGGACATATTTGGAAGTCAGAAGAAGTTAAACTTAGTACCTAACTTAGAATATTTAACTCTAACTCAAAGTATTCTCGATGGTTCATAACCAATCAACTAACAAACCAACCAACCACCAACCTATAAACCAATCAACCAGTTGATACTGGTTAGGATTAATTTTTCTAAAGGTGTGTTAGCAATAAACCAAGAAACCTCAGACTTCACTGAATAATAGGAAAGACAGACTACATCATTCTGAAGCCTGTTTGAACAAGGAAAGCAAAGTATAGACAGTCAAATTTTTTTGGACACTTTATAAGAAGAAATAAATTAGAACACGTGGTGACAATTGGCAATTTTGAGGGCGAAAAGAACAAGGGGAAGGCAGAAAAGTAAATATCTGGATGATTTAGCCATGTGGCATGGTCGAGTAAAGAACAAGGAGCTGATCCACGACTCTGATGATTGTGCGAGATGGCGAAACATGACCACCCACGCTTATCGGCGTGGTAAATGATGATAATGAAAGTAAACGGGTTTGGTATATGGTGCTACTTCCATATTGTGACAAACCAATCGGCACTCTATGGGCCTGCCATTATCACGTGGCCTGCCAAATGGTCCAGGTCTTTATGTATGTCCTTAGATTTCGGTTCTCGGTGTTCTAGATCAATTGTTGACTTTATTCCTCCCTGACAACTTCTCTGTCCATCCACCATCATTGCTCTCGGTCTGTCCCTACATCTTCTAGCAATGATCTTGCCAGTCGTCACCATGTTTTCCAGTGCATCTCTTCTCACTTCCCAGTCGTCAACATGTTTTCCAGTGTGTCTCTTCTCACTTCCCAGTCGTCACCATGTTTTCCAGTCTCTTCTCACTTCCCAGTCGTCACCATGTTTTCCAGTGTGTCTCTTCTCACTTTCCAGTCGCCACCATGTTTTCCAGTCTCTTCTCACTTCCCAGTCGTCACCATGTTTTCCAGTCTCTTCTCACTTCGCAGTCGTCACCATGTTTTCCAGTGTGTCTCTTCTCACTTTCCAGTCGTCACCATGTTTTCCAGTGTGTCTCTTCTCACTTCCCAGTCGTCACCATGTTTTCCAGTCTCTTCTCACTTCCCAGTAGTCACGATTTTGTCCAGTCTCTTCTCACTTCCCAGTCGTCACCATGTTTTCCAGTCTCTTCTCACTTCCCAGTCGTCACCATGTTTTCCAGTCTCTTCTCACTTCCCAGTCGTCACCATGTTTTCCAGTGTGTCTCTTCTCACTTTCCAGTCGTCACCATGTTTTCCAGTGTGTCTCTTCTCACTTCCCAGTCGTCACCATGTTTTCCAGTCTCTTCTCACTTCCCAGTCGTCACGATTTTGTCCAGTCTCTTTTCACTTCCCAGTCGTCACGTTTTCCAGTCTCTTCTCACTTCCCAGTCGTCACCATGTTTTCCAGTGTGTCTCTTCTCACTTTCCAGTCGTCACCATGTTTTCCAGTGTGTCTCTTCTCACTTCACAGTCGTCACCATGTTTTACAGTGTGTCTCTTCTCACTTCCCAGTCGTCACCATGTTTTCCAGTGTGTCTCTTCTCACTTCCCAGTCGTCACCATGTTTTCCAGTCTCTTCTCACTTTCCAGTCGTCACCATGTTTTCCAGTGTGTCTCTTCTCACTTCCCTGTCGTCACCATGTTTTCCAGTGTCTCTTCTCACTTCCAAGTCGTCACCATGTTTTCCAGTGTCTCTTCTCACTTCCAAGTCGTCACCATGTTTTCCAGTGTGTCTCTTCTCACTTCCCAGTCGTCACCATGTTTTCCAATCTCTTCTCACTTCCCTGTCGTCACCATGTTTTCCAGTCGTCACCATGTTTTCCAGTGTGTCTCTTCTCAATTTCCAGTCGTCACCATGTTTTCCAGTGTCTCTTCTCACTTCCAAGTCGTCACCATGTTTTCCAGTGTCTCTTCTCACTTCCCTGTCGTCACCATGTTTTCCAGTCTCTCCTCACTTCCAAGTCGTCACCATGTTTTCCAGTGTGTCTCTTCTCACTTCTCTGTCGTCACCATGTTTTCCAGTCTCTTCTCACTTCCCTGTCCTCACCATGTTTTCCAGTCTCTTCTCACTTTCCAGTCGTCACCATGTTTTCCAGTGTGTCTCTTCTCACTTCCCAGTCGTCACCATGTTTTCCAGTCTCTTCTCACTTCCCAGTCGTCACCATGTTTTCCAGTCTCTTCTCACTTCCCAGTCGTCACCATGTTTTCCAGTCTCTTCTCACTTTCCAGTCGTCACCATGTTTTCCAGTGTGTCTCTTCTCACTTTCCAGTCGTCACCATGTTTTCCAGTGTGTCTGTTCTCATTACGTGACCTAAGACGCTTGTTTGGCTGTTTCTTATATTTTATTTTAATGTTGCATATCCCTTACAGGACGTTGCAGTCAACACCAGCATTTTCCAGTTGATATTGATGTACTAGGCAATTTTTTTACGTTCAGTAGTTTGCCATTGCTTTCTGAATGACCGGCTCCCATACCAACACGTTATAACGCAACGCGATACGGTCTGCTGCACAAATCGGTCGCGGCTGCGTTTCGAACGCCTGGTATGCGGCTCACGAACAGCGTTCGCAAGCTTTTGGCCACGGAGACATTTCTTATATTGGGTGTATTTTTAATGACTTCGCAGTGTTTGAAAATATTGTCGGTCCAAGTTTTGTATTCACCCTTTGTAAAGTTCATTCAACACAACAGGTAAATACAAAACTTGGACCGGCAATATTTTCAAACACTGCACAGTCATTACAAATACACCATGTGCTACAATATTCTGATCGATGGGTGACGTGGTCAGTATCACACCGACCGCTTTAACTGCCCAGGTCATTTCCTGGTACCCACTGTAGTCTAGACCTGGCAGCCAAGATCAAACTTCTCGAGGGTGACAGACAAGATACTGCACTACCATGGCTCTCCCTATTTCGCAATCAACCCCAGCATATATTGCCTATTTGTGATTTACTATGCAATTTTACGTCTAATATCTGTCATTTGTTTATGAACTGCCGATGCCTCATACCGACGAAATCAACGCAAAGCAATTTGCTTGCAAATGTATGTCGGAGAATTGTGAAACTGCTGTTCACTAAACCACAGATACAAATTAAAACTCAATACTCAGACGAAAAGATTCATGATTTAAAAAAAAAATCGTATTATAAGAATAACTCACCTGTTCCAGGTGTGTTCTTTCATGTTTGACGCGGTCTCGCGATTGCTTGGCGTACTCTTTGTTCTTCTCTCGAACCTCGTTTCGCTTTTTTACCGCGTCATAGCACAGCTGCAGACGGAGAAACATGATTGGTCATTGAAGAAAACAAACGTAAAGGCAGTCCCATAGCCCATACTGCCATTGGGGTGTCAACTGTTCAGTTGGATTGAGTTGAGTTTAGCTAAGAAACGACATCGCTGCACTCAGGACATCCCTACACGCGCTCCCTCCCCTCGTTCAACAACCAGCGAAGAGTCATACTGCTAATGGTTCCAGCTGCCATCTGATAGAAAGTTCTCCTGGTCTTCCCTATCAGTTTTGAGATTCTCCCAGAACCCCTGCCGACCCCCGACATATCATTCTCTCCACATACGGGTGATCAATATGTTCCTCCTCTTTCTTCACCTGGTCCCACAGGCGCCCGACCACTTCTCCCTTGTCCATAGGTAATCTACAACCGAGAGGAGCATTCCCTGCTATCCTATCAGCCTATTCATTCCCCACACTCCCACATGACCAGGGCAGAAAATCCTAACAATTCTCACAATCTGTGACCCTTGAAGCGAGGCAAGCCATTCTGCGCGAAGCACTGTTAATTTAAAAATGTAAATAAAGGGCCCTTGTATGCGCCTAAAAGTGAATTGCAGATATGATCAAAATAAGGTTAGTTGCACTTTACATGTGGTTGCATGTCCTTTACATGTGGTTGCATGTCCTTTACATGCGGTTGCAACTACACCAGCATTTGCTGACTAATTGATTGATTGATTGATTGAATTAGGAACCGACATCACAGCATTCGGGGCATTCCCATAAGCGCTCCGTCCCCATCTTCAGCAGCCAGCGAAGAGTTCCTACACTAATAGTATCAGTAGCAATCTGATTATATGTCCGTCTCGCCTTTCTTCTGAGCGTTGATCGTCGGCCAGATCCCCTCGTCACCACTCGCTGTCGCATTCTTGCCAGACCATGGTGATCCATTTGCTCCTCCGAGGTGTACACGTGCTCCCACAATGCCTCAACCACGTCTGCTTTGCCATGCATCAATACTCCACCAAGTTCTGCAGAGCCAGCCAATCTGTCCGCCTGTTCATTCCCCAGCACACCGGCATGCCCCGGAGAAAACATCCAGACGATGCTTGTCACCCGTGACGTCACCCGAAAGTCACTTGCTGACTAATTGTCATTTACTAAGCAGCTTTTAATTCAGTAGCTTTCCACTGGTTTCTGAACAATCGACACATTTTCCTACTAGTATGTTGTCTTCCCCCTCTCCCACATCGGCCGTTCTTCTCCTTAATCTTTATTCCCCCATTGGGGCATATGACCTGAACCAATGCAACCAAGTCATCCTATTTGTTTGCTATTTCCTGCAGCTCCCCCAATGTCCTCCTAATATTATTCATCTCTGTCTGTACTTCGCTTCTTCATGTGTTTCAGGTCTGCTTTTTCGTTTGCTTTGTGGGTTCCAAACAAGAAACTGTCTAATTATACTGTCCTGTTTTTCTCAGTGAGTGTCTTCTCCAGCAATAGCGTTCCTTATCACTTCTTGATTCATTGGAATCTTTTTAGTTCTCTCCATTAGTTCTAAAAAGGCCTTGTGAAGCTCTGCTGTCATTTGAAGGTGACACTTCGTAAAAGGGAAAAAAAAGTAAAGAAGTAGGAACCTGTTGTGGGTATGTGCAGTGTAAGGATATTATATCTTTTAGGAATGAGTGTACAAAGAAATAGGTGGCCAGTATTTCTTCACGTAGCGAACGCCAAGAGCTGACATAAACTTTAGTCAGGATGCGTTCATGCCATTATCAGCGTAGCGTCCTAACCATTACACCAAACACTTGCTGTGGTACTTCATACCGTAGACAAAATGCAGCCAACATCCAACCAACAATGCACTGACTTACATACAAAGGGCTTGGCATAGCTAGTAGTGGGTCTGAACTCTACTAGGAGTCTTAAAGGAAGAAGCAGAGAACGAAAAGGACCCCTTCGCTGCTGTATACTAATTCACAGTCAGGTTTCTGTAAAAATTCATGTCTTCGCACACTTGAGGCGGACGTCTTAATCTCTAAGTCAGTCCGTCCTGATAACGAATGTTGACTATAACTAAACATAACTGAGAAACTTAACAACACAGTAATGTTAATATTACCGTTGTACTGGGCGCTGTATAATCTACTTTCAGTTCCTCTTGTCCGCTGGTAATCCTCTTAAGCTGAATTCTACAACGAAGTTCTTCCTTTAAAGAAGAAGAATATAGCAAACTCCATCGATCTTCAACGGTCTTTGAGAGGTCCCTGTGACCCCCAAGTGGGTGAAGATCCACATCTTCAGTTGCCTCTAACCAATCAGGAAAACCGATTTCGATGTTTAAACTTGTTACAGGACTCAAAGTGTTAGATGGCGACACCGACTCAGGGGAGAGTGAGTCGGAATAAGAAGAACCGACTTTAAGAAGTCCGTCTGAAGGCGGCAATTGATTGTTGTCACTTGTATGATTTTTCACGTAAGCTGAAAGATCCTCGTCCTCGTTATCGAACAAGGGCTGGATCTGCAGCAAGTCGTCGTCAATGAATGCAACTGTAGGGGTTGTGTCTTCTATTTCTTTGTAGTCATCGGGATCTAGGATGCGAAGGTCTTCTAGGCTGGAGGTAGTAGAAATGCATTCCCCGCTGTCAGTCATTCGTGTTCCATTGCAATGAACTCCACTGAGAACGAAATCAAGAAATAAGTAAACATGCAATTTTGTTGAATCTGTTTTTATGTTGTTCGTTCGTTTTTAAACTCGAGCGTAGTCTACCATGAACTGATTTTTGCGTGTAGGCTAGCTTTCCCTTATACTAGAGTCCATCGTCCTCAGGTGAACCCACTCCGACTTCAGAGGTACTTGTAATTTACGTCCCCAAGTCAAGGACGAGAGGTCAACATTTTAGTCGATCTGACCGTAGAGGTGTTGAATCCACTCCCTTGACATCAGTACACCGGAAGTTTGATGAGAGGGTGCTCTTATCCATTTGACCAAGCTTACCTACATTTTTAATTTTAATCTAGTCTAGGAATCAACATACAGCTGAAAGATGCTGGTGTTGACCGCAATATCCTGAAACAGGATGGAAACGCGGGAAAAAAAATTATAAAAGGCAAATCCAATCACTCAACAGCAACAACCTAACCCATTTAAAAGAAGCGAGAATATTAACGTGAGGGTTTAAACACTCAGGATGACTTGTCCACAAGTAAACTAAGCGCCAATTTGTCAAAAATATGGCTCATGGGCAACAATCGCTCATCTATTAATTACGAAACTGCATAACAGATACGACCATAGGGTGAAACGTGTGAGGTTTTACATATATATCTGGTCGTTATCAAACTGCAGTGAGATAACTAGTTCCTTACCCCGACACCCTGTAAAACAATCTGCAACCCTTGGTGGGGCATAGATGTCAGATTGACCTGGTCTGCACCTCTTGGTGGGGTATTGGTGCATGGTAAGTCAGACGTGGCCGGGACCCTTTTGGGATCGTGTGTATAGTGCAGAAGAACAGATAAATTATCACTGTCCGGAGAGAATGGTGCTGCACTGAGTGACCAGAAAAATTAGCCAACACCTAGGACTCCTAGACGGACACATAATCAGACTGCTAATGGTACCATTAGTAATGGGTCTCTTTGCAGCCTGTTGAAGATGAGGACTGAGCACGTATGGGAATGTCCCGAGTGCTGTGTTGTCAGTTCTTGACTCAACTCAACTCCATCCCGTAACGAACAACGAGTGCAGGTATTGGACCCTCGTCCAAACGTGCTCATGCAATCATCAGCGTAATGGTCTAGTCTTTACACCAAGGCACCTGCTAACTTTAGTGGAGGGACTCCTGTATTATGTTATGATCACTTATTCCAAAAGCCACTGTAGTATAGGGAATCTTGTATTATGTTATGATCACTCATCCAGAAAGCCACTGTACTATAGGGAATCCTATATTATGTTATTGAACAAGGCTCATGATGATGATGGAACCCTGTCAGAGGGCACTGCGCTATGGGTTGTGGGAATCATGGGATATAATTCCAGTCCCAGTATAATTAGACTGATGCTGGTGAAATCGGTCTCTATCACTTACCACCCCAGTCAGATAGGCGCCAATACCTGATGTCAGATCGTGTAGATCTAAAGTAGTATTGTTGTTCGGTGGTGGTTGTGAACTTCTGCAGCGGAGAAACCAGTATTTGAATGCTAAGTTTTCCAGGGTTTTCACTGGCTCTTACAATTATTTCGCTTGTACGTGCGTTTGCCTTTGGGACATATCATTTTCACTGATACCTACATTGTTTTTGTTTGTCGCTAGTTTTTATATGTTTTCGCTGCTCTGTTACACATATGTTTGCTACACCTTACAATTTTGTTTGCTGGTCTTAAATTTGTACCAGTTGTTATTGACGCTCTAAAGTTTCTATGAAAGTTAGTTGTCCTTAACATTTGTATTTGTGTTATTAATGATTTGTTTGTTTAATTTGTGCAAGTTTAGTTTGTACATTCACTGTTGCTGTAACAGCCTAAGACTTCAACCCATTATCTGGTATTGAAAATAAATAATAGTTCAGTTCCCTATCTCCAGAATCCTGAAATCTTCTTCCCTGTTTCTTTTCCCTTTCTTGTGTGTTGGGGGAGGTGAGAGGTTTTCTATCTTTTTCAGTTTTCTCCTTTTTGGCCCGAAAGTGGTGAAAGTTGTGCTCTCTATCCTAATCTCCGTAAAATGTCTACTTTGTCCTCTCGGCTTCATTATGATCACTCATTCCGAAAGCCACTGTAGTATATGATCTCCTGTATTATATCATGACGTCTCATTCTGAAAACCACTGTGGTATAACTAATTCTGTGTTATGTTATGATCACTCATTTCAAAAGCTACTTTAGCATAGCGAATCCTGTATTATGTTATAATCACTCATTCCGAAAGCAACTGTAGTATAAGGAATCCTCTATTATGTTATGATCACTCATTCTGAAAGTCACTTTAGTATAGGGAATAATGTATTCTTTGGTTTTAGTGTTCCAGACAAGGCGCTGCAGACAAGATAACAGTCTAAGCTCTAGGAGAAAGAACCATCGTTGACATTAAGTAGCATCGAGTTGTGGGAAGGAATACTCACTATGCATGTCAGGCCCGTAGCGCTATCTTGCTTTGGAACTTGGATTCTAGAGAAGAAAACAACCAAAACATGAATTAGAAGCGTTCGATATGTGATGCTATTACAGGAAACGAAGAGTATATAGGGCAAATAAAAACTACAATTACCTGAACAATTTAGGTAGTGGCAGAGGTACACGGAAGTAGTATGTCATGCACGTTTGCCATGTCATTTGAGGCTCCTTTTATTCTTTTGTTTTGCGTGCATTGACATCAAAGGGAAGAGAGCACATGACAGAGCCTCAAGAGGGCGTAACATTCATATTTTAGCGGATTAAGGGCAGATAAATACTTCCACGTTTTAACTACTTCCAGCCTAAAATTTTAAAAATTAAACATGTTGACATTTAAAATAAAAGATGATAGTTATTATTAATTGTATTGGCTGAGTGTAAGAACTATCACCATGCTATTAGCGGCGTGTAAGCGTTAGGGTTACAGATCTACAAATGACAACCGTAATAAAGTAAAAAACAAAACAAATGATTAAAAATGGTGGTTATTATTGTTTGTCGTGGTCTGGCTGAGTGGAGGAGTGACTATGGAGTGGTATGGTAGAGGAGTAGAGTTCAGCAGTGTGTAACTGTGACGTGGCGTGGGGTTAGGGGGTGCCCGGTGTTTATTTATGTATGCGTCGAAGTACACATGTTACTCAGCGAGGCGCATGGTTATTTGGAGGTGACATGTTGAAACCCAGTCGGTAACTAGAGCTTTCTTGGACTGTGGGTCGATGGGTAGAGTTTCAACACTGTTTAACTGTGGTGGAGTGGGTATCGGGTTTGATGGCCAGCGTCATGTGTCGAAGTACACTTGTTTCTACAGCAAGGCGCCGTTACCATATGGACGTGACTGGCTCGTATCCTGATCTGTGAGTTTTTCGTTGTTAAAGCGCCGTTACCGGTCATCACGAAGGAACCGTTAGTAAATTCTGTGGACTTTGGACCACACCCGATCCTTGGTTAAGTGTTACTACATCCGGTCTACGTGGTTAAAGGGAAGTGATACTACATCTGGTCCACCTGGGGGCGTTACATAATCCGGTCCACGTGACTAAGTGTTACTAAATCCGGTCCAAGTGGTTACAAAGCCGTTACTGGTCGTCACTAAGAGACTGTTACTACAGCCGGTCTTCGTTGTTAAGGCGTTCAACTGCCGGCTTGATGTCTGCCGGGCCCGCGATGGCTGCAGTGTAACAGCAGGGAGATAAAAACATGGGGTTGAAACCTTTCGGAGTCTGCACATCATAAGGCGGTCTCCAAGTCACCACTAGTTTCGAACGCAAATTGCGAGACTGTAACAACTTCGTCACATCACTGACTTTTGATTTCTCATAATAAAGTCGGAGAGGAGAGCCATGGTCGTCGACGCCAGTCGGAGAAAGCATAGAGACAACGTGAATGCAATACTAAGACTTTCTCATAAGAAAGAAAGAGAGGAGAGCCATAATCGCCAACACCAGCCTGAGAAAGCATAGAGAGGGGACAACGTGAATGCAATGCTAAGGCTTTTTCATAAGAAAGTCCGAGAGGAGAGCCATGGTCGCCAACGCCAGTGCGTAAAATAATACTCGGTTTGTTATCTCCGACTAAAGCTTTGTCCTAAGAAAGTAGGAGAGGAGAGCCATGGTCGTCTACGTCAGTCGGGGGAATGCGTAGAGAGACAACGTGAATGTAATGTAATCTATACAGATAAACCCGGTCCCTCGTCTATGCTGGTCATACAGAAGTTCTCGATACTTTCAGATTGCGAACATATCAAGTTGCAATAGGTCAGTACAAGTGCTGAGCTGAATAAAGTGTAGATTCGTGGGCGATCTGTATGTGTTGTGTATATCTAGTCGTCTCTCTCTATATATATCTATATCTCTTTCCGCCTGTCTGTCTCTCTTCTCACTATTTCTTTGTCCGTGGTGTGTGTGTGTGTGTGTGTGTGTGTGTGTGTGTGTGTGTGTGTGTGTGTGTGTGTGTGTGTGTGTGTGTGTGTGAGTGCGTGCGTGTTTGAGGAATAATAATAATAATAATAATAATATAATAATAATAATAATAGAGAGTAAAATATTTCTACTATTCTTTTTCGGTTATGCGAAGTAGCGAGCGCGTAAGCATTACAAATCAAGCGTGATTGTACTTTTTATCACGTTGATACAACTCCGTTGAATTCTTTTCACATGGCGCCTCTATGACCTAGTTATTTATGTTTAAATGTTGCAGCAGCTGTGTTTTGAACGCGGGTATGCGATATTACGAACTGCATCCGTAACTACGGAGCAGACACACTCTCAGAGAGAGAGAGAGAGAGAGATAGAGAGAGAGAGAGAGACAGAGAGAGAGAGAGAGAAAGTAATATATAAATAAGAGAGACACACATATACAGAGAAAGAGTAATATATACATAACACACACACACAGAGAGAAAGAGAAAGATATGGCAATTTGGCAGCAGACCGAGTTGCGTTGTTTTTTTTTAACGAAATGTTATGGGTGTTGGTCGTTCAGAAAGCAATGACAAATTACTGAACGTAAACTTGCCAAGAGATTACAACAGCAAAAAAAAAAAAAAAAAATGAAATGCCAAGATGGCCATGGACTGACAGAAAAACCAACGACAAAGTCCTACAAGAAGCAGACAAAAACCGTAAACTGATTAGAGAAATTAGTCGTAGACATTCAAGATTTTTGGGCACACTATGAGAAGAAATAAACTGGAGAAATTGGTGACACTGGCAATATGTGTTTGGCAAAGGCAGAGAATTAAATATCTGGATGGCTTGGCCACATGACATAATCGAGACAAAAGCAGAGAGCTAAACCACGACTCTGTTGATCATGTGAGATGGCGACTTTTAAATGTCGGCGACTAGTATT
Organism: Cepaea nemoralis; assembly: GCA_014155875.1. Taxonomy (NCBI): domain Eukaryota; kingdom Metazoa; phylum Mollusca; class Gastropoda; order Stylommatophora; family Helicidae; genus Cepaea; species Cepaea nemoralis. Next base: position 163,868 of record JACEFZ010027453.1, read on the forward strand.
CGTGGCCAGTATGTTTACGTGTTCATGACTTCATGGCCAGTAGGTTTCACAAGAGTTGCAGACAGAGACCTCTTGTGATCTATATATTATATTGACCCCTTGCCGTCTCGATAGACAATAGTTTGTTATATTGCGCTTCAAAAAGATATAATAGCTACAACCCATGGCGGTAGCGAATGTGACTGATCAGACCAATCTGCGTTGGAAATGTTCGTCCAAAATGAATTCATGTGAACACATGGTAATTTCCACCATCACGCACCATCTTACGTCGTACACGCTCAGTGTGTGACCTATCTGCAATAATTTTCTCATTTGTCTTTGTGACATATTTTTAATGTATGTGTCTATCAACAAGATTTAAACATAATGGGCACTACATTAATTTTTCACAATGGAAAACCAGGACCACACCTGTTTTCTAAAAGTAACAAATTTGCAAGACTTTGGAGATTTGGTGATGACAGAAGCTAAAAATAAACCGCCTTCGATGTCACGTGGGGAGCACCTGCAAAGGAAAAGACGGGGCTGACTATTATAAATTTACTCCCTCTCCGGGATTCTGGGAACTTCCGATACCCACCCACATCAGGGTGAAGTCATAGTCGCACCAGAAAGGATATGAACTATGTGATTAGTGCGGGGAAACACATTAACATAACGATAGGAAGATTTATGCAGTTGGGATTGGATTTTGATGAGAATGCCCAGCTTTGCAAAAGTTGGATGTCAGTCTGCAAACTGATTCTATAGGAGACTGATTTTCCTGTTGGAGAAAATGTGTCCTATATGGCTGAGGGAATGTTTGTTTGTTTCTTTGTTTGGCTGGAACTGTATCATAATCTATATACTCTATGTTCGTCATCATGGAGTGGCAGAATCATCGATGAAAGGGATTCGCCTTTACAGTGTGTGAAGTGCGGACTTCCATCAAATATCTTTTGCCCTCCAATTTAAAGACAACCCCAGAATTTGGAAAGTCACCTGAATGACTTGTCAGTATAATGAATGATGACATGACCAACAACTGATGTACTGACCATTCTGGTATATACATATGCTGAATTCTGCAATCAGGTTTATTTGTCATTTGAGTTCAGGAGAAGAACAAGGATTCTTGTTAGATTCTCCTATGAGAAACCCAAGGGCTTTTGTTAGATTCTCCTATCAGAAACCCAAAGACGTTTGTTAGATTCTCCTATCAGAAACCAAATTACTTTTGTTAGATTATCATGTGACAAATGTAAAGACTATTTAGATAAAAGTGTGTGGTGATACCAAGTGACATGTTTGGATTTGAGCTGAATTTCAAGATTTTAATCTTTTTATAGTTCTGAGGACTCTGAGACTATCGGATTAGTTAGATGTGAGTGATATTGAATTTAATGTATAAATTATAATTTTTGAGTCGTTTATTACCACATGATACTCAAACATACACACAGGACCAGGAACCCCTCCCCACGTTATCCCATTGTGCTGTTATCATATGGAACCCAGAGTTGTTTATTAACCGTTTACGCAGTGTTCATGTTTTATGTATGTTCACATGGTTAATATGCAGCATGTGACACCATACAGATAGAGCAAGTTGTGGCTAGATCAACACCAGGACTCTCAGAATGCCCAAAGTGAATCTTCTCCCCCTCCCTGAGGTTCGGTAGCTGTCTTGTGCACTACTGGCCCTCTGTTAGGAAATCTATACTTTATTATCTATCACCATCCCTAGGGAGTCTTATTGAGCCATTTCCTTTTTCCACGGAACAGCTGGCTGTTAGAATTTGGGAATTCTTTTCCCATTTCTTTTTAACACACCACAGTCTTTATTTTATTTCTGATCTCTGCCCTCCATGCAACACATTCAGTCGCGACTTGCTCCAAATGTGCTATATCAATGCTTGTATCAATCATGTTACGCTTACACACATCTTTGTATCTTAGTAGAGACCTACCCCGAGATCTATTACCCATCTGTAATTCACCAACAAAGATGTCCTTTGGTATTCTATCATCACCAATCCTCCTAATATGTCCTATCCATCTAAATCTACGAAGACGGGGCATGGGACAAAAAATCACACAACCTGATATTTCAAGTACTTCAGTATTTGTGATTTTGTCTTGTCACTTAATACCAAGTATTCTTCGTAGACACTGCATATGAAAGCTGTGTAAAGGTTTCTCTTGGTGTGAGTAAGTTGACCAGCTTTCACTGCCATAATGAATAATACTAAGGACACAGGCTTGATAAACAAGGATGTTTGGTTTGGCAGTAAGTTTCCTATTCTCCCAGACTCTTTTGGTTAATCTTTTCATTGTTGTTGCTGCCTTACCAATCATGATGATGATTTCCTGATCTAGGGGTAAATTGCTATTTACCTCTGAACCAAGATATGTAAAATGGTCAACTAACTCCAATTCAGTGTCGTCAATAAAGAATGATGGTCCCCCATGTGCACTTTGTGACATAATCTGTGTCTCCTTGTTGCTAATGTTGTTAAACAAAATTCAGAACAAGCATCGGAGAATGCAGATAGTAGACGTTGTAATTCTTCTTCAGAGTGGATTGTAATTGCAACATAATCTGCAAACTGCAACTCTCTTAGCAGTACTCTCATAAAAAGGCAATAAACAGTGGTTGATTCTGTAAATACTTATTGGTACCTTTCCGTCTTTACAGACGCTAGTTTGGTACATTGTGCTTCAAAAAGGCTTAATAACTACAACCCATGGCGGTGGCGAGTGTTTCTAATAAGGCCAATTCGTGCTGTAAATGCTCGTCCACAGTGGATGGAAGTGAAAATATGGTCATTTCCACCATCATGCACCATTTTACGTGTCTCACGCTCTGTGTGTGCTTTATCTGCAATCAGCTCGGTTAACACTAATATTAATAATAAAAGCAACCACCAGAGCAGTCACGAGGGGTCATGTGGTGAATATCAAGCTGATTGCCTTTACTTCCCAAGACATTTTCTTGTACCCAGTTTACCCTGGGTTGACCTGGGAGTCCAGGTCCGTCTCTAAATATCGATTTGGATGCGGATTCGAACCCATGACCACTGGGCCGACAGGTGAGCGGTGTATAAAATAACATGAACAAATTCAATTAAAGTTTATCAGTAAAGTCGGAAACTTCAACTTAGTCACACTGGGCACACACGGGGTACAGTAAAAGAAGTCAACTGCACAACTAAGTGGGGAAACAACGAGTTTCGAAGCAGGAATCTACCACGGCTCCGTGAAGTGCGAGGACTATCACATTTTGTAAGCCTGAATGCTACATAGAACCTGTATTTTTGTATGGATGTGAAGCGTGGACAATAAGCAGACAAACTGAAAAAAAAAAAACATCTAATGGCTGTGGAAATGTGGTTTCTGATGAAAATGACACGAATACCATGGCCAAACAGAAAAACTAATTAGCAAGTCCTACAAGATACAAATTAGTATCGGATACTGATTGAAGAAATTATACGTGGACAGTCAAAATTGTTTGGGCACGTTATGAAAAGAAATAAACTGAAGAACCTGGTGACAACTGGCAAAATTATGGAGGAAAGAACAAGAGGAAGGCAGGAATGTAAATATCTGGATGGCTTGGCCAGATGGCATAATCGAGGCAGAAACACATATCTGATCCACGACTCTAGTAATCATGTCAGACAGCGAAGCATAGCTTCAAACGCTTATCGGAATGGCACATGATGATGAATGCACGGAGGAATAGACGGATTACATATCTACGATAGAGTGACTGCTACCGATCTGATGTCAACGACGAATGAACACGTATTGTGACGGGAAGTTCGACAAACGAACGATATAAACAAGCACACAAACTCTGGTTATGTCATTTTTCCATTACCTCTACCCCATTCAACCTCAGAAGAGAAGTTATAATTACGGCCCATCCTAGCACCAGATTTACTGATTCAGTGTGTCAGAGACCTAATCTCATAGCGAAGTAAGAGACAGTGCTGACACGACAGTACAGAGTAAGGAGAGTTAGCCAATAGTAACTGCAGTATATGACAGGTAGTTAGAAGTACTGGGACAGGTCACGATTCATGAAATGCAGCCTTTACTTCCCAGAACAAATTTCGGTTCACTTTTGATGAACCATGTAGAGACATTACAGAACAAGAAATGAAATTCTCTATCATAAAGAATGCTGGGGAAAGGAGAAATGGACCCAGAATTGATAATAACACCACACAGTCATGCAGTGTTAAACGGACCGCGACTGTGAGTGGAAAGTAAAACTGCCCAGGCCTGACACAAGCAACCTGGAGCTATAAACATGCCAAGTCCAGCCATTCACACAGACTCAGAGAGTGTGAACCAGACTTTGTAAAACTGATCCAAAACTTGACTGGAGGCTAGTAATTACTTGTGGAAAGGTAGAGAGGTGGTGTTAGAAGGATAATAAACCATTCAGACTGCATCCAGAAATTAGGTGTTGGGTGTCTGACAGAGGCAATTAACTGTGAAGTGTCAGACTGGCCACACAGAGTAAACGTTGGCTATTAAATCCTAATCAGGAATGCAAGGGGGAGATAAGTCAGTCTGCATGGGAAAAGAGGCGTGAACTGGCCCAACACTTGAATAGAATTAATTACCTGTAGGAGGTCAGCATGTTTCTGTCATACCAGACAGAAAGGTGCCAAAGAGATAATAGTGTCTCAGACACTGTCTGCTGGACTCAGCTTAAATAAGGCTCCCTAGACTTGTTTCAGGTTAGATACGAAAATCAGTTTGAACATGTAGGAACTATCTCAATGTTCTGTAGTCATATGCATGATTATTATGTTGGCTTCTAGGAAAGATTTCTTAGTAACTATGCAACAGTCTTTTAGACATATGAACTTTCAGTCTATATCTGACCTAGATTATTTTCAAGAACTATCATTGTCAAGTTACTTGAGTGTGCACTATTATTTCTAAGTTCCGTGTACAATAGCCTATTGCTATAAGGGTTATTCTTTACAAGTAGCTGCCGTTTGCGAGGCAGATTTTTGACTTTCATTTATCATGTTAGATGTCTGTTACTCTATGGACACTATTAGTTTTTCAGACGTTGTAGATAATCATGTTACTACAACTTGTTTGCATTTCATACTATGTATGTAGGGATACTTTCACATACCTAATGTTTAAGTATATGTTGGATGTATGTATTTGTAACTTCACATGAATATACGATGCTAGGAATATGCTTCGTACATATTATTTTTGTGTATATACGTCACATTTCGTTTACATACAAACTAACTAGTGCATTATACTATTATGTTAAAGTATCATAATATGTCTAGTTTAATTAATATGTTTTATGTGTATTGGATGTTTGATATATTGACTTTGCCATATGCAAACCTACCAATATGAAGTGTTATGTTATTGTGCGCGCCTTGGCACCTTGCCTATCGATTGCAGTGGAAGCAGAGGTGGAATGGTACAGACATTACCCACAACTGGTATAAGGTATATGGTGCTTAGCCCTTTCAGTGTATTTTGGACCGAGCGGCTGTACAACTCCGAATGTCGGTTTTAGCGACATGGACATGGGACGGCAGAAATGTAATAATTACAGGCGTGTGAGAAAATTGAAAAGCCCGTCCCAGACTAAGACAGTAGAGAGAAGGAGGATGGTGAACGCAGTAGAGCTGGAAAATCAACTTGGCCAGACTGGTCATTGCATATGTGTGTGCTATGATATGTATTACTTAGGATTGCACTGATGTAGAACTAGATATAACATATTCTTGACTTTCTTTCAAGCCCTCACAAAGAGCACCTATGTTAAAGAACGAGTGACGACTAGGTAGTGCCAGGACTGACAGGCGTCAGAACACCAGCAAGCTGTTTTGTTTCTACTGGAAAGAGGGGATCTAGACCACAGATCCAGATAGTTCAAGTAACAGTAAAGTTATGTAATGTTTCTCATCACAATATGTTATATGATTTCATCATCGTCATCATCTTGAAAACCATCAGTTGTCTATGATTATGATTAGTAAATAAATGTTGTAGTATTGTAACTCATAGTTCTGTCATTATATTGATTCCAATTGTATTGTGCCTACGTGTGGTGTGTGTGCATTGGTGGGGGTTCACATAAACACCAAGGAAGGGAGCAGTCAGGGAGAAAAACCTGTACTGGGATAGTTGTCAATTACACTTCAATTTAGACTTAAAAATCTATCCTAGCTAACCTTCTCTTTCCTATTCCTTGGCGAAAATTCAGCACAGTTCATTTCAATTTTGTAACGAGCCACTTGGAGCTGTACGTTGGATATTCAGGGCTTAATCTATAGTTCAGACATATAGATTTTGTCCCTAGTCAGTTTCTGACTATTTGGGGTTGCTCGTTGTGAATAATACTTTCATCTTAGCGGTGGGCACCCCGACTTCTGACACACACGAAGGGGTCAAAAACAGGTGAGCCTGTAACTCAGTACAGACTCGAGACGGACGCCCTAACGTAGGACTCGTTAACGTAGGACAAGCGTGAATCACGGGGCTAGAGAACCCGCGAGTGGACAGCCGGACCGATGACCAGACAGACGGAATTAGACTAGCGACGGAGACAGACCTGTTTGAGAGGAGACTGCTTATTGAGACTTGTTAGCTGAGTGAAAGAGATTGAGGCTGCTACGATTGTATAACTGTTTGAATACGAGAGATACGACTGCAAGATGACAGGCGTGATCTGATTGAGTGAGACGTTGTATGCCAATTGAATGCCATGACGCGATTGTATACGAGCGTGAGAGGTTGTATATAGATTGATTATGCATATACTTATGAAATGATTTGTCAACTGTTCCGACATGATTGAACTGAGTCGGCATTATCTTGTTGTGTAACGAGCGAGCCTTATTGTGTTGGAGACGCTCGCGAACCATTAATAAACATTCCTGCTCGGAACGGATAACGAGCTTGCTTCGGTGTTACAGATTCGTGCGTGAGAGAAGAGCCTTGTACTTCTCAAAGACCCTTATGTATGTAATGGAGTGAAAGTGGGTCCTTGACACAGTGCCAAAGGACAATATTTCGCCAAATGCAGCCTCACATTTGGACAGTAGGACAATATATCGCTATACTAGGGTCTCCTGTTATTTGTTTTGTTTCAGCAATTTCAATGGTCGTTAACGGAAACTTACATTATATTACTTGTTCATTTGATTGTGTACCAGGTTTTTTCCAAACCTACTCAATGGTTGGAACTGAATCAGTTAATAATCCTATGACCAAATCAGCCATATTTCGGATATTAATTTGTTGTCCATAAGAGGTCATGGTGGTGAGTTTCAAGCAAAACGTACAAATAACGGAAGACAAACATGAAATTCAGATATATCATAATAGCTGATTTCATTGTGATATTCGGAAAGCTCCCTGTGAAATAGGAATATTTCTGGTTTTTTTTTTTTCATGAGTGCACTTGTGGTTAGCTTTTTGTATTTTGACAAAATTTTGGCACAAACTTTCGCACTCTTTTGTAGTTTTCCGTTGTTTATACGATGACATAAAATTCTTGGAACTGCGGTAAAGCTTTGAAGATTGAAACACTATAAAAGAGTTTAACAGCCTGGAATTCTGAGATAAATAGCACATTTTGTTTATTCCTCCCCCCCCCCCCCCCCGCACATTTTCTTTTAATTTTTCTTATTGTTTTTCATCTTTCCATTCTTCACACCCTGTTATCATGCCTTAATATACTCACTATGTCTCCCTGGCGTAGGAGTAAAGGACGCTGTTCGTAATCCCGTATACTCTCGTACGAAACGCAGTAGCGCGAGATTCGGTAGCGGATCGCGTCGCGTTGGTTACTTACGAGTGTATGTGAGCCGGTCGTTCAGAAAGCAAAGGCAAACTACTGAACGTAAAACTTACCAAGACATCAACAGCAGCTGGAAAATGTTGGTGTTGACTGCAGTGTCCTGTAAAGAATATGTGAAATAAAAAAATACTCACTACAGTGAATACGTATACCTATAGTACGTTTTTTTTGGGGGGCCCCAATATAAACATCCATATCTCAGTAACTAACTGAGGGAAATTATGAGATTTAGTATATAACCTTATCATTATGTCCACCCAACAAAAATATTTTTGTTCTGGAGATTTTACAGCAGATTTCAAAGTTTGTTTATATGCGGTATATAATTTACGGGTCTGAGATGAAATTCATAATTTTAAATGTATTACAGCGTAGCCAGACAATCAGCGCTCAGTGTTGAATATTGTTCGTTTTTTCACGGGATTGGCCTTATGCCAACTACCCGCGTTGTTTAAACTAGGACTGTTCATTCAGAGGTGTCTCAAAATGTGGGTTATTTCATGAAACCTGATTAATATGTTGTTTTTTTTTAAATCTTACCACTTATCGCTAACATTGAAATGTGTGAATATTTTTCAATGGGATTGAATGCGAAATTATACACTTCAAAGAATCGCTATGAAGTTGTACACATATTTTTGTCAAGGAGCTGATCGCAGGAAACTGTTTTATACTATTACAAATTCCGAAAAAAGAACAATGCATGCATTGGGTTTGAGTAAACGGTCATTTCGTCGACAGCTTTGACAAAGATGTCATAAGGCGAGCTATTATAAAAATGCTTTAAAAAGTCGCTTGATATACGACAGGGTCGACTTCATTGCACCGGGTTCTATCCCATATGGCTCGGTCTCTTTCCGCAGCGCGGAAAGCATCGCACAAAGCACGAACTCCGCAGCTCTAGCGACGACCCACAGAAGTCTCCGAAAAATTTAACTCGTGAACTGAAGGATGCGGCCTGGAATCGAACCCACGACCTTTGGAGCCCGATTCAAAAGGCTTGACCACTTCGCCACGGAGACTCCTAAAATTATAAAAATTTTGGATTTTATATCCAGGATTATCCAGCATTATAAAAATGCTGGATGCCAAAGAAACAGTGACTGTAAGAAAACTTAGGGTTTGGTTCAGAAAGAACAATAACATAGAGCTATCCAAAACAACTTTGTGGAAAATTATAAGGACATTATCTTCACTATTTGAAAGTACAAGGGCGGTAGAAATAATCTTTGCGAGCAACCGCATTTAGGAGCCATGAGAAGCAGATACCTACGTGAAATAAGGGAAATGCGCAAAGAAAATTATGGCATAGTGTGTTTGGATGAAATGTGGATCAATGCGCACCACACAAGTGATAAGGAATGGCAATCAGTGGATGGACAGATAAAGCGATATGTGCCCAGTAGTATAGGACAACTTTTGGTCATGGCCCATGCTGGTAATACGCATAATGGCTTACAACAGAATGCTGGGCTCGTGTTCGTATCAAAGCATACAGACAATAGGGATTATCATAATAAGATGAATGGTAATGTATTTAGAGATTGGCTCGAGAATACTGTGCTTCCATCCCTAGATAGACCGTCGTGTCCAATTATGGACAATGCATGATATCAATGTTGTTGCCCAAGAAGACAAAATACGTACAGCATCGAGCACAAAGGGAGCAATAAAGATATGACTCCGAATGGAAAACATACCATTTCCAGAAACGTATTTCTAGCTAGAATTGTTGTCCCTTGTAAAACAGACGCCAAAAAGCAAGAAATATCAAATCGACAAGTTGATAGAAGAGCATCGTCATGGGTGCTTGAGACTTCCGCCGTACCATTCTCATTTTAACCCTATAGAACTTGTGTGGGCTAAAATTAAAGGACAGGTGGCAGCTGACAATACTATATTCAAATTGTCTGACGTCAGGATACTAATCCAGTCCGCGCTATTAAATATTGATAAAAGTTACTGGAAAAATGTGAGGACCATGTGTTGAAAGAGGAAGAGGATTATTGGAGAAAGGATGGATTGAATTTTATGCAACCGAGAGCAGTCATCAACCTACTGGAATCGTCCGACACAGATTAAGGTCTGAGCAGATCGCAGACCTTAATCCACGTGCACACCAACTGGGATATTTTGCTATAAATATTCAGAAGAATTGCAGGCCCTAAACATTACAGCATCAGCATAATGTCAATGGCAACAGTTTGTATTCCACAGTGATGAATTTTCAATTCCGCAAGCCCTCAGCGGTGACAAACAACTGTATTGAAAACACACACACACACACACACACACACACACACACACACACACACACACACACTAAACGCATTGAATACCAACAGAAGAGTAATATTGCGGTGGAAACTGACATATTGTGGCATAACAAGAAACGTGAGAGCAAACACGTTGTCAAATTAGGGGACAACACACGTGCATACGAATCAATCTATAAACTTCAATGAAAAGAGGACCACCATCTTGGTCGTTAAGAAGAAAGCCCACTACAGAGACACTGACAACTATTTTCATAGTGCAAAACAGGTAATCATGTTCCGTCTCTGAACGGTAAACAGCAGAGTAGACAATCTTTCACGAAGACTCAAAGCGGGTCTGTCACCCATGTGTACGTGTGAACAAACTACACAGACAGCTGAACAGATCCTTAAAAATGGAAACATGATGACTAAATTGCGGTATCATTTCTGGTCACTCCATACGCACATTAACGCACAGCTATTTGGAAGCTTTCACGAACTCAATATAAAAAGCTAACACGAATACTTGTGTACACATTATTAACCAGCAGCTGAAGAAACAAGAAGGAAATGAAAAATAAGGTAAGAAATATATTCCTTCTACTTTCCTGTCAATTTACAAATTATTTACCCCATGCCTCTGTAAATTCTCTGTCTTTACTAATATTACACATTGCACCCCTCTCGGGATTCTCCGTGGTGAAGTGGTCAAGCCGTCTGACTCGGGCTCCGAAGGTTGTATGTTCGATTCCGGGCCGCGTCCTTCATTTCACGAGTGCATTTTTTCGGAGACTCCCGAGGGTCGTCGCTGGAGGTACGGAGCTCGCGCTTTGTGCGACGCTTTCCGCTCTGCGGAAAGAAACTGAGCCATATAGGATAAAAACCCGGTGCAATGCAGCCGACCCTGTCGATTTTAAGCTACTTCTTTCATTGCACCCACTCCCATACGAATCCGGATACGCCTTGTGTGTCATCTGAATTGGCGGGGCTTTCATTACTGTAAACGTAAATTTGTTAGCGAGAAATCACTAGTTTTTCAGCAAAACATCAAAGAAATGTCGCCGCTTTCGATGATTTAAGTTGTTTTTGGACCTATCAAAGACATATTCCTTGGGTGGGGGTAAATATAAGACGGCTGGAAAAATTTCATAACGATGCAACAGACAGTTTTCAAAATAATTGATTGTGAATGAAGGCATTTTTTTCGGGACATAATATAAAGTTTACATGTAGTGTTTCGTGTATGTGTTTGCTGATGAAGGCTAATCGCCGCAAAGTCCTTTGTTTTCCATAATTGTGTTCTGTAAAGCTGCATTACTTCGTGTTATTTTATATTATTTGTACGTTGAGAAAGATTTTGGCAGAAAAGTTGAGACCTGTTTGTGTCGTTTGTTTGTCGTGTTGCCTAAACACATTTGACTTTCATTCACTGTACATATCGACAAGCACGTATGGGAATGCCCCGAATGCTGTGATGTCGATTCCTAAATTAATCAATCAATCAATCTACGAGGCGGGGTGGGGGGATCTGTTCCTGACTGAAAGAGTTTGTATTTGTATTAGAGAGGTATGGGATATCAGCGTGGCCGAATGGATAAGAACGGACGATGTTAAACTTCCGTTGTGTTAACGCCCAGGTAGCAAGCAGGTTCAACCCCTACATTGGTCAGTTGGACTAAAATTTTTCACTTCTAGTTGGAGACGTAGATTACAAGTACCTCAGACGTCGGAGTGGATTCGCCTGATGGCGGGGGACAATGATAAAAAGGAAAGCTAATACACAAGCAAAAATCGGTCCAGTGCACTAGAATCATAGGGTGTATTTTTAACGGCTGTGCAGTGTTTGAAAATATTGCCGGTACATGTTTTGTATTCACCCTCTGTAAAGTTCATGCAACATAATAAGTAAATAAAAAATTTGGACCGGTAATGTTTTCAAACACTGCACAGTCATTAAAAATACACCCTATAGTGGGGCGTGTATGGACTACGCTTGAGTTCAAAGCGAGCGAACGCAAAAAAAAAAAAAAGAATAAAAATAAATGCCACAGTTAAGCTTCTGATGATTTCTCGTTTGCACTCAGACATGTATATCATAAACCAAACAAACATGTCCCAAAGAAGTAATCTATGAGACTATAGTAAGATAAGACCATCCGGGTATTGTAGGCTTTAATGCGCGTAGGAATAGGTGGCTAGTCTCCTATTCAGCTGACGGACGACGCACGCATGTTTCGAACCCGCCCCTGACAGAGCTAATGACATTATCAGCACAACTCACTATCAACTACAATAACTCGACTGTCCCTCCATGTCGTGTCTCTAATTAACTGATTCATTGCCGAAGGATTATATATCGCCAAATGTGACTAACTATTTGAACCGAAGGGCGTTATATCGCCGTACTAAGGTCATTGTGTTGTTTGTTTCGTTTCGCAATTTTAATGCTCCGTGAACGGAAATGTACGTTACAATACAGGTTTATACACATTTTGGTGCTTTAAATTTTATAGCTGTTCTTGTGTAATTTTGTGTTGCTGATTAAAAAAAAAATATAATACGATTTTTTTTTCTGTCAGCTCTAGTTTTTGAGATAACTATGAATGAACTTCTTAGTAGGGCAATTGTTATGTACAAACCTAGAGTGGCAATTTGACTGTAATCTGCATTCATATTATATGTAATTACTGTGCATTTATTACCTTCATATAAAACACCAAAAATGTATTAAACCTTCACTAGAATGTTTCAAATCTATAGTCAACAAACAGAAAGCTTATTTTCGCTGACTTCCTGGAGTGTGATATGCCCGAACAGTCACGCTTAAGGGTACAACAGTAATCTGCCATCTTGTGGGCATCCCAAAGTCCCTGGTATCTCTCTTCCATTGTTTTTATATCTTGGTGAAATCTTACACTAAAGTCGCCAAGATTCTCGGGAAAGAAACGTAAATGGTTATGGAGGTAGTGCAATTTTATGTCCATGTTGTATCCAAGCTTACAAAAACTCGACAGCATATTTTCAACTAATTCAAAATAATTGTCTGTTTAAAGTTATCCAGAAAATGTTTTCATATAGACTCTGTTGTGTTCATCGAATCAGTAAAATTTTGATCGTTTATTAAGTTTGCCTTTCTAAGCTTTAAGTTTGCCTATGCTAAATTCTGGAAACTTTCTGCATAAGTAATTAAAACAGGTACCAGTCTTTGTTCAATGCCTTAACAAACTGCTTCACCAAGCCGAGCTTTATATGTAATGGTGGTAATATAACTTTTTTTTTTTCGATCAGTAAGAGACTTGTTGACAATATTTTTTTCCCTCCAACTTTCAATCCCCCCCCCCCCCCCCCCCTCCCAACGGCCACTGTTTCTTTTTCCAGTGCATATCTTTTGCCCTGCTATCCCACAAACATATAAAACTTGAATATTTGGTGAATGCTCTTTGCTGGCCAAGCAAGAAGTTCATCATTTTAAGATATATCCAACCCATCCAGTTATGTTCTAAATACTTAAATTTTTCCAGAACTGTGCTTATTGTAACGTACTCCTCCTTCATTGTAGTAGGGATTTAGCCATATTTCTTACCATTGTGTAAGAGAACGCCTTCCAAACTTCTTTTAGAGCTGTCAATGAAAAGTCACCACTCGTCTGGTGTATAACTTACACCCATTTCGATTACAAGACCTCCTACGTTAGTACAAAACACGGAGTTATTTTCTTTACAAAAGAATGAAAGAAAACATTGCTCTCTACTGCGATAAAATGTAACCTTTGTTTCAGCAGTCAGCAATTTTTTTCTTTCAATCTTAGAGCCCAACGTTCTGAAGATTCCTGGGAGAGAGATATGGATCTCGGATTAGACCGTCCAGTTCACACTGATCGAAGTGTTGAGCAGCTGGAAAAGCATCTTCAAAATCACCATCACTAGTCGTTCCATATGCCACAGCAGTCTCATCGTCTAACAGGAAGTCCGAAATCTGACTGACACAATTGGAAATGGTTTGTCATCTCCGCATGGAACAGTTCGTCTAGCAGAATCTAAATCTGGATATTTCCATTTTCTAGGACACCCCCCAATTAAATCCCTTAATATTGACAACACAGAAATAACAGTCATCATACTGGTTCTTGGGCTCTCTGTAAGTAAATAAACAGTTTTATTTTGTTAGGGAATAGATGGTAATAGGTTTTTTTCCCCAGAGCCTTAAACAGAAAATACTGTAATAATATTAAATACACAAATGCCTGTATCTAAAAAAAACTAGGGCTGCTACAGACAGATAAATGTGATATCTGGATTTAGCAGACCTCATTTATGCAAAAATCAAGTGTAAAATGTCTGGCCCCAAACATTTTTGTTTGTTTTGTTTGTAGGGCTATGTAATATTTGTTTATTTGATTATGCACCATGATAGGACCAAACCTACATTTTTGCTTGGCACTGAATCAGTAAAAGTAGTACTAACTAATTGAAGTAATAATTTGTTTTCGATTCGTGACATTTCCTTGAAGTGATTGGTGGAATGAATTCGCTTGACGCCATATTGGTTATATTCATTGTTGTCAGTAAAGACAGCAGAATAATTCCACTCGTACGAAAATTCAGTTTCATGACTCTCCACATATCTCAGCGACAGGGTTGGTGTTCTGGATAAATTATACTTGATAAAATATCTTAGACCAGTCTTTATTTCTTTCAGTCTGCCTCTTCATCTTTTACCGCAAATTCTTCTAGTCGTCACTATGTTTATTATTGCCTCGTTTCTAATTATATGACCAAAGAACGCTGTTTGTCTTTTCCTTAATTGGTGTATAACTTTCTACTGTCATTAGCTTACTCCGGGCACTCGCTGCTTGTTACTTTGGTAGTCCGAGGTATTTGCAATACATTCTCAAAACCACCATCCCCGTTACCTCCAAGCTCTTCCTAGTTTCTTAGTTCACATTCCGTGATTGACTAACATACAGTAGAACAGGTTTGATACAGCATTTCTGTACTTTCTTTCTGGCGTTCAACGAAAGTGATTTATTTCAAAGATATTGTTTATATTCTGAAATGCAGGTTTTGCTTAGCCTATACTGCTCTTAATCTTTGTTGTGCATCTTCCATCTGATATTATAACTGATCCCAAATATTTGTTTTTATTGACTTAGTTAAGCATTTCTCTTTCTATTATACCACATTTTGGTGGTATCTTTTTTGTAGATATAACCAATGCTTTGATTTTCTTGATATTCAAGGAACGTTAATTACTTATACTCTCTATTATTACAACAGTATCCAACAGTTGTTTCAAATCCCTTGCGTTCTATCAAAACTGCGTTGTCTACATAACGCAGACTTTTTTACTGTAACCAGTTCACATTACAGCCATCGTCAAGTAGCTAGGTCCTATGCATCGGGATGCACCGAAAAGCTTCTTTCTCTTGCCAGCTCTCCCACCTCCTGCACCCTCATGTCCAAGGTATATGCAATGTTCCTGTGTCCATCTTCATGCTTGTTGACCCCTGTCTCTTCTTCCAGGCACCACGCCTTCCATGGCGGTTCTCTCCAAACTACTGTGACTTTTAATATGACCAAAGTATTCCAGTTTCTGATAAATGACACTGTTTATGAGTCAGTATTCTTCGATGTTGAGATCTAGTACAAGTTCAATATTTTGCTTCTTCTCGATCCACGACTTTCTAACATTTTTTCTGTAACGTTTGAGCTCAAAAGTCCCAACTTTCTTCTTTGGTGATTGGGAAACGGTCTAAGATTGACATCCATGTTGCCACAGGAAAGATGCATGCCCTCAACATCTTTATTTTAACTTTAACTTGCTTACTGGTGTCGTTCCACTGATCCTTAATCCCGTGTAGTCACTGCATTATAACCTCCAACACATAAACCTGAGTTCAATAACTCATGCACATCCATTTCACTGCAGAAGGAAAAGACACTTCAATTCTAAATTCAAACATAAAGTAAATTTCGGTGGAAAATGGCGGCCAGTTTTAAAAACCTTCGGTATAGCCAGCGACCATAACTATACCGACCATAAACAGGAACTGAAAACTTGACTAGATCGGAATGCTCACAAGCCAGTGTTATTGGTAAATCCACCAACAAAAATACGTGGACATCTACGGAAGTGCCCTGATCTAAAAGTACAAAGACGCAAAAATACAAAACCGTGCAACAGCTTCCACAATGTAGTCAGTGGTAGAAGTGGACAAATGTGTAAAAAAAAAAAAATATGCTGCATTCGCTGGTACAATCCAGAATTTTCAAGTCACAAACAGTAAACAGTTAACGGCAGGGAAATGTTATTACGTGTAAGCGGGAAATTCCTATTACGTGTCCCTTGTTTAAGCCACGTTAGATGGCAGGCTGCCTTATTCTTATTTGTTTTTTGTTTTTTTTTTCAAATAGAGGACATGGTTGAAGTTATGTATGATAAGCATGTGAACTGTCAGTAAGTGACTGTATCTCCGCTTTTGTTTCTTTAATTGTATGTTGTATTAAATATGGTCAAGTTAAAACACACGAGAATAATTTAAACTTTCAGAAACCTTGCAAAATAATTAAGTATGTTGTAAATTTACATAGTAGAATTTTGGAGAGTAAATGTCACAAAACAGTACGGAGCGAACATGTAATATAACACATTAAAACAAATATATAAATCATTTACAGAGACATATAACCAGACAGGCAGGCAGACCGGACAGACAGACAGACAGACAAATAAATAAATAGATAGATAGATAGATAGGTAGATAGATAGATAGATAGATACTAGATAGATATATAGATAGATAGGTAGGTAGGTAGGTAGATAGATAGATACTACTTTCTTCTCTTCTTCCTTCCTTACTCTCCTTCTTCTTCCTCCTCCTTCTTCTTCCTCCTCCTCTTCCCTACCCGCTCTTCTTCTTCTTCTTCTTCTTCTTCTTCTTCTTCTTCTTCTTCTTCTTCTTCTTCTTCTTCTTCTTCTTCTTCTTCTTCTCCTCCAAATGCCCCTCCCCTGAACCTCTTCTTCGTACCTCTTTCGATGGGAGTAAGCCACGCCCAGATTTTGCACCCCCAAATGTCAGTATATCAGACTTCAGAATACGTCTGTGCAAAGTGGTTCACTTCCTCCAGACAGATCTGTCCAATACAACGCGCTCCATGCACCATATGACTAACGTCCCATAACGGACGCCTGGTAAACAAGCCTTGGTAGCCTTGTGGCTAGCACGTGTGTGTGTGTGTGTGTGTGTGTGTGTGTGTGTGTTCGAATCCTCGTTGAGGAGAATTCTCTCCACTGACATGAGCTTCAAGCTCTAAATTGAGTACCACCTACCTACCTACCTACATATCCATCCATCCATCATGTGCCATGCCGATAAGCGTGGGCAGTCATGTTTTGCCATCTCATTCGATCACCAGAGTCGTGAATCAGCTCCATGTTCCTGTCTCAACCATGCCATATGGCCAATCTATCCAGGTATTTACTTCCAGGTCTTCCCCTTTGTCCCTTCCCTTCGACTTGCCAGTTGTCACCAAGTTAGTTAGTTAGTTAGTTAGTTAGTTAGTCGCGGTTCCAACTTCACAGCAACGGGTCGTCCCCATTATGCTCCGTTCCTGTGCCAGTGAATATCACACAAAATGCCTCCCACAATGTCGCCAAGTTCTCCAATCCATTTTTTTTCTTATAACGTGCCCAACAATTTTTGACTGTCTACCGTCTAATGTCTTTCATCAGTTTATGATCTTCATTTGTTTCTTGAAGGACTTGTTCATTGGTTTTTCTGTCTGTCCATGGTATTCCTTGCATTTTCCTCACAAACCACTTTAGTTTACTTTAGTCGACGGATCAACATCACGGCACACGAGTG
This sequence comes from Cepaea nemoralis, assembly GCA_014155875.1. NCBI lineage: Eukaryota > Metazoa > Mollusca > Gastropoda > Stylommatophora > Helicidae > Cepaea > Cepaea nemoralis. Next base: position 181,839 of record JACEFZ010027453.1, read on the forward strand.
TAACCCATAAGTGCTCCGTTCTACTCCTAGCTCAAGCCTGAGTCCGGAGAATCTCAGCTCAGTGCAAGAACTCCGTTGCACCGGCGAGAATCCTGAAATACTTTGGGTAGATTTTTACTTAACCCTAAATTTTTCCCGGGCAGCGCCGTTAGGCTACTCTTTTTGGATTTCCAACTGCCAAGGGATTATTTACGTGCGCAACAATACACACGGGCGTCCTATCTCACTACCAAGAGACCAGGGGAAATTTTGTTACTAGAAGTTTACGTGAAAAACTCCCGGCCCTCACCGGGGCTTGAACCTGGGACCTCCAACACTCGAGGCGGATACCATACCTCGAGATCACTCAGCCCCCCCCCTCCCCCCACCCCCAACCACATTTCTACATCCATAAGATGTTTTTCAGTTTGTCTGCTCATTGTCCACGCTTCACATCCATACAAAAGTAGAGGTTCTATGCAGCACTTCAACACTCTTTTTCCCTTTTAAATGGATATCTTTTTATCGGTCAGTATGTTTTTCATCTTGCAAACGGGCCCCCGCTTCTGGCATTTGATTCTAATATCCAAAGTCAATATTTAAAACTATACCGAGTACTGTACCGATTACTCGTTTAAAATATGCCCATTTACTTGTATGGACATCCCGGTAGTTCGGTTCTTCCAGCGACACCAGTCTGGACTTCACAAATTTTTTCTAACCCTGGTTGTTCACCGTGTCGCCACCGCTCAACGAGATCGTTAACATAATTTTCTTGGCATATGTAAAAGTATTTGCAAATGCTACCTTCGCAATGGCAATACTGGTCAACGACCGTTTAAACCCTTTCTCCCAAAAAGAGATTCCCTGCTACCGTCGTGTACCTGCATTATTTAAACTACATCTTCTGTCTGCTATTCACTTCATTCCACCTGCCCATGACAACCGTACCCTGATCTGCAGGCTTAACGTACTCCCCTTGCTCAAGGGCTAGTGCCTGCACAATAGACAACTAAATAGGCGGGGGGGGGGAGGGTTGATGTTTGGTGGGTTGTTTTCGTTGCATGCCATAGATGGTGGAGGCTGTGGATGGTCAAGGATGGATTTCCTGGATGGATTGATGCTGGGAACGATAAAGACATCAAACGGCCTCAGTCAGACAGGTTATGAATGGATAATTATGCAGATCTTTCAGGAAATGGGGTAATACCCTTAAGTATACTATATTATATATTATATATATATAATATTTATTACCATATTTCCTTTAAATATCACTATATATTACCATTACAACCCCACGACATCTTTTCATCCATCCACCCATCCATCACCCATCCATCCATCCATCCATCCATCCATCCAACCATCCACCATCCATCCATAAACCTCTGTCTAGTCAAGGGCGAGAAAGAACGGCAAAAAAGTACCACCACGCCTTTTTTGTTAATTAAGAGGGCCCGAAAGACAGCGGCAAAAAGATCAATGAGCATACAAATTAATAGCCACAAGACAACATTCCTGTGAGATTAGAATCAATGAGAATGAACTTATTTCCCCGACCAGCTTCTTCTTCTTCTTCTTTCGTTTCGCCTGAAACATGTCCTAACAACTGCAATGTCGTCCTCTTGTAATGAATCCGAACAGTCCTTTTTTAGTTCATTCAGCGGTCCATAGAGTTGTATCTTATGTTAAAGTCTTTGTTTGGTGCGGCCAGACGGTCTATTGTCAGGCCCTCTGGCTTCCGCTGGAACATCTGAGATGACCTCCATTAGTTGTGGTTAGAAGAACCCTTACGAGGCCCCCATAAGGCCCGGCACTGGCAACCTGCCTGGGGGTCCAGAGCAGGGCGAGCACCATAACATGTAGCAGTTGTCCGACATAATTCACGACGTTATTGCGTGGCAGCCTGATTTCTGTGGGTGCGCCTCCTGGCTGGCTGCCCGTCCTGTCTTCAGCACCTATCTTTTGCAAGAGTAAGACCCAGCTAACCAGTTGTGTGTGTATATGAAATGTTAGAACCATCGCGTCCTGTATTTTTCTTTTTTAAATAAGGGTTTCCTGTTCCCAGCAGAGCCGCCCTATTAGGTTCCCACGTCACTGTGTGTCATGTGATCATCTTAGCGGCCAGCCTATATATGCAATTTCCACAGGGACCGACCCGTTTTGACATGAAACCCTCCCCCCCCCCCACCCCACACCCTTTCCCCCCTTTTCCTCGTGCCTTTGTCAGCTGAACGTCCTAAAATTAAGGACACGTAAACGGGTTTTTCCGGAAAGCATTTCTCATCGGGAATTAGAACGATAATGTTATTATCATCATTATCATCATGTGCCGTGCCGATACGCGTCAACGTTCATGGATCACTGTCTTGCACGATCAAGAGGGTCTTGGATCAGTTGTGCATTCTTGTCCGCGTTACGTTTTGGTTTCAATACTTTTATCTTACTAACCTTGATCTCTGCAATAAAATGTCTACGTGTCAGTACTTTAAACTGTTTACGTGCTACAAAGCATGCATTGTAAAAGCAACAAGCCTGAATCTGCTTGGGCCTTTAGCTGACAATATGTATATTGTCTATTTATCTGTTTAATTTCCTCATTATGTACGCCAATTAAACCTTCCTATAGTCCACTTCGCCTGGCGTTGGTTATCATGTCTGTCCACGGGAGGTCAGCATGGCCGAATGGTTAAGTTCGCTCGTTCTTAAACATCCGGTTTGGTGATGCCGAGGTAGCGGGTTCAACTCCTACACCGGCCAGCTGGACTAAAATGTTGACTTCTCGTCCTTGACTTGGGGACGTCAATTATAAGTTTCTCAGAAGTCGGAGTGGGTTCGCCTGATGGCGAGGGACACTGGTAATTGGGAAAGCTAATCCACAGTGGCCGGTCTCCCTGGCCGAGGGGTTAGCAGCTTACTCCGTAACCCCGAATACTCTCGTGGTTGACGTGAGCGCACGAGAATTGGAAGCGGTTCGAGTCGCGCCAGTGACTTATGAGAGTATGGAGCTGGTCGCTCAGAAAACAATGGCAAACTACTGAGCGTAATCTTGCCAAGAAATCAACAATCAGCTGAAAGATGCTGGTGTTGACAGCGATGTCCTGTAAAGGATATGCAAAACATTTAATCCACAGTGCATTAGACGCAGCAGCATGTCTATGGACTATGCGTGAGTTAGAAGCGAGCGAGGGCAGAACCAATGTGTGTCCACAGCTTTCTGTCTCGTGTCCACAGCTTTCTGTCTCGTGTCCACAGCTTTCTGTCTCGTGTCCACAGCTTTCTGTCTCGTGTCCTGCTGATCATTTCATATCTAAAACCAATGTGTGTCCACAGCTTTCTGTCTCGTGTCCTGCTGATCATTTCTGATACCGATGCTCCCCCATGCCATGATATCAAACTGTATAACGTCTTCATTCTCCGTTTTCCATTGCCTCTCTTCCCATCGAGCTTTACAACTGTGACAACATACTGCAGCTTTCCCCCCTCTCATGATGTGCCTGTTTGATTCTGATGCGAGTAATCGGTTCTCTAAGAGAGTCGACTTCTTTCAGCTGATCTTTAATTCGCTTGTTATTAGTCCGTATTGCTGTCATCATACTTCTGCAAAAGCACATCTCCGCAGCTTCTACGTAGTCTCATCTCACGTTGTTTCTCTGGTACAATGCGGTGTCGAGGTGAAGCTTAAACAGCGGGAGAGTGCCCGTCCATCATCTCATCTCATCTCATCTTGTTCCTCTTGTACCTTGCTGTGTCGTGGTGAGGCATAAACAACGTGAGAGTACCCGTCCATCATGTCATCTTTTCCTCTTGTACCTTGAGATGTCGAGGTGAAGCATAAATGTCAGCAGAGTACCAGTCTATCGTCTCATCTTCTTCCCCTTGTATCTTGCGGTGTCGAGGTGAAGTATAAACAGCGGGGGAATGCCCGTCCATCATCTCTTTTCATGGTGTTCCTCTTGCACCTTTCAGTGTCGAGCTGAAGTATAAACAGCCGAAGTATGCTCGTCCATCATCTCATCTTGTTCCTCTTGTACCTTGCGGTGTCGAGCTGAAGCATAAACAGCGGGAGAGTGCCCGTCCATCATCTCATCTCATCGCATCTTGTTCCTCTTGTACCTTGCGGTGTCGAGGTGAAGTATAAACAGCGGGAGAGTGTCCGTTTATGGGCTCCATATAATGAATGTGCACACAATTCCCAATGAAATCACACGAATATATTGCTCTTTCTATTTCAGTGAAATAAATGTGTATCTCACAAACTCGACTTACCAGCTTTGGATTCATTCGAAGGCGATGAGAAGAAATCGCTTTTCCTTTATCTTCACATCGTACGAGGTCGGCCGTTCAGAAAGCAATTGCAAACTATTTAATTGCATGTCAACTCTAGCGCTTATTGGCTATGTGTGATTTACTAGGCAATGTTAGGTCAGTAGATTGCTATTTATTTCTGTACAGGTCGACGCGTCATAACATGAAAATCAACGCAAAGTGATCAGCATCCAAAGCGTCCTCGATTTCGAACCCTCAATTCTGTATGTCGGGGAATTATAAAAATGCGCGTCTCACGATCCCGTAAGCCTTCGAATCCGACTGACTACTGAACTTCCGGTCCCCAAAATGGAGGGTAGGCGGTTGAGCTGATAATACCTCTGGGGTGTTTATGCTTGTGGCTATGGTTTGCTTACGCATTTCCCTCATGTTGGAATGTTACAGCATGGTACCGTCGCCCTACTACTCAGTTGAGTGGGTAGAGCGACAGTGTAAACAGTGAATTTCGCTTGGAGTGTTTTAACATCTATAGGCGGTTGTTTGTAGCGTGAACTGCATGTTTCGAAAAATGGCGGCCGGAAGGTCACTGAGTTAACTAGGTTGCTCAATGCAGTAATTTGTGGCTGCTGGTTTTCTAGTGACTGTCACTTAAATTGACGATGAACTGTATTTTTCGTGGAGGACTTTTGTGTTGGTATTCCGGTAGCGACATTACGCATAGTATACCTGTTTAGGCTGTTGATTTGTCGGGTCCAATTTTCACATGGGGCAGTGAGGAGCATTTGGTGCGATATTCACTGGCACAGGAACGGAGCATAATGGGGCGACCCTTTGCCGGGAAGTTGAAACCACGACTAACTAACTGAACGTAAAATTTCACAGAAAATCACGAACAGCCAAGCCAATACATGTCGAGGTTGATTACGACGTTATGTAAAAGTCATACAGCTAACGTAACTATGTCTGTGGCCTTGAGTGTTTCCTCGATCATATCCCAGGTCTTTACATAACTCAGAACGTCACTTAATCACGCCTGGTCGAGAAGATCCTCATTCCATTGTCACTGCTTGCCCATCTTCACGCTAGTCGACCCCTGCCTTTTTCTGGGGTGGGGGGGGGGGGGGGTTATGGGGGCCATGTCTTCCATCTCTATTCTCCCCAAGCCACCGTGACGTTTAATATGGTCCAAGTTTTCCGTGATACAATGCTGTTCCCGTGACATAATGCTGTTTCCGTGACATAATGCTGATGCCGTGATATAATGCGGTTCTCTTGAAATAATGCTGTTGCCGTGATACAATGCAGTTCCCGTGAAATAATGTTGTTGCCGTGATACAATGCTGTTCCCGTGAAATAATGCTGTTGCCGTGACATAATGCTGTTCCCGTGAAATAATGCTGTTCCCGTGACACAATGCTGTTCATGAGACAGTTTTCTTCTATGTTGAGATCTTGTAAAACGTGAATAATTTTTCTTCTTCTTGGTCCACAGTATCATGTGAACTTGTCTCTAATATTTAATTGAAATAACCCCGATGTTCTTCTGCCGTCACCGCCGACATGGTCCATGTCTCACATCCATATGTTGCCAAGAGATGGATGCACTGTTTACTGTAACTTGTTTACTGGTGCTGTGACGTAGGTTCTAAATACTGTTCAATCTCTGCATTGCTATGGCTAGCCTATGTTTGCGTTCTTTTGTTGTTGATTGATTGATTGATTGATTGATTGATTTAGGAATCGACATCACAGCATTGGGGGCATTCCCATAAGTGCTCCGTCCCCATCCTCAGTAGCCAGCGAAGAGTTCCAACACTAATAGTACCAGTAGCAATCTGATTATAAGTCCGTCTCGCCTTTCCTCTGAGCGTTGAGCGTCGGCCAGATCCCCTCGTCACTCCTCGCTGTCTCATTCTTGCCAGACCATGGTAATCCATTTGCTCCTCCGAGGTGTGCACGTGCTCCCACAAGGCCGCAACCACATCTGCCTTGTCATGTATCAATACTCCACCAAGTTCTGCAGAGCCAGCCAATCTGTCCGCCTGTTCATTTCCCAGCACACCGGCATGCCCCGGAGAAAAGATCCAGGCGATGCTTGTCACCCGTGACCTCCGAAGCGAAGCAAGCCACTCCGCACAAAGCCTGCCCGTCCTCACCCTCGTCAGCATGCTTTCTGAGTCAGTTACAATCACGATGTGTGTGTGTGTGTGTCGTATTCTCCATCCAGCGGAGAGCCGCAGTGACTGCCTCCACCTCCATTCTTAAGCTGGATGTTGTGGTATCATATGCCAGGCTCTCCTGCCCCAAACATCGACCATTAGCTTTGGCTATGAACCCCCAGCCACTTCTCTTTCCTCTTGACACCGAACCATCTGTGTAGATAATCACATCACTCGAGTGAGCATTGTCCTGAATTAGTTGCTGGATTTCCACTTCCGTGGCCCCTGCTGGCTACTCCCTGCTTAATGTGATTATAACTCTGCACAAGTCTGACTGCTCCGCTGGCACTCTGACCCACTCCTCTCCATGCCTAATGTTCTCCAAGGGGCACACCTGTCTGATCGTATCCTCCGCCTGAGCCATCCATGATTTCCCTGTTATCAGTCGCTGACCCTTAACTGCGTCCAGCGCCTCATGCAGTGGGTGGTCTGTGTCTGCAGCTACTCTGAGGTATGCCTTCGCCTGCATCACCTTGAGCCTGCTGTCACAAAATAAAACCTTGCGTTTAACCAGTGATTATTATAGAGGCTTTCTGATTAAACGGACTATCTGCCAGCGACAACTATTTTACTAACAGTAAAAACAAATCGGATGTCAAAATCCCAGGACAATATTTGTAGCTGCACGTGTACATCTGGTCGACGGATGGGGAACACTCGGTGGTGAGTGAGACAAATCCCGGCATCGCTTTGACAGTTTGTCAACATTTGAATACAGATGGAACCCGTGGGATCATGGTGGCAATCGGATGTCGGCCATCACATGTCGGGCAAAATTAACAGTTGCAGATGTGTAGGGGAAGTGAATGAGCTGAATCATACATCGCTTTGACAGATTATAAACAGGTCGGATGGGAAGCGGAAGTACTCAGCTCGGAAGAAAACAGTCCGTCTGTCAATTTATAGTTTCCGGAAATCAAGGAGATTGACAGCTTGTTGGGGAAAACTGTTGTTGGGATCATACAGTAACTCGTTGGTTTGTTGGGGGAGTCAAAACAAGTGATGACAACTTTGATAGTGACTAAGCCAGGAAAAATCGATTCTTGACAATGGATGATATGCCCAAATAACACCTGCAGGACATCAACCATGTCACGTGACCAGTTTTAGGGGTTTGCCAGAAAACCATGATTGGAGAGGAGAGTTGAACTCAAACCTTGGATTTTATTGGACGTGCTTCGGCACTGTGGTTCGATTGGAAAATGTCTACCGTGTGCGAATTGAGTTAATTTAATTTTACACGTGCCTGTCATGGCAAGAGTGGATGTAATTGGATCTAACTGCAGTGTTGCTTAAGGTAGAACCTATTATAATTAGTTCTATTTAATATAGGCTGCAGCCTTGTTAAAACTAAAGTGTGATGATTAGCACTGTTAGTGGAAAACTAGCTAGAGTAGGGAAGTGATACTTGGCTCTGTTAGTTGAAAATAGATTAGTGAAGTGTTGATAAGCTTTACTAGTTGAGAATTGAGTAATGAGGGATAATTGGGATATTCCAGTGGGTGCTCCCTGGTGGGGGGGGGGGGGGGGGGTTTCCGCATTCTGTTTGCTGATTTTTTTTCTTGTCTTGGCCTGATGATAACCTTTGTGGTCAGTTCATCTGTCCCTGACAGGTTCACTGTATTTTCTGAGCGAGACTGATGGCCACGATCATCTAATAGAGATCAGTGACGGGGAGGCTATCACCGGTTATATGATTTATGTTACAGGTTTCCTCTGGTTGGAATGAAGAACACGGAACCAAGGAAAAATCCGATCCCGGATAAAGTTTGGCGCAGGAAGATTGGCCAGCAACTTTACAAACGAGCTTAGGCTAGAGGAAGATGATCAACTGTCCTGTTAAATTCCCGAGAGAAGACTGGACTCAACAAGCACATCTTTAAACTGATTATCTGTTGGGATTATTGACTGACTTTGGTCTACACTCCTCTCTTCTGTCTTCCCTTCCATATATCTATTTCTTTCACTCTCTCTATTATTCCCTCAACACATACTCCGACAACAGTTCCTTTCAACGATAAGATAAACGATTTATTAATAAAAACTATGTCGGGTGTATGTATGGATATTGTCTATGTAGTTGGTATGTTCTTCTAGTGTGGTTGCCAGTTATGAACTCTGAATGTCTATCAGCGTGGTTGCTTCTCGCCCTTTCATTCTTCAAGATCACAGGACAGCACATCAAACAGGACAGAGCTCACCCGGATGATCCGTATGCTTGCATCTAATGGTAAATCCGTGATTGTTTTACACAAAAACTGTTCACCACAGAGTCAAGGTACCGTAATAAAAGTCCCGTAAGTTTATGAATGCACCTGAATCTGTTTCATGACGGTAAGTATCCATCATCGAAAAACCACCACATTGTCACAGTTCTTCTTATAGTCTTTTAGTAATAGCACTGTTCTTACTTGTCTATTCTTTCTTCATTATACATATAAGATGTATGTAGTTTTAAGTATCCCTGCTTGCCACAGGTTAACCTCTCTTACCTTTCAGGGCCTTAGTGGTATATTCGGTTGAGCATACAGTGTTCTGTATTTTATTTAACTTATTTCTTTCTTCATCGTAAATATGTTCATATTCTGTTTGGTTCCATGTAAGTACTTTATTTGTTCAAGGGTATTCCTCTTCATCTCTTCTCTGCTTTCACTAGGAGAGTGGAACCTGGAAAAGTATAACAAATCCAGTGATAAGCGTCCGCCCCTTTCTACTACTTATGCAAGTGTCCTTCTCCAGCCATAATGACAAGGCTTCCGAAGTGAACACCCGCATAAGACATATGAATTCACCAAAGTCTAAACTATCTACTAATAGAAAGCAATGGTAAAGGCTATTCATTCACATCTATATTCCTATGCTAAACTATATCTAATATCTTTATACCTTATTTAGGCATCTATGTTCCTGGAATCGAAAAAACACTTAGCGAATAACACACTATTATCCCCTCTTTCCATCATTAGGGACGTGTATTTCTATTCCCACTCAAGAACATATCTCCTTCAGGTCAGTTTGGAACACACACTAACTTTACACAAAGAATTGACCCTCTTTATATCGGTCATTTATGCCGCATAGTCCTTGACATTGCTGGACACCTCACATCCAGACTGCATTATCATTGTTAGTGGAAAATTACCGCTCGGGACCGTTTCCCATCCATACTGCAATATGCTTGTCCCATAATACTGTCGGCCTTTGTCCCAAACCAATCTTTCCACTCGACCGTTTTACCTGCGCGGTTAGCCGGCCCCTTCTGTGTCTTGACCTATAAACACATGCGCCTTGTCTCTCCTTTGTTAACCCTTCTCCTACCTGGGTAGTCGGTGTATGCAGTCGTCCATCTGGGAATCATTAACTCTTCAGTATTTCACTACAGAGGCCCCCTCTTAAGAGATTAGACCGCGTCGAATCTTTCTCACTGTAGGTTTGATTCCCATGATCCACAACCCTAGTCTTCTTCCTCCGGAGCTGGATGTCTGGATATCAAATCCGCTCCTACATTCTCCTTACCAAGGATGTATTCCATTGTGAAGTCCAGTTGCAGCAACAACGTCCATCACATCCACCGTGCGTTGAGCTTCTGCTAAGTCGCTATTAACATCACGTGTTGATGATATGATTGGATCCTCACATGGCTCATCTCATTATCCAGTAGGCGCTCTAATTGACACCCTACTATACTACTAACGACTGAAACTAGTGTTGGCTCCTCGCTCCTGTACGTCTGGTCGACCTACTTTCGACTTGCGTCAGCGACGGCTCACAATACAGACGGATTGTCCCATCCTGATTGTAACACTGCTTCCATGTCCTCTTGGTTTCCCCCGGCTTTGCCTCTGGGGATGTTCCACCTCGTCCTCGTCGGACCGAGTCGTCTTTCCCAAACCTCCTGGACTTTTGCTTCCAGGACCATCTTGGGCTGATATTGTATCTGGTCAGCCAATCTTCGGTTTGAGTCCTGGGTAATTCTCGCTTTTCCCGCCGTTACCCACCCCTTCTGAACTTGGTTACCGGTGAAACTTTCACTCTTGTCCTTTCCCTGACTTGTGATTTCCCTCCTCCTGTCGTTGGGTAAATCTGACCTATCACGTACTGTCCCATAGGCCCTCCTATGTTGTACTGGTGATCTCTGGTCTTCGTCTGGACTGGTAACCTTTGTCCCAATGGCTGCCATCACCATAAAGTGCGAAGCTTTGCTCCCGGATCTCTCCTCATATTTCCTAATGAGATGTCTAGGGAGATTTTTCTTCTCTTCCCCGATCCGTATTTTGTAGATGTTCTTGGACACCACCTTTTCCACAGGATAAGGTCCTTTCCATCCTACTTGGAGTATATTGGTCTCTGCTGGACTCCACACTTCCACTTTGTCTTCCACTTTAAGAGCTAGTTTCCTCTTAATTCGCTTGTTGGGTGGTGCTTTCTGGCACTCCGAACAAGACTTCACCCACCGGCGTACATCTCCGGTCATTCCTGGCCAGCAATAATGGCCGGATATTTGCTGCAAGGTCTCTCTGACACCCATATGTCGATTCTCGCCTATGATGTGTCCACTCTGAAGAATATGAGGACGGTGGGTCTCTGGAACCACCCACTGCTCATGCAGGTTATCTCCCCTCCCAGCTCTCCGATAGAGTAGTTGATTCTTCAGAAAGTACTGTCCCCGTTCTGGTGGCTCAGCACTTCTTTGCAGCTTCCTGTAGCAAGGATGCAACGTAGTATCCTGCCTCTGGGCAGTATGCAATTCTCCTATCCCTGAGTTGTCGCATAGTGTCTCTGCCTCTTTTTCCTTCCCTTGAGATCCACTGACTACTGTTCCCTTGTGGGCTTGCTGTTTGGGCATCCCCAAAAAGACATATTTCGTGCCAATGATCATTGGAAATAAGGAGTCAGATAATACAGCAGCTGGAATAATGCCCGTGACGTACCTGGATTTAATCTCCACCTTGGCGATTGGCAGCGTCATGGTAACAGCACTCCTCATTGCCGGCTGTATTTCTATAGTCTCCCCTGTAAATTGGTCTGGGCTTACCAAGCTGGCGTCCACCACCGCTTCCCCATCCAAACCGGTATCGTAGAGACAAACAACCTGCTGGCCATTGACTTCAATAAGTTCAACCACAGGTGGTCTCTCTTGGTCCTGAGTGTCTTTCATCTCCTTGACCGTTTCCTTGCCTTCCTCTTTTGATTCCTCGAGGTTGGTTATGCAATTGGCGTGTTTTGCCTTGCATCTGCAGTCCACAGTATTATGTGTTGTCGACTGGCAGTGAGTGCACCCTGTTCCCTTCCTAGGTTTCCCTGTGTCCTTTTTGTTCCTTTCTCCTTCGCCGACCTCAGCCTTGTCTGTGATCACCGATGTAGGAATCACTTTGCATGCTGCGAAGTAAGAACTTTTAGGTTTCGATCTGCAGTCTTTGGTGTTGTGGGAGGCCGCCTTACAAAATGAACACCACTTTTCAGACCACTGTCGTTTCGCTTGAGAATTCGAGGTGCTCTGGTTTCCTACCTTCACCTTCTCTGAACTCTCCTCTGTGTGCTTTATATAAGGTTCCCCTTTTTCTCCTTCCCAGTTTTTAGGTTTCTTTTTCTCTGGTTTCTCCTGACCTTTGGTTTGTGTACTTAGTTCCTCAGTTTCACCATGTACTTCCACGAATCGTTCCGCCAGCTTATTCACAACATCAATCCGTTCCGCCCCTTGTTCTCCTAAGAAGGTTCTGAGAGGTTTCGACATTTGCTTTCGCATTTGGTCTACCACCATCATCTCTTCGAGACTCTCATAATCCCTCTGGAATTCTGCCAAGTCCATCCATTTCTGGAGATAGGATTTCAGCCTCAGACTGTAGGCGGCGAATAGTTCTCCCGGCTCTCGTCTAGACGATCTAAACTTCTTCCGATACGTTTGTGCTGTGACTTCATAATGTTTCATCAAAGCTGCTTTCAATTCCTCATACTGATTTTCCTGTCCTGGTGGTAGGCGTGTGTAGACCTCGTAGCCCGAACCACGTAAAGACTGGGATACTTTAAGAGCCCATCTGGTTCTATCTAGTCCCATAGCGACTGCCATAGCCTCGAACCGATCCAAAAACTGGTATATCTTCTCTTTACTTTCATCATAGACCGCCAAGGGAAACTTCATGGCATGGTAACCCTGTCCACTCATGTAGGTTGCCCCAGGTGAAGATGAACTTCCTTCTGCTGCATCTATTTCACCCTTAGTTTGTGTCTTGAGTTCTAACTCTTTCAAGCGGTATTCATGTTCCATTTCTAGTCACTTGGTCTCCTGGTCCATTTTCTTGGCCTCTTGTTCCATTTCCAGTTTCTTGGTCTCCACCTTTATTTTCTTGGCCTCTTGTTCCATTTCCAGTTTCTTGGTCTCCACCTCTATTCTTCTCACTTCCAACTCGGTCTTTCGCTCTTCTCGTTCCGCTTGACGAATCTCTCGCTCTCTTTCTTGTATGTAATCAGTTAAGTCTGAACCAGCCAACCCAATTTCCTCTCCGTTTGCCCTAAGTTCTGCTGTAGTTAGTTTGGGAGTGGCCATAGTTAAAGCAGGTAAGTCAGCACGTTGAGTCAAGACACCTCAAGGCCGTAAAAAGTACTCACTATAAACCGATAATCTACCTAGAACCTATATCATTTATCTATGTCATTTAAATATTATAAATCTCCAACCCCACACAGTACATCACAACCACTCTCTCATCCACAAGAGGAGATATAGGATAAAGACTTATGTAGACGTGTGACCGTGTGACTAGGTATGTAATGTGTCTTACCACCTATCCACATTCACTCTGTCTGGAACTTTCTCACTGCAAAGTCACCAGCATTAATGAAATGTTTCTACCATAAATGTAATGGCACCATATATCCAATGGACGTCCTTCCATTAAAAGTCATCAATATATACTTCTATTTATTCCAATCAGTATGTCCCAACATGTAGGTACTCCGCTATGCCTGTGCCAATATGCAAGTACCCCTTTATGCATCTGCCATGTTATGCATTCAGGTCATATGGGTATAATGTATGTTACCCCGCTCGCTCCACCAATTATGTCCTGTTAAATTCCCGAGAGAAGACTGGACTCAACAAGCACATCTTTAAACTGATTATCTGTTGGGATTATTGACTGACTTTGGTCTACACTCCTCTCTTCTGTCTTCCCTTCCATATATCTATTTCTTTCACTCTCTCTATTATTCCCTCAACACATACTCCGACAACAGTTCCTTTCAACGATAAGATAAACGATTTATTAATAAAAACTATGTCGGGTGTATGTATGGATATTGTCTATGTAGTTGGTATGTTCTTCTAGTGTGGTTGCCAGTTATGAACTCTGAATGTCTATCAGCGTGGTTGCTTCTCGCCCTTTCATTCTTCAAGATCACAGGACAGCACATCAAACAGGACAGAGCTCACCCGGATGATCCGTATGCTTGCATCTAATGGTAAATCCGTGATTGTTTTACACAAAAACTGTTCACCACAGAGTCAAGGTACCGTAATAAAAGTCCCGTAAGTTTATGAATGCACCTGAATCTGTTTCATGACGGTAAGTATCCATCATCGAAAAACCACCACATTGTCACAGTTCTTCTTATAGTCTTTTAGTAATAGCACTGTTCTTACTTGTCTATTCTTTCTTCATTATACATATAAGATGTATGTAGTTTTAAGTATCCCTGCTTGCCACAGGTTAACCTCTCTTACCTTTCAGGGCCTTAGTGGTATATTCGGTTGAGCATACAGTGTTCTGTATTTTATTTAACTTATTTCTTTCTTCATCGTAAATATGTTCATATTCTGTTTGGTTCCATGTAAGTACTTTATTTGTTCAAGGGTATTCCTCTTCATCTCTTCTCTGCTTTCACTAGGAGAGTGGAACCTGGAAAAGTATAACAAATCCAGTGATAAGCGTCCGCCCCTTTCTACTACTTATGCAAGTGTCCTTCTCCAGCCATAATGACAAGGCTTCCGAAGTGAACACCCGCATAAGACATATGAATTCACCAAAGTCTAAACTATCTACTAATAGAAAGCAATGGTAAAGGCTATTCATTCACATCTATATTCCTATGCTAAACTATATCTAACATCTTTATACCTTATTTAGGCATCTATGTTCCTGGAATCGAAAAAACACTTAGCGAATAACACACTATTATCCCCTCTTTCCATCATTAGGGACGTGTATTTCTATTCCCACTCAAGAACATATCTCCTTTAGGTCAGTTTGGAACACACACTAACTTTACACAAAGAATTGACCCTCTTTATATCGGTCATTTATGCCGCATAGTCCTTGACATTGCTGGACACCTCACATCCAGACTGCATTATCATTGTTAGTGGAAAATTACAGCTCGGGACCGTTTCCCATCCATACTGCAATATGCTTGTCCCATAATACTGTCGGCCTTTGTCCCAAACCAATCTTTCCACTCGACCGTTTTACCTGCGCGGTTAGCCGGCCCCTTCTGTGTCTTGACCTATAAACACATGCGCCTTGTCTCTCCTTTGTTAACCCTTCTCCTACCTGGGTAGTCGGTGTATGCAGTCGTCCATCTGGGAATCATTAACTCTTCAGTATTTCACTACATCAACATTGCTCAGTGGAGCTGAATGGTATATGTATCCTACAGGATAAATAAAGAATGAGTTTAGGTCATACCAGTTTTAACACTCCAGTAGTGATGGATATTCAGTTCACTTATGACTAGAACAAAAATAAAGGACTCTATTGGAGTATAGACAATAACTGTTTAATAGTGAGAACTAGTGAACATTTATCAAGAGACAAAAAGTCTTGTTCATAGGACAGTGTTCCATGTTTGTTTCACTGCGCCGGAATTATGAAGCCGGAGTTTCTATAAACTATTAGGAACAGTTGCGTTAGGAACAATAATAGTTTTTTCCACGGATTATATATTTACATGGGATTCAGATCTCATGGTCATCAGAGTTCCTGGAGGAGGACATGTCTGGAGAGAAGGATACGACTTCGGTGAGGTCTAGTGTACTGACTCGTGTGATGTCGTGTAATCCTTGCCATGATGTGTACACTATGATCCTGAACTTTGAGGGCTGACACATACATTTATGTTATAATACACGACACACATTTTCTTCGCATACACGTCTCATATACGTTACACTTTTCTTTTAATAAATTAATCTTTGTTAATTTTTAGAAGCAAGAGTTGTTGAGTATGTTGCGTTGGGGAAGTATGAGAGGGGGCATAGTACGACAGTGAGAGAGTGATAGGAAAAGGTGTCCACGGGCTGATGGAGTGTGTTGGACGGAAGCTGGTGGATTCTCCAGGATATTGAAGGGAAAAAATATTATAATGTGGGTGTTGACTCTCTTCACTCCAGGGACGACACTTTAAAGGAGGACACGACACCTGCCAGCAACAGTCGGCAGACCAAGGATATAACGCATACACACTACTGGGGTGTCTCTAGTGCATCCCAGAATGACCCGCATAGCTTCGTTCTGTATGCGCTCCAACTTCACCAGCTGACTCTCTGAGACAGTGAGCAGACCCAATCCATAATCAATTACTGAGAGGATCAAGTGCTGGTATAGTGAGAAAAGCATTCTCTGCTCTGTGTCCATTGCAGCCATAGCTTTAAGTGCACTGAGTCCCTTTTGAGATCTTGTCACAACCGTCTCCACATGGTCCTTGAAGGATAGGCTCCTGTCAAATGTGATTCCCAGATACTTCAGTTTGTTTTCTCTGCTGACATTTCTACCATCTATCGCGAGGCTTGGGACATCAGCTCTTACAATCCTGTTGTCCAGAGAGCACCACAAAACCGCCGCCTTTTCCGGGTGGATGACAGCACTCATTTCTGTGCACCAGTCAATCACTTTATCTACTGTCGCCTGTAACTCCTGGGCTGTTTGCTCCCTATCTCTCCCCTGCCTGTATGCAAGAATATCATCTGCAAATGTTAGTATTCTTCCAACCCCTGGTGCTTCTAGGTTTGCAATCTTGCTCGTATACACATTAAAGAGCACTGGTGAGACTGCAGATCCCTGTGGCAGTCCCGGGGTTAACATATGCGGCTCTGAGGACGGAGAGCAACCCGACGAATGTTGTTTATTATGGAGCCAAAATATTAAATATTTGTGACATTTTTAATTTCTTCATAGTTTATTCTGAATCTTGGTTGGCATTTGGTTTTATCTGTAGACAATATTTTTGTATTGTTTCAACGTTCAGAAAAACATTGTGAGTTTCATTGTGTCTCATGACAAACATGATCAGCTCCTCTAATGCTTCAGCACTATTTGAGATGAGGACAGCGTCATCTGCATATCTGAATTCTGGAAATGAAATACCATCAATTATGGATCCCAAGGAAATAAGGAGCCTTGGAATGTGATCAACATAGAACAATTAGTATAATTAGTCACATCACAATTATTTTGCAAAGAATTATCATGCAAAGAGTGAGGAAGAAAATACAACCTGAAATAGGGGTAGAACAGTTTTTTTTTTTTTTTTTAGCATATCCTTTGCAGGACTTAGTTGTCAACACCAGCATCTTTTAGCTGTATGTTGATCTCTTGGCAAGATTACGCTCAGTAGTTTGCCATTGCTTTCTGAGCGGCCGGCTCACATACCCCATAAGTTACCGATGCGATTCGAACCACTGCTGATTTGAACCGTCATCACATTACCGACGAGAGTATACGAGATTACGGAGAAAAGTCATAACCTCTAAGCCACGAAGCCGGCGTAGAACAGTGTGGGTACAGTAAATGCTGTGTATATGCTGCGATCAGTTATTTAACATTCTATAGAAGTAAACAAAGATATACATCTTTGCTTTATTGACTACACAAAGGCTTTCGACAGAGTAAGACATGCCAACATGGTAGATATGCTTGCAGATCTACAAATTGATGGGAAAGACATTAGACTTATAAAAAAAACATATATTGGAAACAACAAGCTGTCATAAGGATTTATAATGAAGTTGGACAATATCAACCTATTAAGAGAGGTGTGGGACAGGGATGTGTAATGTCTCCAGTTCTTTTTTCCCTATACAGTGAAAATATTTTCAGAAATGTAGAAGATATAAATGGAATCATCATCGGAGGACGAAACATCAATGACATTAGATATGCAGATGATACAGTATTTATGCAGACAACGAGCAGAATCTGCAACAATTAGTAGATGCGGTTGTTGCGACACAGTGAACAATTGGGGTTAAAATTAAATTGTAAAAAGACACAGATTATGGTCGTCACTAGGAAAATAGAAATATTACAATGTAATATACAAGTAAATGGGAATATTCTTCAACAAGTGAATCGGTACAATTATCTCGGAACAGTCATAACATCTGATGGGAGATGCCTTGAAGAGATTAGAACACGAATCATCATGGCGAAAATAGACTTTAGCAAGATTAAAAACATACTGACCAATACAAAGACGTCAATTGAAACGAGAAAAAGAGTGTTGAGGTGCTACATAGAGCCTATACTTTTGTATGGATGTGAAACTTGGACAATGAGCAGTCAAGCTGAAACAATCTCATGGCTGTGGAAATGAGGTTTCTGAGGAGAATGCAAAGAATACCATGGACAGACAGAAAAACCAATGACCAAGTACTACAGGAAACAAATGAAAATCGTAAATTGATTAGAGAAATTATACGTAGACAGTCAAAATATTTTGGACATGTTATGAGAAGAAATGGATTGGAGAACTTGGTGACAACTGGCAAGATCGAAGGGAACAGACCAAGGCGAAGAACGAGAAGTAAATACCTGGATAGCTTTGCCACATGGGATGGTCAAGACGCGAAAACTGAGCTGATCCACGACTCTGGTGATCGGGTGAGATGGCGAGCCATGACCGCAAAACTTTCCGGCATGGCACATGATGGATGGATAGAGTACTTGGTCATTGTTCTTCTCCTATTTCAGGTTGTCTTTCCTTCTGTGCTCTTTGCATGATAAATCGTAGCAAAATCTTCGTGACGAGACTCATAATACTAATTGAATCTACACGACTAAACACAAATCTAGCCCCAGGATTAATATTATTAACACCCAAATCCCGATAAGTGCTTTGAGTTCCAACATTGGAACCAACATTGTTCTGCTATTTCAGGTTGTCTTTCCTTCCGTACTCTTTGCATGATAAATCGCAGCAAAATCTTCTTGACGTGACGCATAATACTAATTGCATCTACACGACTAAACACAAATCTAGCCCCAGGATTAATATTATTAACACCCCAAATCCCGATTAGTGCTTTGAGTTTCAAAAGCAATTTGAAGACACTTCTACTAATACATCAGAAAATTGTACAGCAAGTAAAAAGTGTGGTATACTTAAGGAAACTCTTTATAAAACAGCGGTAGGGGTATACAGAACTGTGTATCATAAGAGGCAGAACTGGTTTGCAGCAAACAGCCAGATACTGCAGCCCTTGATTGATAAAAAGAAGATAGCTCTCTTAAGAAACAAGGAAAGAACAACGCGAAACACTCTCAGTGAGCTGAAGCAAGTGTGGCATGATGGGCGGAGAAAGTCAGTACCCACAAGTGCCTCCCCCGTGATAAGTAACGCTAGAGAGGTGGGACTGATTTCCAATAGTGAGGGTATGCCACTTGAATGTGATGTGACACGAAAGGACGCAGGATGTCTAGGGTACTCCCGGATATGGTAAAGAACCACACTAATTTCTGTCCTTCCCAAGGAGAATAAAGTTATGATTCATATGCCCCCAATTGTATCCATCTTCCACAATAGGTGAGAAGGTACAATAATAATTTCAATAAAAATAGTATTCTCCTCAATGGACAATTTGGAACCTGGGAGATTATAGTAGGATTTGTAATTTACTGCCTACTAGTGTTTACCCAGCCACATGCTGTTCCAAATTATTCAAAGTATATTAATTAATCACTTAATTGAACATATAATGAACTAAGTAACATCACAGCATGCGGCTGAGACACCTAACACCATCCGACGAACGGGAATATAAAGTTCGATGTTGCTGTCACCCAATAACACCTGTAGAAAACACCAACTACATTTACCTGCCATCCCACAGTACTGTGTGACTTACTTAGTGACTCGCCCTCGAAATATATTTCTTACTTTATTTTTCATTTCATACTTGTTTCTTCAGCTGCTGGTTAATAATATGTAACAAAGGAGTCATGTTACTAGGATGCATTTAGTTTTTTTTAATATGGAGGTCGTGAAAGCTTCCGAACAGTTAATGTGCGTATGGAGTGACCATACCGCAATTTAGTCATCAAGTGTCAATATTTAAGGAATATTCAGGGAAGTCTCAAGCACTCATGGCCATGCTTTTCTATCAACTTGTTGATTTCATATTGCTTGCCTTTTTGGCGTCTGTTTTACAAGGGACAACAATTCTAGCTTGAAATACGTTTCTGGAAATGGTATTGTCAAAGACTGGAGTACAGAGGTCTGAGGTCTGCCTCAAGATAGAAGACCACCGTGAAGAGTGGTCAACCTCAAGTAGATTAGAGGTAACACAGTGCCCCGATATAAGGGCAGGGTAGGTGTTAGGAAGGGGGACTATTAACTAGTTCTCTCATGAGACACGGAGGCGTCGACCAGATAGTTAGTACTCTGGTCACGGCAGAATCACGCCTACGTGATAGCCACAGAGAAGTGGATTGCCACTCAGTAGGAGACGGCTACTATAAGCGTGCTGAGTATGACAGCACGCAAAAAGCCGAAGGACGCACAAGGTCCTTCCGCGTGCTGTGTAGCCACGCGAGTAGGAAAGTGAGACTGGGGACTGACTTCTTAGCGAGCGCCTCGTTTAGTATCGATAGGAGTTTTTCTGTAGCCAAGTAGATAGAGATTAGCAATAGGGTTAGGAAACTAGTGATAGGCAATTCTGTGGCTTTGTGTGTGATTTGATAGCGACTGTCTTGTAAATGTAAAGAGCCAACGGCAATAAAATGTATCATCCATTTCCTCTCACACGACTTGCAAGTTTCTTGTGTGGTGCGAGAGAAGTAATCCTGTGATGTCTGACACATCGGTTGTTGACAGGCTAGTTTTACCCTCGGAGCCATATTTTTATTGCTTCTTTTATGCTCAATGCCGTAGGTATTTTGCCTTCTTGGGCAACAAAATTGTGATATTAATTATTAATCCATAATTAGACAAGACTGTATATCACTATATCTAGGGATGGAAGCACTGTATACTCGAGCCAATCTGTACATACATTACCATTAATCTCATTATGATAATTCCTATTGTCTGTATGCTTTGATATGAACACGAGTCCAGCATTCTGTAGTAAGCCATTATGAGTACTACCAGAATGGGTTATGACCAAACGCTGTCCTTTACAACTGGGCACATATCGCTTTATCTTTCCTTCCATTGGTTGCCATTCCTTTTCACTTGTGTGGTGCGCATTCATCCAGGTTTCATCCAAATACACTGTGTCATAAATTTCTTTGCGCATGTCCTTCATTTCACGTAGGCATTTGCTTCTCATGTCTCATAAATCGGTTGCTCGCAAATTATATTTCTACCTCTCTTGTACTTTCTAAACGTGAATCCCAATGTCCTTATAATTTTCCACAAAGTTATTTTGGATAGCTCTACGTCATTGTTCTTTCTCAACCAAACCTTGAGTTTTTTTCCAGTCACTGCTTTTGGAGCATCGAGCATTTTTATAATAGCTCGCCTTATGACATCCTTGTCAAAGCTGTCTACAATTGCCTTTCTACCTACCGTTTGCTTATTGCGTGGTGATTTCATTCCAGATTCTTGCACCCATCGACGAAATGACCATTTACTCAAGCCCAGTGCATGCACTGTTCTATTCTAGGGATTTGTAATAGTATGAAACAGTTTCCTGCGATCAGCTTCTTGACAAAAATATGCGTACAACTTCATAGCGATGCTTTCAAGTGTACAGACTTTCACATTAAATCCCAGTCAACAATATTCACACATTCAGATGTTAGTGATAGGCAAGGTTTATAAAATTAAGTTATATATTATATATTCATTGACACCTTATCGTCTTGACAGACGATAATTTGTGCTTCAAAAAAGGCATAATACATTTTACCCATGGCTGTAGCGAATGTGACTGATGAGGCCACTTCGCTCTGTAAATATTCGTTCACAATGGGTGTATGTGAACACGTGGTCATTTCCACCATCATGCACCATCTTACGTCTCATACGCACGGTGTGTGACTTATCTGCAATAATTTTCTCCTTTGTCTTTATTCCATTTCTGATGTTTGCCTTCTATGCAACACGTTCAGCGGCGAATTTCCCCCAATGTGTATTATCAATGCCTGTATCAATCATGTCCCGCTTACACACATCTTTGTATCGTAGTAGAGGCCGACCCTGAGATCTCCTACCCATCTGTAATTCACCAAAAAAGATGTACTTTGGTATTCTACCATCATCCATCCTCCTAATAGGTCCTATCCATCTAAGTCTACGAAGACTGAGCATGGAATAAACCGTCTCACAACCTGATCTTTCCAATACTTCAGTATTTGTGATTTTGTCTTGCCACTTAATACCAAGAATTATTCGCAGACACCGCATATGAAAGCCGTTTAAACGTTTCTCTTGGTGTGAGTAAGTTGTCCAGGTTTCACTGCCATAGAGAAGAGTACTAAGGACACAGGCTTGATAGACAAGGACTTTTGTTTTAGCAGTAAACTTCCCGTTCTTCTAGACCCTTTTAATTAATCTGTTCATTGCTGTTGCAGACTTACCAATCCGGATGTTGATTTCCTGATCTAGGCGTAAAATGCTATTTACCTCGGATCCTTGATATATAAAATGTTCTACTATCTCCAGTTCGGCGTCGTCAATAAAGAATGATGGTACCCCATGTTCACCTTGTGACATAATCTGTGTCTTCTTCTTGCTAATGTTGTTAAACGAAATTCAGAACAAGCATCGGAGAATGCAGATAGTAGACGTTGTAATTCTTCCTCAGAGTGGATTGTAATTGCAACATCATCTGCAAACTGCAACTTTCTTATCAGTACCTTCATAAAAAAGGCAATAAACAGCGGTTGATTCTGTAAATACTTATTGGCACTTTTCCGTCTTGACAGACGATAGTTTGGTACATTATGCTTCAAAAGGGCTTAATAACTACAACCCATTGAGTGTGGCTGATAAGGCCAATTCGTGCTGTAAATGTTCGTCCACAGTGGTCATTTCCACCATAATGCATCATCTTACGTCTCTCACGCTCTATGTGTGCTTTATCTGCAATCAGCTCAGTTAATACTAATATAATAAAAGCAACCACCAGAGCAGTCACGAGGGATCTTGTGGTGAATATCTGTTTACTCTGTTTCTTAACCTGTTCATTGTTGTTGCTGCCTTACCAATCCGGATGTTGATTTCCTGATCTAGGGATATTTTGCTATTTACCACTGATCCTAGGTATGTAAAATGGTCTACCATCACTAGTTCGGCGTTGTCAATAAAGATTGATGGTACCCCATGTGCACCTTGTGACATAATCTGTGTCTTGTTTTTGCTAATTGTTAAACCAAATTCAGAACAAGCATTGGCGAATGCAGATAGTATACATTGTAATTCTTCCTAAGTGTCACGGAGTGTTATGGCTGCCAGCTATAAATGTGGGCCGACGTGCATAAAAGGGCAGCCAGTCGACTCTTGTGTTGTCCAGAGGAATGATGACCTTAGAAGATCCCCAGACCAACGGTCAAGACCTACGGGGTGGCACTCTGCGTCAAAGACCAACACAGTCCAACTAAGGAACAGGCACTCTGGAACGCACCGTGGAGCGTTGAAAAATGAGTTTAATTTCCAGAAAGCTGTGTTCGACACGGTATACAAACATGCCATCAAGCGGCCGCATTCTCGTGTGTGGGTGGGTGCGAGTGTTGTGTGTGGGTGGGTGCGGGATATAGGAGTTGGCGGGAATATGTGTATGTGGGTGTTGGATATGTGGTTGGGGGATGTGTGTTTGGCTGAGTGGTTGGGGGTGTGTGGGTGGGTGGTGGAGAATATGTGGGTGGGTGAGTGTTGGTAGGTTATGGGATGGGTGGAGGATGTGTGCGTGTGGGTGGGGAGATGTGTGAAGGTAGGGGATGTGTGGGTGTGTGATGGATGGATGGATGCATGCATGTGTGCTTGGGTTTATGTGTGGGTGGGTGGAATATGTGTGTGGAGGGATGTGTTGTGGGTGGGAGATGTGTGTGTGTGTGTGTGTGTGGGTGGGGAGATGGTGTATGTGGGGGTGTGTGTGGGATGTGTGGGTTGGGGGATGGGTGGATGGATGGGGGCATGTATGTGTCTGTGGGTATGTGTGTGGTTTGGTGGTGGATGTGTGTGTGGGGGACACGCAGATGGATAGGGGATAGGTGGGTGGGTGGGCGAGTGGGTGGGGGATTTGTCTCATAACATGGTAACATGCATTGTTTATTTTACAACATTCATTTGACAATGCTTTTTTGTCTATGTGAATACACTATGCACTGATGAACGAAAGATGAGTGATTGGAAGGGCCGAATGTAAGACGGGCCTGCGTGCTCAATTTGTTACCCTTTGAAAATAAAGTTCGTTCGTTCGTTCGTTCGTTCGTTCGTTCGTTCGTTCGTTCGTTCGTTCGTTCGTTCGTTCAGAGTTACGCGTTGGTCTTTCCTTGTTTCTTAAGATAGCTATCTTCTTCTTATCAATCAAGGGCTGCAGAGTCTGGCCGTTTGCCGCAAACCAGTCCTGCCTCTTATGATCCACAGTGCCGAAAACCCCTACGGTAGTTTTATAAAGAGTTTCCTCTGATCCTTTGCGGATTAGCACCTAATTGGCCGGGGGCTGCCCAGCTTGAGGCGGGCGGTAGCTGTTCAGTGACACCTGTAGGTGTCTCCAACCGTCAGAGGCAACGCGTGGCGCCCCATGTCTACGCCAACTGACAAGGGACTTATAACCCGTAACAGTTGCCTCTCGCTTTGATTCCGAGACCGGTTAAGACCAGGGATGGAGTTATTGCCTCTCCATAGCAGCATGATCCCTCTCTCGGCCTGCCTAGGTCACTCCAGAGGAAAGGTAACACCCCTACATCTGGAACAAGACAAGCCACAGAAGCTGCCGGATCAGCAAAGCAATGCTCTAACTGTCCGCCTGTCGGAGCTTCGATCCTAGACCAGCCGCCAACCAAGGCTTAGGGCCTGGTCTGCCCTGCCCTGAATTTTGTTTTTAGGTTGCATTTCCTCGCACTAGGATAAGGCTTGTACCTTCCCAATTGTGCTCTTTCGCCCGAAGCCGTTGACACAATGTGGGGTGTCGGGTTCGGTAAGCGCCGCCCAACGTTCGGCGCTAACAGAAAGCAGGTAGTACCGTCTACTGTTATACGGTAGCTCAGTCATATCTGACTAAGACCTGACTAACATTATATATTATATATTACAAGGGGCTTCTCATAAGTCTTTAGCCTGACCATGAAGGAGTAGGCGGAGAAAATTGAAATTTGGCACAGTGCTTATTCCTTCTCAATGTAGCCACCACCTGAATTTACGCATTTCAGCCATCTCTGCGTGAGCTTGAAAAGACCTTCAGAATAAAACAACCTATTTTTTTTTTTTTAAACCAGTTATCACAAGCCAGTATGACATCTTCGTCACTGTCAAGACGATTTCCTTTCAGCTGTTTTTTACGATTTGGTGAATCCAAGTCTCGTCTACCGTCCCCATGGTCTTTTACATGTTTTTCGACCGCCACATGTTGAGCAAGTGGCCAAAGCAATCAACCCGTGTTTGTTTCTGTTCACATGTCAGCAGGCGCGGGGCACACACTTTTCTCATGTTCAGTCTGTTGTGTAAAATTCTAAAAACTGCACTCTTGCTCAGTTTTGCTGAACCGGATATCTCTGCAATTGTCATTTTCCTATCCTGGTCTATGATTTTCTTCACTTTTGCAGCATCTGCAACATTGCACTCTGAGGAGTGTCGTCCTGATCTTGGCAGATCAGCAACTTGGGAACGGCCACACTTAAACTGGAAACACCAATTTTTTTTACAGAAGTATACGAAGGACAGACTTCCTCAAACACTGGCCCCATCTCCTTGTGTATTTCTGTAGGTGTTTTACCCTGTAACATCAAGAATTTTACCACAGTCCTGGCGTCTGATTTCTCCATTGTTCTGACAAACCGTTGGATGTGCAGATCTGGTCAGTAGGGTGTGTTGTGCCATGCACCATATCGGGAAACCCAGTTGACGTGGGAAATTCATAATTCATATGTCCATTACAAATTGAATGAGCTATACATGTACCAAATTTCAATTTTCTCCACCTACTCCTTCATGGTCAGGCTAAAGACTTATGAGAAGCCCCTTATTATATATATATATATATATATATATATATATATCTATATATATATATATATATATATATATATATATATATATATATATAGTAGGCCTTTTTCAGTCATGAAGGACTATAGCGTTGTGCCGCTTGGGAGGTGCCTGGCAGCACCGCTGGTGACTGCATAGTCCAATGCGAGAGTGACAATCCCTGTCACAGTTTCCGCATCTATAAGACGAGGCAAGTCCCGCAGTAAGTGACTGCGCTTTGAGCCTGGTTCCCGTGTTGTGTCACCGCTTTACGCGGTGCTGAAGTGAACTCTTCAGGGCACAAGCCTGGGCAGTGGAAATCGGAGAACCAGCTGTTGCCCAGTAGCAAGTTCCCCCTCTTCACGTCGCCGATGTTGACCAAGGGAAAGGCAGTAGCCAATGCAACTTGGCATCGGTGCCGTCGCAGGAGTTGCCAGAACTACGTTGTTTACAACATGGAACTGCCTTAGGGACTCCATCTCCGGATTTGTGCTCAGGGTTTACTCCCGAAGCCTTTCCCATATGGGTATACCCGCAAGGCAACGGAGGTTTGAGATTTAGAGTTCCCTCTCTTAGAAGAGATACCAACCAAGGCTGACGAGCCTCCTCTGCCCGGGAATCAATAAGGAGGGAAGTCTACCATTCTTCCCTCCTGGCAGTGAGACCATACTGATCGGATGTTCGTAGCCATTGTCTCTACTGAGAGATCCTCTGCCCACCGTCACTGACTTGAAACCATAATCCAACAACTATCTGTCGGCTGCGCCCAAGTCCAATCCACCACCTGCTCGCATGGCTCATATATATATATTCTTCTTCAGCGTTCCGAGCCATTGAGGTTCTTTGCTGCAGATACAATCCGTCTTCATTCGTCTCTGTGGTTGACCTTCTCTTGCCAGTTGTTGATTCCAAGTGCTTGTAGGTCTGTGTGTGTATATATATATATATATATATATATATATATATATATATATATATATATCTATATATATATATATATATATATATATATATATATATATATATATTAAGTTAATTTTTAAATTAAGTTTCATGAAAGTTTAATGAAGTCACGCACATTATTGACAACACCTCTGAACACTCCCGTTCCATTGCGCGAGGTTCTTGCCAAAAGGTCATTCTCGTGCTGCACGAGAAATTCCACTATTGAACGCTGATGTTTCCTTGTAAAAATGTAATACATTTCATAAGACGCACTGTTTCTCTGACCAGTAAATTATATACCGCATATAAACAAACATTGAAATCTGTTGTACAGTCTCCAGAACAAAAAATATTTTGTTGGGTAAACATAATATGGTTATATGCTAAATCTCATCATTTGGTTAATGAGGTTGTGGATTTCTATTTTCCATAGGGGAAAATAATCTAAACCAGTGTTTCCCAACCATTTTTGTTCTGTGCCCCACCTAAAACTTTCTAAAATTCTTATGCTGCCCCCCCCCCGCCCCCAACGTATACATAATTTTTTATATTCAAAAATCGAAATGTTCACTAAAGAAACTTGAATGATAGGTTTTAGGAAGAAATCACTAGGAAATTATTGAGCAAACACACACAGTGAGTAAATTGTCAAAACATATATGGCGGACAGAAGTTACTTATACTGGACGTTTACCCAGCTCGAGTAGCGACTGAGAGTCGCCATACGGTTAACTTACACTTTAGACGAGTCCATTTTCGAATTGCCCCCCTTAACAGTCGAATTGCCCCCCTGTGGGGCGTGGGCCCCACGTTGGGAAACACTGATCTAAATGGACTATAACTAACATGATGATGAGGATTGGCCTTTTACAGGCCGGACAAAAATAAGAGTGAAGAGTATCTCATACCTAGTACTATTAGAAAGATAATACATTTGTTGTAATATAGAAGTGAAATAGAAATATTCTTTATATAATTCTCAATATCTAAAATAAAACATTTAGTATTACGTAACGTTTTAAGCAAACTTAAATTTATATCGCACTATTTATACCGCTAAATAACTGTCGTAAATTTGTATATATCTTTTTAAACGATTAAGACAAATACTCAATTAGTTAAATCACATAATACATGTATGGTACTTTTGGTAATGTCCCTTGAATAAACTATATGTTGTTATGTCCCATAGCATTAATTTAATTATATATCTTCCGTTTAGTGTGGTTGTATTTTGTACTGAACAGTGTGTATTTACAAGGTGCAGTGTGTGTTTTCCTTTACATTTGCAAATACAACAGGACCCCAGACGTCAAATACAGCAAGATTTTATGAATGCCTTTGTACTGACAGCATACTATTCATACTGCCAAGAGATTTTTTACGTGCGCAACAATACACACGGGTGTCTTATCTCACTACCCAGAGACCATGGGGAAATTTTATTACTAGAAGTCCACTTGAAATAAATCCCGGTCCTGGCACGGCAAATGTAGCGATGTTTGAATTCACATAGATAAATTATTGTTTTCGGTATCTGCAATTCCAAAGAAAAACCTAAATTATCCTTAACACAACCAAATCCTCGTAAATTCTTCAGTTCAATAGATGGATGGAAGTGAACGTGTAAAAATGTTGAATGTTTTATCTGAAATAAGGTTTTCATATGGGCTAGCCAAAGCAAAGTGCATCGATTCTTCATAATTATGTTTTTTAAATAAATGCTCGCGGTTCCTCAGGAGGTCAGAGACGCCCCATCAGGTCCCAATGTCCCCGTGTGTCATTTGGATGACCTCCTCTGCATGTGGCCATGGTAAGATCAAGTGCAGATACTACACTTTGATCTTAGCTAACAATCCGAGAATCGAGATCCATTCTTTTATAACGGTAATGGTCTGAGACGGGCCCATCACATTTTTATTTCCTGAATGAAAGAATAATAATGATGCGATAAATGCCGGCATCATATGTTAAGCAAAGGAAACAACAGAGGTAATTGCATGCATAATATGTTAAGTATGGGGTAAAACAATCAATCAATCAATCAAACACTGAAAACAATCATTAAATCAATCAATTAACAACTGAAAACAGCATCAGTACGGGGGAAAACAGCATCAGCTGAAGAATGCTGGCTATTGGTACAATTAATAATGTTATGAAATTATGCTATAGAGAGCTTAGTTTTGTCCATTCGATGACCAACACTTGACGTTCTCAAAAACACGACGGGTACTTACTTAATTACTCAAACCCGGAATATATTGGATCTGTTTTAGCCCTAACACTTCTCTTCTCTGCTTTCACTAGGAGATTGGAACCTGTGGAGAAGTATAACAGATCCCGTGATAAGCGTCCGCCCCTTACTACTACCTATGCAAGTGTCCTTCTCCAGCCATAATGAGAAGGCTTCCGAAGTAAACACCCGCATAAGACATATGAATTCACCAAAGTCTAAACTATCCACTAATAGAAAGCAATGGTAAAGGCTTTTCACACACATCTATATTCCTATGCTAAAACTATACTCTAATAAATTAATACCTTATAATTATCTTTGTCTGAATTGGGGGTACTAATGCACAATAGATACACAAACGTTCTTCCGAACGCCGCACCACCCTTTCCCTACTCCCTTGTCTCATGGAAAATCAAGAATCACACTAACTCCCACAAAGAAGTTGCTACTCTTTATAGGTCATTTTTGCCGCATAGTCCTTGACCTTGCTTGACACCTCAAGTCAATACTTCATTATCCCCGTTAGTGGAAAATTACTGATCTGAAACTTTTCCGTTATTTTATAAAACCCTCATTGTTTTGTTCCTTCCCTCTGAGTCATATATAGACCGCAATATGCTGTGGAAATTTTCCTCAGTAACCCATCTCTCCTCCTCCTTCTCAGCCCCAACTCTCTCTCCACACACACCTGACATTATCTGGGTTGTCCAATCCTGTCTTTATCACCTGACCGCGATCCTGTCTAATAGTGCTGTCTGCCTTTGTCGCAAACCTATTTGTCCACGCGAAGGTTACCTGTGCTATCGGTGGGCACTTCCGTGTCTTGACCTATAAACACATGCGCCTGGTCACTCAACCCGACATTTCGTGATGTTTTTAACCCGTGAATTAACCTCGTCATCCTACACTCTCATTGACCTGTGCCGCTGTAATTTCTACGTTAACACTTCAACCCGTCAACATTAGTGGTCATTGACTCCGGTCACACCGTTGTTGGTTATCCTTACTGTTTTGTTTGTTAACCCTTCTCCTACCTGGTTAGTCGGTGTATAAAGTCGTCTATCTGGGAATCATTAACTCTCAGTATTCCACGACATAGGCCCCCTCTTAAGAGATTAGACCGCGTCGAATCTTTCTCACTGTAGGTTTGATTCCATGATCCACAACCCTAGTCTTCTTCCTCCGGAGCTGGATGTCTGGATAGGAAATCTGCTCCTACATTCTCCTTTCCAAGGATGTATTCCACGGTGAAGTCCAGTTGCAGCATCAACGTCCCTCACATCCACCGTGCATTGAGCTTCTGCTAAGTAGCTATGACCATCACGTGTTGATGATATGATTGGATCCTCACATGGCTCACCTCATTATCCAGTAGGCGCTCTAATTGACACCCTACTATACTACTCACGACTGAAACTAGTGTTGGCTCCTCGCTCCTGTACGTCCGGTCGACCTACTTTCGACTTGCGTCAGCGACGGCTCACAATACAGACGGATTGTCCCATCCTGATTGTAACACTGCTTCCATGTCCTCTTGGTTTTCCCCGGCTTTGCCTCTGGGATGTTCCACCTCGTCCTCGATGGACCGAGTCGTCTTTCCCAAATCTCCTGGACTTTTGCTTCCAGGACCATCTTGGGCGATATTGTATCTGGTCAGCCAATCTTCGGTTGGAGTCCTGGGTAATTCTCGCTTTTCCCGACGTTACCCACCCCTTCTGAACTTGGTTACCGGTGAAACTTTCACTCTTGTCCTTTCCCTGACTTGTGATTTCCCTCCTCCTGTCGTTGGGTAAATCTGACCTATCACGTACTGTCCCATAGGCCCTCCTATGTTGTACTGGCGATCTCTGGTCTTCGTCTGGACTGGTAACCTTTGTCCCCATGGCTGCCATCACCATAAAGTGCGAAGCTTTGCTCCCGGATCTCTCTTCATATTTCCTAATGAGATGTCTAGGGAGATTTTTCTTCTCTTCCCCGATCCGTAGTTTGTAGATGTTCTTGGACACCACCTTTTCCACAGGATAAGGTCCTTTCCATCCTACTTGGAGTATATTGGTCTCTGCTGGACTCCACACTTCCACTTTGTCTTCCACTTTAAGAGCTAGTTTCCTCTTAATTCGCTTGTTGGGTGGTGCTTTCTTGCACTCCGAACAAGACTTCAACCACCGGCGTACATCTCCGGTCATTCCTGGCCAGCAATAATGGCCGGAAATTTGCTGCAGGGTCTCTCTGACACCCATATGTCGATTCTCGTCTATGATGTGTCCACTCTGAAGAATGTGAGGACGGTGGGTCTCTGGAACCACCCACAGCTCGTGCAGGTTATCTCCCCTCCCAGCTCTCCGATAGAGTAGTTGATTCTTCAGAAAGTACTGTCCCCGTTCTGGTGGCTCAGCACTTCTTTGCAGCTTCCTGTAGCAAGGATGCAACGTAGTATCCTTCCTCTGGGCAGTATGCAATTCTCCTATCCCTGAGTTGTCGCATAGTGTCTCTGCCTCTTTTTCCTTCCCTTGAGATCCACTGACTACTGTTCCCTTGTGGGTTGGCTGTTTGGGCATTCCCAAAAAGACATATTTCGTGCCAATAATCATGGGAAATAAGGAGTCAGATAATACAGCAGCTGGAATAATGCCCGTGACGTACCTGGATTTAATCTCCATCTTGGCGATTGGCAGCGTCATGGTAACAGCACTCCTCATTGCCGGCTGTATTTCTATGGTCTCCCCTGTAAGTTGGTCTGGGCTTACCAAGCTGGCGTCCACCACCGCTTCCCCATCCAAACCGGTATCGTAGAGACAAGCAACCTGTTGGCCATTTACTTCAATCAGTTCAACCACAGGTGGTCTCTCTTGGTCCTGAGTGCCTTTCATCTCCTTGGACCGTTTCCTTGCCTTCCTCTTTTAATTCCTCGAGGTTGGTTATGCAATTGGCGTCGTGTGCCTTGCATCTGCAGTCCACAGTATTATGTGTTATCGACTGGCAGTGTGTGCACCCTGTTCCCTTCCTAGGTTTCCGTGTGTCCTTTTTGTTCCTTTCTCCTTCGCCGACCTCAGCCTTGTCTGTGATAACCGATGTAGGAATCACTTTGCATGCTGCGAAGTAAGAACTTTTAGGTTTCGATCTGCAGTCCTTCGTGTTATGAGATGGCACCTTGCAGAATGAACACCACCTCTCAGACCACTGTCGTTTCGCTTGAGAATTCGAGGTGCTCTGGTTTCCTACCTTCACCTTCTCTGAACTCTCCTCTGTGTGCTTTATATAAGGTTCCACTTTTTCTCCTTCCCAGTTTTTAGGTTTCTTTTTCTCTGGTTTCTCCTGACCTTTGGTTTGTGTACTTAGTTCCCCAGTTTCACAATGTACTTCCACGAACCTTTCCGCCAGCTTAGTCACAGCCTCAATCCGTTCCGCCCCTTGTTCTCCCAAGAAGGTTCTGAGAGGTTTCGACATTTGCTTTCGCATCTGGTCGACCACCATCATCTCTTCGAGACTCTCATAATCCCTCTTGAATTCTGCCAAGTCCATCCATTTCTAGGCAATAGGCAAACATAGGGCTGTTCATTTAGATTGTGAAATAGTAACATCATCTATCATCACGTCAATGCATTCATGTTGTATAATGATGATGAAGTATAACGCTCGTAGAGCCATTCAAATGTCGGCTCTGAATAAATTGCATTCCTTTCGCAAATGTCACGAGATGTTATTTCGTGCGGTGCGAAAGTAGGGGAGTCCTGAGAATCTGCAGCGCACAAGTCGCTGACAGGCAAGACCCCGATTGGTGTCAGAAGCACAATTGCTGTCAGATTACAGTGAATCAACGCTTCTGAGCAGTCATAGCAGGCATTTGTTGTAATATTCAACGAACAGTTAACGCCAGCAGGCAAGTGGTATTATGAACCACGGAACGAACGCTAGCTATCGATTGATATTACAAAATTCTGAGTTAGCATCAGTGCATTGCACGATTCAACATCATTGCTGTGTGATATATTTCAAAGTAATGCAAATTTGTTTCTATACATGCCATAAATAATTTTCTTTGGTAAATTATACGATCACCAATTTGTGGAGTGTGAACCACAAATGAAGCAAATTAAATCGGTAAAGTGTGAAATTCTACCAATATTAATTAGAAAGTGTGTGATTATACTAAAAGCAATTGAAATGTATACAATCATCAGTGAACATTACCATCGTAACCACCGTATACATTTCATTGCATGTGATACAGCCATCAATGTCACCATTCTACGAAGTCAGTAAATAGATTAGCGACGAACTACAGCCTAGAACGTAGTTACACCAGAGTCAGAAAGCGAAGGCAAGACGACATCGACGGTCATACGACTAATCATCTCACTTATCATCTAACAATCATTCAGACGATCATATCATTCATCCATTAATACCATTTATCACTATTTATCACATTTTCATTCATCATTCGCATGAAATATGAGCTTGTATTGACAACTTAATGAAATATGAAATAGTTGATGAAATATGATGAAATATGAACTTGTATTGACAACTTAATGAAATATGAAATAGTTGATGAAATATGATGAAATATGAACTTGTATTGACAACTTAAGCGTGTGTCTAATTTTTGCTGCTCTACTAACCAGAAGCAGCCCTTGTGTGACCAAGTCAAACCATTGTGTAAGTGTGAAAGACAGCGGTGGAACATCCCAAGTACCGTACTTTCCAAAGATATAGATGAGTATATTTTCCGAATATTTTGGTATGCTCTAACTTAATCATGCATCTTCTTTTTCTGTAAAAGATGTACACTTACTAACACATTATTATAAACTATTGTATGAATATTATTGTATTATCAGTTTGAACTAACATTAC
Source organism: Cepaea nemoralis (assembly GCA_014155875.1). NCBI lineage: Eukaryota > Metazoa > Mollusca > Gastropoda > Stylommatophora > Helicidae > Cepaea > Cepaea nemoralis. The sequence continues at coordinate 215,753 of JACEFZ010027453.1, forward strand.
GCCACAAAATGGCGTCACTAAATGAATGTATCCAGGCGGGCATCGCAGTGGGCCACACCGGAGATAAGCTAGAAAAATGGGTCGATCAGAAATATAAAGAAGAAATAGCGCGGCAGAGAGAAGAAACAGAAAGGAAAATTGCTCTACAGAGAGAAGAAACAGAAAGGAAAATTGCTCTACAGAGAGAAGAAACAGAAAGAAAAGCGGCTCTTGACAGAGATGAAAGAGCATTAGAAAGGCAACATCAAAAAGAATTGAAAGAGATTGAGGAAGCCACTAAACTAAAGGTAAAGGAAATAGAGGTAGATTCTAACATACAAATAGCCTCTAGCAAACAAAAGAGCCAAGAAGAACAGAACAAATTTAGTAAGTACAAGGGCCTTATCAAACCATACAGTGTAGGTAATTCAATCAACGCATGGACTGAAAACATAGAGTTCCAACTAAAAACACAGAAAATACCTTTAGAGGATTGGGCAATGATTTACATGAGGAACCTGAGTCGGGAGCCTTTAAAAGTAATAGAATCCATACCCACAGATCTTAGAAACAATTACCAGTACATACACGATAGGATAATGCAACATTTTCTTTTGGACGCTACTGGGTACCAAATTCAATTCTCACAGATTAAGCCAAAAGCAACTGAAACTTTCTTAGACTACATCTCTAATGTGCAGAGCACATTTAAAAAGTGGACTAAAGCTGCTAAAGTAGGTAACAGCTATGAAAAACTTGAAGAGCTAATGGTAATGGACAAAGTCATTTCTACCGTGCCTACCCCTTTTGCAAAGTTCTTACAACAGTCAGATATTGATTCCATTCAACAATTAGAGAAACGGGGGTCAGCTTATTTTTCATCTAATCGGGACATATTTAAAACTACATCACATGACACAGAAATTACAGCTTTTGCAAATAGAGTTCCTGATAGATCTTACAACCAGAAAGATTACCGTAAGAAGGACAAACCATATCAGAAACCACCTCGATGTAACTTATTGCAATCTTTTTCATCCGGACTTACTCGATGTGTGATAAGAACCCCACATATCCGTCACACCTAGAAGCAGTGTTAAAGAAGCAAGAAAGCAGAAGATCATCCTTTAAACGTGCTGTAAAATGTTATTTTTGTTCAAGTTATGGCCACTATAGCAATAAGTGTCTTGGGAGACAGAGAATGAAGGCAAACAATGCAGCACTCATCGATACATCATCAGACGATGAGAGTGACATAGACCCGGAACTTGTGAATGTGTTGCCAACGAATGAATGTCAGAGTGTATCATCAGTAACCGATATTTTAGACTTTAAGACATGTAAAGTATGCCAGCAGTTTCATGCGGAGGGGAGATTGAAATGTGGACACGTAATATCATGTTCAAATGAAGAAGCTAACGCAGCATGTGCCTCCAGAGGTAAACTTAAGTTCTACGATGCACTGGTCAATGGGAAACCATGCCAATGTTTAGTTGATAGCGGGAGCACTCTACTGGGTTTAAGGAGAGAACTTGCTAGACCAGAAGATTATACGGGTGAATTTGTCAAATGCCGTACTTTCTCTGGAACCATCGAGAAATATCCACTGGCAAAAGCGCATATCAATACCCCGTTCCTTACCGGCACATTTACGTGCGCTATCCTCCAAGATCCATGTACGGATCTTATTTTGGGATGCCTAGATGCATTGAAAGAATGTACAGACGACAACATAAAAGCCTGGAAAGAGACACACATGGCCAACGCTGTAACTAAGTCAGATACAGAAACAAACTATACTGACTTACAAAATGAAATGCTACAGCTATTAACACCAAGTGGTGCAGATACCAACACTACTCGACAAAAGTTGATCGAGGCACAAAGCACCGACCAAACAATCACACCATATTTTAACTTGTTGTGTGAGCGAAAGAAAGTGTCTAAAATTCTTCCTGGTACTTTAAAAAGGTTAACGGAATTCTCATGCGTTATTATACATATAATAACCATGAAATTCAGCAGACGGTGTTACCTGTAACATACCAACAAAATGTGCTAAAAAGCGCACATGAATCACCGTTTGCTGGACATTTGGCCTATCATAAAACGCGAGCCAGAATTCTATCACAATTTTACTGGCCGAAATTCTGTTCGGACATAAAATCTTTCTGTCGCTCTTGTACTGTTTGTCAACATCGTGTACGAAAGAAAAAGCATGTAAAGGCCGAAGTGCAACGGTCAGTAATAGCATCTAGACCACTTGAGAGTATAGCGGTCGATATTGCTGGACCCCTAATGCAGGTGTCGAGTAATGGAAACCACAACTATCCAAACAAGGGTACTAAAACGATTCACCTTAAACCAAACCAGAAGGTTGTGATTCGACTACCTGATAAACATAATATGGTACTAACATCTTGCCAAGGGCCTCTCAACGTTGAACGCAAAATATCAGATGCGGATCATGAAATATCGATAAAAGGACACTTAGAGATATTTCATATCAACATCCTGAAACCATACTTTTCACAACAAGAACAACAGACAGACGAACAAATTGCACCAACACCAAGCAATGAGACGACAGACATACACAACACAACTTCACTAGATAGGGCGACACACGACAGCGACAACGCAAACACACTTAGCCAGGTAACAGCACACACAGCTAGCAGCACAACAGTATTGGACGAGATGGAATTACCAGTTCCTACGGTAAACGCGACTGCGACCAGTATTTCGACTTATATAGATAACATATGCAGTCATACGGAAGACGGGACAAAACACCTACTGAAACGTCGACAAGTCTTCGACAGGTTGCGATTGTTTGGGCTCACAGCGAAGCCGTCCAAAGTAGAGTTGGGCATGGAACAAATTGACTTCCTGGGTCATACCATCTGCAGGGGCCAATTGAAAACTGATGACAGAATCGTCACTAAGATTCTGAATTTAACAATGCCAACGACCAAGAAACAGGTCCGAAGTTTACTGGGTCTGGTAAACTACTACAGTAAATTCATTCCAAATCTGGCGGAAATCACCAGTGTTTTTTCTAACATCTTAAAAGCTTCGGCTAAGTTATCTGTAAAAGATGCAGGATTAATTAGTGCGTTATCAAAATTGAAACATCTTTTCAGCGTTCCACCTATCCTTCGTATGCCTAATCCAAAACTCACTTATTTCTTACGCACAGATGCGAGTGCCATATCCATATCTGGGATACTAGGACAGTTCTACGACGGGACGTTCCACCCCGTAATGTACGTAAGTCGCAAGATTACTCCTGCTGAATCAAAATACTCAGCATCAGAATTGGAGGGCCTCAGTTTGATCTATTGCGTGAGAAAGTTTCATAGATTTTTGGCAGGAGCACAGTTTGTAATCCAATCCGATAACTCTCCGTTGTCTGTGATGCAGTCTGGACTTTCTACCAACAATAGAATTTACAGGTGGGCTTTGATTCTCCAAAATTACACGTTTACCATCCAGCACTTAAAAGGGAGATTAAATAAGGTGGCAGACATTTTGAGTCGTCCACCATCCATTCAAATACCTGATTTGCAGGAAGGGATCGACCATACACCACCAGAAACAGTGACACTGTAATGTTAGATAACTCAGTGCCGTATGTGGTGATTAAGACACATCGTAAGTGCGTTATCATCGCCAAATATATAACCTGTGTGAATATAACAGTGCTATAAGAAGTGTAACAAACAGACGCAGAATTAACATGCGCTGACACACACATAAGCTAGAGGAACATTCAAGTGTTAGCTATGAACCTACATAATGTAGTAGGGAACTATATTTATACACTATCCTTGAAGGAGAGCATAAGAGACTTTGCCGAAATGAACTATGTTATAATAGTCTACAAAGAGGATTGCTCCATCTTCACAACGCAGAGGAGGACGTCGACTTAGTGTAATTAGATATAGAAATGTAACTGTGATATATGTATATTATTATTTTATTAACAGTACCTATAACTTCATTTTTCTGTTAATTATTCAATTGCACATTGTGTAAATGCATATATAACTTTATTTTCTTATTTGTTAGTTAGAAATCACCATCATTTAATTAATAATCCATTTATTAGAACACCAATTATAGAAATACAATCGTTAGATCTTATATTAGTTTATTACCATGTAATCATAATCATTTATACATCCATTTATCTAAAATATCATTTCCAAACTAACACAACCATGTAGGAAGTAATATCATCTTTTTCACAAACAACACTTTAAGGTAATTAACCCAATTCACTTAAATGAAAGTACTTATTAGATTATTTCCCTTGAGGGTAATTTAGGTCAGCACACCAAATTACGGAAGTTACTATGACAGGATCGGTAACAAACCATCCTCATAACTATGTATATTATGTATAGACATGACGCGTGCAAACAAAACGCACAGTCATTTGGCGTGATTACTGTTAAAATTCAGCCAATCGTTTATTGTATATATAATGTTTATGTATTTGATACTATGAAACATATTTTAATGACGAGAGAATGGTTGAGTGAAAGAACAGTATGAAAGTGAATGAAAGATGTATGCAAGGAGAATAAATGCGAGGGGAGAATGCAAAAACTTAGTAAACATTGAAAGAAAGAGAGCGAGAGAGAAAGACAGCGGAAAATTTTTTTTCCACCGCTGCAAACGTCTTATTTGACTTGTCTGTGTCATCTGTGTAACCAATGTGTTGTCGAGTTTTTATGTGTGTTACTGCCACACTTTAATAGAGTATATAGAGAACGTACTTTGAGCTTCAGAAAGCGGAGTTGTGGTCACAAATAATAATAACGAACGTTTGTAACCACAATAAACCGATTTGCGGCGCTCGAAGGAACACACACATTTAGTACACTAACGCATACACATGTTAGAGAGTTAAGTACACTATAGTTTATTAGAAAACACGCAAACAAACAGGAAGACAAACACATAAAAGTTGCACACACCATTCATTCCAAAGACGACAACTTTAAATTCAGGGGACACAATAACTTATTAGAAACCTGAATGTAACAGTGAATATAGCTTTTCACATGCGGAAGCGAGAAGGTGAACAGTAGAGCTGTGTGTATAGAGTTGGAGGGGATATTAATGGGAACATGAACACTTTGTGCTCATGTGTTGTACTCAGAATAGAGTCAACTTGCGTGTGGGTTGTCATTTTGGGCAATTTGAGGACAGGTCGAGACAGAAGTCAATAGGTGAAAGTCAAAAGACATAGGGTCAAACGACAGAAGCCAGGACATAAGTCATAAGACAACGGTTTCCGGTTCACTACCAATCCCAAATATATCTATAGAACCAACTATACTGATACATAGGCTACTTAATTAGCCAGGTGAAAAGATAAAGCACTGTGAGTGAAGGAAGAAGACAATTGTTCTATCCCCAAACTAGAAAGTTATAACTTATTGGAGATCTGACAAAATTGGAGCAACCAATTTTTCTTTGTGACCAGAAGTGTTACAAATATAAGTGAAAGGGAAGTAACACTTCACAGAGAGGAGGGGACCCTGTCAAGATCTCCAATAAGGCCTTACAAAGGCGATAGGAGTTAACACTAGTCTAGTAGGGAGACACCAGACAGGAGAGACACCGAGCACTATTAATAGCCTCACAAGGAGACACATTTGTGTCAGACCAGAGGTCGATGAGTACAGCTGAGCGAGGGCTTTCCCCAAGCAATTGGGAAGCTTGTCCTTGCGAGTAACCGTGAAGTGCCGGGTTACTCGAGCTCACAAGCCAGCGTGCTGGCGAGACCATGCACGCAATAATAGCTACTGCACGGAGAAGAGTGTCCGTGCTTGTCCACGCAATGTGTAGCGTGTGGACAGACCGACTGGAGACGGTAGAGAGAGCAGACGTATCCTTGACCAATGCTATAGTTTCTAGGCAATAGGCAAACATAGGGCTGTTCATTTAGATTGTGAAATACTAGCATCATCTATCATCACGTCAATGCATTCATGTTGTATAATGATGATGAAGTATAACGCTCGTAGAGCCATTCAAATGTCGGCTCTGAATAAATTGCATTCCTTTCGCAAATGTCACGAGTTGTTATTTCGTGCGGTGCGAAAGTAGGGGAGTCCTGAGAATCTGCAGCGCACAAGTCGTTGACAATGCCATTCCATATTTTTTGTGTATTTTCATCTTTCACATTATCATTTTGTATGTATGACACTTGATTTTATCATGTATAATATAACATTACTGTAATGTGTGTGTGTGTGAGAGAGAGAGAGAGAGAGAGAGAGAGAGAGAGAGAGAGAGAGAGAGAGAGAGGAGAGAGAGAGAGAGAGAGAGAGAGAGAGAGAGAGAGAGAGAGAGAGAGAGAGAGAGAGAGTTGAATTGCATCACTAATTTTTAAGTTACAAAATGTATATGTACAATTTTTCTCCATTTTCTTTACAATTTTACGACAATGCTCACGACAATCGTCACTGTATGTGTGTGTAAAGTGTGGGAGTTTGATCATAATAGTAGATTGGGGGGATCGGGGGATGTGTGTGTGGGTGGATTCGTGATGTGTGTGGGTGGGCTCAGGATGTGTGGGTGGGCGGGGTGGGTTTGTGTGGGTGGGTGGGGGATTTGTGTGTGGGTGGGTGTGGGATTTGTGTGTGGGTGCGTGCGAGATGTATGGGTGTATGGGGAGATGTGTTTTTGGGTGGGGATGTGTGTTTGTCTAGGTGGTTGTGGGTGAGTGGGTGGAGGAGGTTATGTTGGTGGATGATTGATGGTGGGTTATGGGATGGGTGGGGGTATATGTGTGGGTGGGGAGATATGTGGTGGGTGGCAGATGTGTGCAGGTGGGGGTTGTTGTGGGTTTGGGGATGTGTGTGTGGGTGAGGGATGTGTATGGGTGTGGGATGTTTGGGAGGATGGGTGGGGAGTGTGTGTGGGTGAGAGATGTGTGGGTGAATGTGTGTGGGGGATGTGTGTGGGTTGGGGGAGGGTGCGTGATGGGTGTGGGTGATGGATTTGGAGATGTGTGTGTGGGTGGGGGATATGTCTGGCTGGGTGGGGGTGTGTGTGGCTGGATGGAGGATGTATGTGTGGGTAGTGAGGGTGATTGTAGTTGGGGGATGTGTGGATGGGTAAGAGATGTGTGGATAGATGTGTGTGTGGGTGAGGGATGTGTCTTTGGGATGTGTGTGGGTGTGGTATTGTGTGGGAGGGGAGCTGGGTGTGGATAAATGATGTTTGTGTGGGTGGGTGCAGGTGTGGTTGGGTTTGTGGGTGGGTGAAGGATGTGTGTGAGGGTGGGGGATGGGTGGTTAGGATGTGTGAGTGTGGGTGGGTAGATAGGAGATGTATGTGTTGATGAGTGGGTAAGGGATGTGTGGGTGTTAGTGGTTGAGGGATAAGTACGTGTGTCTAGGGATGTGTGAGGGGATGAATGTATGGGTTGTGTGTGCGTGGATGGGAGGTGTGTGTTTGTGAATGGGGAATGTGTTGGTGGGTGGGGATGTGTGTGAGGGATGTTTGTATGGGTGGGGAGATTGTGCGTGGGTGGGGATGTGTGTGTATATGGGTAGGGGTGTGTGGTTAAGGGATGTGTGGCTGGGGGAATGGGTGGATGGAGGATGTGTGGTTGGGTGGAGGATGTGTGGTTGGGTAGAGGATGTGTGGGTGGGTGATTGTATATGAGTAAGGGTGTGTGGTTAAGGGATGTTGGTTGGGGGATGGGTGGGTAGAGGATGTGTGGGTGGGTAGAGGATATGTGGGTGGGTGAGTGTGTGCAGGTTAGGAGATGGTGGGGGATGTTTGCAGGTGTGGGCTCGGGATCTGTGAGTGGGCTGGGGGAGATGGGAGATTATGTGGGTGAGTGCGGAGTTTGTGTGTGGGTAGGTGCGGAATATGTGAGTTGACGGGGAGATGTGTGTGTGGCTGAGGAATATGTGTTTGGTTGAGTGGTTGGAGGTGTGTGGGTGGAGGAGGATATTGGATGAGTGATTGTTGGTGGGAAATGGGACGGGTAGAGGATATGTGAGTGGGTGGGGAGATGTGTGTAGGTGGGGGATGTGTGGGTTATTGAATGTATGTGTGCTTGGGGTGTGGGTGGATGGGATGTGTGGTGGGTGAGAGGTGTGTGTGGGCGGGGAGATGTGTAGGTGTAGGGATGTGGTGGATGGGTGGGGGAATGTATTGTATGTGTGTGTGGTTGGGTGGGGGAGTTGGAGTGAATGGGGGATGTGTGGGTGGGTGGTGGATGTGTCTCATAACATAGTAATATGCATTGTTTATGTTTACAAAATTCACGTGACAATGTTTTTTTCCTATGCACTGTTGATGAAAGAAAGATGAGTAATTGGAAGGGCCGAATGTAAGACGGGCCTGCGTGCCCAATTTGTTACCCTTTGAAAATAAAGTCTGTTCGTTCGTTCGTTCGTTCGTCTCTCTCTCTCTCTCTCTCTCTCTCTCTCTCTCTCTCTCTCTCTCTCTCTCTCTCTCTCTCTCTCTCTCTCTCTCTCTCTCTCTCTCTCTGTGTGTCTCTTTACCCCTTTCTCACTCTGCCCGAGTTCTTGCTCTGCTAGTGCAATCCCTATTGTAGTTTAATTCCATTTCTCATGCCTCTGTCTATCTATTTCTATCCCTATGCTAATGTAACCAGCCCCCCCCCCCTTTCTTCTTCTTCTTCTTCTCTCTCTCTCTCTCTCTCTCTCTCTCTCTCTCTCTCTCTCTCACTCTCTCTCTCTCTTACTATCCCTATGTTAGCATAACTCTTGTTCTCATCTCTCTCTCTCTCTCTCTCTCTCTCTCTCTCTCTCTCTCTCTCTCTCTCTCTCTCTCTCTCTTCTCTCTCTTTCTTCTCTCTGGCCCTTCTCCCTCATGTTCTTGTAACCCTCTGTCCGTGCTGTACACAATGCCCCGGTAAGGCCTTTGTCCTACTCCACACTAGACACCGGCAAAGGTTGCACATGACACATGAATCAACCACGAGCAAGGTTGGTTATACATAGACGCTTCTTCCAGTCTATGCCTGCAGGCACATTCACCCAGACAGCATCACAAGCACATATACCCACGTCTGTTCATAATGTGCTGCATATTCTGTACAGGACCTGGCTATCAACTTCAAACTTTAAACAATTGCTTTCGGAGCGAGAGGTCAGCGTTGAAGCCTGTCTTAGCTACGTGAATAAAGGGTTCCCGGAGAAAAGAAGAGGCAATTGATATAAACATAGATAACATTTTGTGTATTTAATTCACAGTTTAAGACGATCAGCGTCAGAGATAGAGAGAGAGAGAGAGAGAGAGAGAGAGAGAGAGAGAGAGAGAGAGAGAGAGAGAGAGAGAGAGAGAGAGAGAGAGAGAGAGAGAGCAAACAGACTGAAGTTGGCTACATTGGGTAGTAACTAACTTCCCAGGCACCAGGATTATTTGAGGTGGGCAGGGTTTGAGTAGAAGTTACAAGAATTCCGTCTTGGTCAAGGTCGTACTTCCACTTCTAGGTTGACAAAGAAACTGACCTATTAGGTACAGCCTCCCCTTGTGCTGTCCCTGGCTGTGTAATATTCCCCTATCAACAGTGACAAAGAAGGAAAATGTGCTGATTCATTCTCCCCATGAGGGGGTATTGTAAATATGTAAATAACGGATCTACGAGCCTAAATATCTCTCTTTTTCAATACCGGTTCTTAACAGTCATATTAATACATTTTGTACTGTGCACTCCTGTATATTTGTGGGGTATTATTTTGGTGTCTCCTTTCCTCCGCTAGCCTACAGGACAGCCTTGGGCAAAGTGGAGTACCCGTTTAGCTCCCTGATCACGGGTACGTGAAGCTATGGGTGCAGTTGGTGGATGAAGTTGAAGAGCAGCCAACAGATAGTTGTAGGTTATGGTCCCCAGCTTCACGACGGTAGGCAGAGGATTTCTTTTTTGGGAGACAATGGCTACGGTCATCGACCAGTATGGTCACTGCTAGGGAGGAAAGCAATGGAAAACTACCTTCTTTACAGATGTCTAGAATATTATGTACTGTAGTCTCATCGATAATCAAAGAAACGGCGTAAATGGGTGCTCCATAGGAGCAGCCTCGCCCGGTAGGGATAGTAATGTGCACCAGATGACCCCAGACCGTCAGCAGGCGCCTGAATGCTGCCAGGGAGCGATAGTGTTGGTTTGGGTCAAGCTGTTCCCTGGGCGTTATTTAACTGTTGTTCAGTGGTGAACTTTTAAATGCTTCTTTTCTTGGCTTTCGTTGGGATGGCACGGTATGGGCCCTGTGTAATAAGATAACTTCACACGCCCTGGGCGAAAATATCATCTTGGTGCGCCACCACTGTACTCTTTCAGTTGCGCTTCATAGATATCTCTAGAGATGCTTACTCTTGATCTTATAGACATCTCTCCTGCCACTTCTGATGGTCGTTGAGCCTTTACAGTCTATAAACGTTAACTACTGAGACCGACGCAACATAGCTTGCGTAACCAGACACCGGTGTAGTTTTTCACAGTCTATTTTACTAACACTATACATTACACGTTGTCGATAGTACAATCTGTTGTTCCACAAAAGACTCACAAATATTCACAACAATGTCTACACAATCACTATTCTAAAAGAGCGGCATAATATTAGCCATGCTCTGTTAACTCAGAACTAGGTCCGACTCTGACCGTAGCTCTCGTTCAACTGACCTAAGGTGACGTTTTGTCCTCGCACAAAACGTCATGATTACTTTTCATGCTTGTGTGACCCATGTCGTGGTAGGTCACTTCGCACGGTCTCCTCCTGTCGACCGCGCTTGCCACAATTCATGCCATGTTCCAGGCCGGTATCAACTAGACCACGGCACTCAATACTACCTTTTTAGTTTATCACACATAATTCTACTTTAATTTACCTCTTTTCTAATCTAACCTTTCACGTGAAATATCTAATATTTCATGACTTTGATTTATCAGTCCTTTGGTACTATCCCTGGACTCTGCCTGTGGAACAAGAATTTCTACTATCTAAAAAAAAATATTATATACAAGAGGTGGGCAAACTACGGCTCGCGGGCCCCATGTGGCCCGGCAACTGATTTTATGCGGCCAGCGAGGGCATTTAGAAATAAAAATGTTTACTCTTTTTAAAGTTATTTTGTTTAATTTTACAGAAATTCATGTACCGGTATGAATGTTTTAACATTTTTGATAAAATTGCTTTCTAATTATCTAATTTTTTAAACAGTCCTTGACCTTCGTAATGTAATGCTTCTTCTTCTTCTTTCGTTGGACTTAAATGTGTCTATAACTGCAATGTTGCCTCTTGTATGAATTTAACTGTCCTTTTTAGTTCACTCAGCAGTCCATAGAGTTTATCTTCCACTGTCGTCTCTCTTGGCCAGAAGATTTGCCTAGACATGTTGTAATTTGGGCAGTCTTTGAGTATGTGCTCTACTGTCTGTGACGCCTATCCACATGTGCACATGGCTGATTCACCAATTCTGGAATCGTGTATACATGTGGTTGCGTAATCTATTGTGTCCTGTTCTGTGGCGCATAATAATGACTTGTTCTGGTCTCGTCCATAACGTGGTAGTCGTCTTGAGCAGGATTTGGTGGCCTTCTGACTGATTTGACCATTCTTTTCTTTTGGTGGTATGTAACGGGCACATCAGGCTGTTCTTCTTTTGCTCCTTCCTTAGCCAATCGATCAGTGTTGTCGTTTCCGGGTACTCCACAGTGAGATGGTATCCACTGTATGGTGACCTTATGCTGACTGATAAGTTCAGAAAGTAGTATCCTAATACTGGCAATTTTCCATACATCATTTCATTTTCGTTGAGGTGAGTTTCTTGCAAGCAACATACGCTTACCTTTTCTTGGTCCAAGGTGTTTTCTAGTTCTATGTTTTGGTGTTGTTGCTGCTGACTCCCTCCGCATTCCAGTGCATTAGTTTTAGTCTTTGTTTGGTATTTAAATATTGAGCACAACCCACTACTGGCAACGTTGATCGTATTCTGTTATGAACCTAAAGCCTATCCACGCCAATGTGGAAGGACTAGACTCGAGTTTCGCTCTCGTTTGAGATCGTCAGTAGTGCATATCCTTGACCGTTTTGGGGTTTGTTTCCGGGTCCGGTCAAGGATATGCACTACTGAAGAGCTCAAACGAGTGCTTCCACATTGACGTAGATAGGCCTTAGGTTCATACCAGAATACGATCAGCGTTGCCAGTAGTGGGTCGTGCTCAATATTTAAACCGCAAATCCCAAAACAACCAACTAAATCAATTTGATTATTACTTGCTGGACTTTAGGCGGCCTAGTGTGCCTTGCCAGTGAGAAGACCTGATCGTTCGGGTCCACATCGATTGACGGACGTCATTCGCGGCGATCGGGCAAATCATGAGCTACAGCCTACGAGTTGTAATATTCTGTTATGATAATTGGGCCGTGTCCAGCGTGTGCGGCGTGGTTACACACCCGCTTCACACGCCAGTGATCCGGGGTTTGTTTCCGGGTCCGGTCAAGGATATGCACTAATAACGATCTCAAACGAGAGCGAAACTCGAGTATAGTGCTTCCACATTAACGTGGATAGGCCTTAGGTTCATAACAGAATACTATCAGCGTTTCCAGTAGTTGGTTGTGCTCAATATTTAAATCTCAAATCCCGAAACAACCAAATAAATCAATTTGTTTGGTATGGCCAAACGCTTTATTCTCAGGTCCCCTGGGTCCTCAGGACATCTGAGAAGGACCTCCAGTAGCTGTGGTTGGACCCCTTTGAGGCATAGGGCCCAGCACTACACCTGCCCAGGGGGGTACAAAGCAGGGCGAGCACCATAACATTTAGCAGTAGATGACATTTTTCATTACGCGTGATTGCGGAGGCATTCTGATTTCTGTGGTGCGCCTCCTGGCTGGTTGCCTCCGTCTCCAGCACTTTTCCTTTGCTAGAGCAGACTGTTGTCTTACTCGAGTTTAGGTGTGTAGGTACGCATACACATGTCTGCGCATGTATGTACGTGCATACACAACTAGAGCGTTCTGGTTATTTCACGGCGCCAGAGACTCGCCGCCGCCCCTTCACCTGTTAGTTAAAACAGCTCCGCCAGGAGAAAGCCTGGAGTTGGGCTTTTACTGCATAGGCGATGAATGCACGAGCCATTGGGGTATTTATGTAAGGTTGGGCGCTTACCCCAACCCCGCCCCCGGCTACATACAGCAACATTTGGACCCATGTATTCCTAAAAGGCAAATTTATTGCTTTTCAAGTTGAGAAATATTTATCGACATGAAAAAATTTAATAAGGATGATTTTATGAAAAAATGAAAAACAGTCATTTCTCCGGTGAATAAAATGATGTATTTTGCAAGAAACTATTAAATTTTAAAGTTTTTTGCTGCTATAAATTGTTTCCATATTTACAGTGTCCAAATTAATTTATTTGTGTTAGTAGTCTTGATATATTTCTGAAATTATTCTGAGCTTACTACTTGTTTTCCAAATAATTTATTTTCACACACAGCCGGAAGTAGGTTGTGTTTCATTTCCGTTTTAAAGTTTTGTACAAGTCTAACTGTTCGAATTTTTTTAAAACAATTAGTGTCAATAACAAACGTAAAATTGAAGATGAATGCCGTGTTTTTAATAATGAATGGACAACTAAGCACTGTTCTATAAAAGTTGGTAGCAAATCAGTTTGCTTGTTGTGTCGTGAGTCAAAGGCTGTCTTGAAGGAGTACAATTTAAAAAGACATTACCAAACAAAACTTTTCGATTTCAGATACAATTTAACAAGGGAGGGAAAGAAAATGCCCGGAGTTGGTGAAAAATTTGGAGAATCAGCAAACTATTTTCACTAAACAGTCTTCAATTCAAGATGCTGCAACTGAAGCTAGTCTTGTGCTGTCACACAGAATTGTAAAACAAAACAAGCCATTTTCTGGTGGCGAGTTCATCAAGGAATGTTTGCTAGATGCAGAAAACATTATGGGCCCAGAACTTTAAAAAAACACACACACACACACACACACACACACACACACACACACACACACACACACACACACACACACACACACACACACACACACACACACACACACAGATTTGACACCATTACTTTATCAAGGAGAACTGTGGTCAGGCGTGTTGACAAGATAAGTGACAATTTGATGCACAAACTTCAAGATGCAAGTAAACAATTTTTGTGGTACTCTTTTGCATTGGATGAGAGTACCGATGTACAATAAACTGCCCAATTATTTATATTTATACGTGGAATAAACACTTCTGTCAAACTCACCGAAGAGTCACTGAGTGTTGAGTCACTCAAAGACACAACCAGAGGCCATGATATATTCAGTGCTGTTACTAACTGTATTGAAAGAACTGGATTGGTTTGGAACAAGGTGGCAAGTGTTACAACTGACGGTGCTCGTGCTTTGACTGGAAAAAATTTAGGTCTGGTAAAGTTGATAAGTGCTAAGATTAAAGCAGAATATCCAGACGACACATCATTACCACTTCACTGGGTGATTCATAAAGAAAGTCTGTGTAAAACTGTTTTGAATATCAAGCATGTTATTGACCCAGTTGTCAGTGTCATCAACCTCATCAGATCAAGAGGACTTAATCACAGACAGTTCAAGGCATTACTTGACGATGTTCTGTACCATACCAGTGTTCGATGGCTGAGTCTCAGCAAGGTGTTGAGGCGAGTGTGGGAACTCAGAGAAGAAATATTGATGTTCCTAGAGATGAAGGGCATTGAATGTGACTTTAATACTAACATTGTCAGTAAAGAGTGGAAGCTAGGCTTTATTTTTACCATTGGAATTATGAAAAAGTTAAATGAACTGAATGTCAAACTTCAGGGCAATGGTGTGTTTGCACATGAATTGTATGTGCATGTAAAATCTTTGCAGGAAAAACTCTCACTGTTGTCCACACAAGCAAGTAAAAAACAAATGGTCAACTCCCTTTGCTGAAACAAGAAATCATTTCTGGTGAAATGATTGAAAAGTACAAAGCCCAATTAGATACACTGACTGAAGAATGTGGATCGAGATTTCAAGATTTCAAGAACTTAGAGCCACAGTTCAAAATTATCAGTTACCCTTTTAGTGCAGAAGCTGATACAGCCACAGAGGACATATTGTTAGAGCTGCTTGACTTACAAGCAGATCATGACCTGAAAGAGAAATTCAAGTCAGATGGTTTGCTGGATTTCTATGAATCTTTATCACAAGATTCATTTCCCAACTTGAAAAACTTTGCAGCTAAACTGTTATCATTGTTTATATTAACATACCTGTGCGAACAAAGACCATTTTACATATCTAGGATAAGTGGTAAATAGCTAATTATCCCTGGATCAGGAAATCAACATCCGGATTGGTAAGGCAGCAACAACAATGAACAGGTTAAGAAAAAGAGTCTGGGAGAAGAGGAAGCTTATTGTCAAAACAAAGGTCCTTGTCTATCAAGCCTGTGTCCTTAGTACTCTTCTTTATGGCAGTGAAACCTGGACAAATTACTCACACCAAGAGAAACGTTTAAACTGCTTTCATATGCAGTGTCTGTGAAGAATTCTTGGTATTAAGTGGCAAGACAAAATCACAAATACTGAAGTATTGGAAAGATCAGGTTGTGTGACGGTTTATTCCACGCTCAGTCTTCGTAGGCTTAGATGAATAGAGCATCTTAGGAGGATGGATGATAGTAGGATACCAAAGGACATCTTTTTTGGTGAATTACAGGCGGGTAGGAGATCTCAGGGTCGGCCTCTACTCGATACAAAGATGTGTGTAAGCGGGACATGATTGATACAGGCATTGATAATGCACATTGGGAGCAAGTCGCCGCTGAACGTGTTGCATGGAAGGGCAAACATCAGAAATGGAATAAAGACAAAGGAGAAAATTATTGCAGATAAGTCACACACCGAGCGTGTGAGACGTAAGATGGTGCATGATGGTGGAAATGACCACGTGTTCACATGCACCCACTGTGAAGGGACATTTACAGCGCGAATTGGCCTTATCAGTCACATTCGCTACCGCCATGAGTAAAAGTTATTATGTCTTTTTAAAGCACAAACTATCGTCTGCAAGACGGCACGGTGCCAATGATGCGAACAAGCATTCGCGTGCTTGAAGATCAACAAATCTAAGAATAGGGGTTTTATTGTCGGACTGCAACTTGAATGCTGTCATGCGAATTTCAACAAGTAAACTTGCTCCAGATTTCAAGAATATTGTCAAAAAGTGCTAGCAGTTACATACATCTCATTAGAAATCAACAATTATAGTACAATGCAGTTGGTTTGTGTACAATCAGCTATTTACTTACTTAAATTTAATATTTAAATTACATTATCATTTCTATATAGCAAGGGGACTTAACTTAAGAAATGTTATTTCAAAGGACATAACTTTTAATTGCTTTGTATATATTTTATATATAGATTCTTGCATTGTTTTCAAAGATTTATAAATTCTTTTTCTACAGTTATTTACAGGCATATGAGATATAATAAATAATGATATAATCTTTAAGGCATTTTAAAAGTTTTCATAAAAATAATGCATCTATTTAAATAGTGAAAATTTTATAACTCATCTTTTTATGTTTAAAGAAGTTATCTACAGTCATGTAGGTGATTAAAAACAGTTTTCATTACAAATAATGGATGGTGTGTGGAAGCACATTCTTAAGTTACTTTTTTTTGGTTATATGAATTTAATGAGACGCTCCCCGCCAGGAGCTGGGCGAAGCCGCGCCAGGGTCAGATAGATAGACAGACAGACAGAAAGTGGGGAACGGGAGTTTATATGACTACTTATATGAATTAAATGAGATGCTCCCCACCAGGGACTGGGTGAAGCCGGGCCAGGTCAGACAGATAGACAGACAGACAGACAGACAAACATACAAACAGACAGACAGACAGACAGACAGATAGTCGGGAACGGGAACGGGAGCTTATATGACTACTTATATGAATTAAACGAGATGCTCCCCACCAGAAGCTGGGCGAAGCCGAGCCGGGGTCAGACAGACAGACAGACAGACAGACAGACGACGGACAGACGGACGGACAGACAGACAGACAGACAGATAGATAGATAGATAGATAGATAGATAGATCCCCACCAGGGATTGGCGAAGCCGGGCCGGGTCAGCTAGTGTACACACACACACACACACGCACACACACACACACACACAACATATATATATATATATATATGCGTGCCCCCCAACCCCCCCCCCCCCCCCCCCCCCCCCTCCCAATAGCTTTACATTTGTCAATGCGGCCCTCCGCACAGGAAGTTTGCCCACCCCTGTTAAGGCAGGAAATCAGACCCTTTCCTAATAACATCTGGCTTGAAACAGGGTGATGCACTATCGCCGCTCCTTTTCAATCTGGCTCTAGAGAAAGTTGTAAGGTAGGTAAAGGAGGAATGTGTTATTGGAGGAACATCCAGACTGCTTGGTTACGCAGATGATATAAATATTATAGGGGAAAATGAAAAAAAGACAGTGGAAATATTGACTCACTTAAAGGAGAAAGCTGAACGAACGGAGCCGGTTATCAACCAAGATAAGTCAGGATATATGGTAATTTCAAGAGAAGGAACGGCTAAAAACTCTGGCCACATACAAATAGATAATATGACCATTACAGGAACGGAAACATGCAAATACCTGGGTACAATCTTCAACTGCTCCAACATAATAAGGGAAGAAATACAAGCTAGAATCAACTCTGCAATAAGATATACTATGCACTACAACACCAGCTAAAATCAAATGTGCTATCCCGTAACACCAAGATCACAATTTACAAAACACTGATCAGACAAGTTGTGCTGTATGGAAAATCTTAAGACGCATCTTTGGGCCCATTAGGGATGCACAAAGTGGAGAGTGGAAAAGAAGCAACAAAGACATTTATGATCTGTTTAAGTTCCCGCTAATCACTGGTATCATGAAGGCTAATAGACTGCAATGGCTGGGGCATATAGAAAGGATTGGAAGATAATAGGGAAACAAAGCTCGCTTACACTCAAGGAAATAAATGACCGTAGACCCCGAGGTAGAGCAAGAAGACGGTGGAGAGATAATATACATACAGATCTACAAGCACTTGGAATCAACGACTGGCAAGAGAAGGTCCACCAGAGAGACGAATGGAGACGGCTTGTATCTGCAGCAAAGAACCTCAAGGCTCGGAACGCTGAAGAAGAAGAAGAATATCGTCCACACTTCATAATCATGGGACTTTATCAAATAAAGAATCCATTCTACATCTCTTCTATATACGTATAGAGGATCTGTAGGTTTATGGTGTCACTGGTTGTTATATAACCTTTGACCAATCTCTATATGTCAACCTTCTGTGCTAAAAAACTCGCCGTAAGTCTACAAAGACTGTATCTTGTGAATTACCTTTTATAAGCATGATTCGCATATGCATAGTATGACTAGCATTTTCAACATAGTCATTAATGTACTTTGCAATGATCGGTAGCATATAAACTATTTCAGAAATACATCACAACCAAAAGAAAATATTTAAGTCGGACACGCTATTTTGGTCAATGGCGTGTAGCCTCAGCCTCCTTAACGATATAGAGGACTGAAGTCTAACATTGCAATGAGTTTCAAAACGTCCCCTGGGCGTCGCCATGCCGTTCCTCAACCATGTTTTAGACTGAGTTCAGAATCACTATGAGTGTAATGTAATTGATATCTGTTGGGACTTGTATTTGGACATCCTCCATACACGTTTCCCAAACATATTTTAGATTGCGTTCAGAATCGCTAGTAGTGCAATGGACATCTATTCAGTATATCCTCCATACACGTTTCCCAAACATATTTTAGATTGCGTTCAGAATCGCTAGTAGTGCAATGGACATCTATTCAGTATATCCTCCATACACGTTTCCCAAACATATTTTAGATTGCGTTCAGAATCGCTAGTAGTGCAATGGACATCTATTCAGTATATCCTCCATACACGTTTCCCAAACATATTTTAGATTCCGTTCAGAATCGCTAGTAGTGCAATGGACATCTATTCAGTATATCCTCCATACACGTTTCCCAAACATATTTTAGATTGCGTTCAGAATCGCTAGTAGTGCAATGGACATCTATTCAGTATATCCTCCATACACGTTCCCAAACATATTTTAGATTGCGTTCAGAATCGCTAGTAGTGCAATGGACATCTATTCAGAATATCCTCCATACACGTTTCCCAAACATAGTTTAGATTGCGTTCAGAATCGCTAGTAGTGCAATGGACATCTATTCAGTATATCCTCCATACACGTTTCCCAAACATATTTTAGATTGCGTTCAGAATCGCTAGTAGTGCAATGGACATCTATTCAGTATATCCTCCATACACGTTTCCCAAACATATTTTAGATTGCGTTCAGAATCGCTAGTAGTGCAATGGACATCTATTCAGTATATCCTCCATACACGTTTCCCAAACATATTTAGATTGCGTTCAGAATCGCTAGTAGTGCAATGGACATCTATTCAGTATATCCTCCATACACGTTTCCCAAACATATTTTAGATTGCGTTCAGAATCGCTAGTAGTGCAATGGACATCTATTCAGTATATCCTCCATACACGTTTCCCAAACATATTTTAGATTGCGTTCAGAATCGCTAGTAGTGCAATGGACATCTATTCAGTATATCCTCCATACACGTTTCCCAAACATATTTTAGATTGCGTTCAGAATCGCTAGTAGTGCAATGGACATCTATTCAGTATATCCTCCATACACGTTTCCCAAACATATTTTAGATTGCGTTCAGAATCGCTAGTAGTGCAATGGACATCTATTCAGTATATCCTCCATACACGTTTCCCAAACATATTTTAGATTGCGTTCAGAATCGCTAGTAGTGCAATGGACATCTATTCAGTATATCCTCCATACACGTTTCCCAAACATATTTTAGATTGCGTTCAGAATCGCTAGTAGTGCAATGGACATCTATTCAGTATATCCTCCATACACGTTTCCCAAACATATTTTAGATTGCGTTCAGAATCGCTAGTAGTGCAATGGACATCTATTCAGTATATCCTCCTTACACGTTTCCCAAACATATTTTAGATTGCGTTCAGAATCGCTAGTAGTGCAATGGACATCTATTCAGTATATCCTCCATACACGTTTCCCAAACATATTTTAGATTGCGTTCAGAATCGCTAGTAGTGCAATGGACATCTATTCAGTATATCCTCCATACACGTTTCCCAAACATATTTTAGATTCCGTTCAGAATCGCTAGTAGTGCAATGGACATCTATTCAGTATATCCTCCATACACGTTTCCCAAACATATTTTAGATTGCGTTCAGAATCGCTAGTAGTGCAATGGACATCTATTCAGTATATCCTCCATACACGTTTCCCAAACATATTTTAGATTCCGTTCAGAATCGCTAGTAGTGCAATGGACATCTATTCAGTATATCCTCCATACACGTTTCCCAAACATATTTTAGATTGCGTTCAGAATCGCTAGTAGTGCAATGGACATCTATTCAGTATATCGTCCATACACGTTTCCCAAACATATTTTAGATTGCGTTCAGAATCGCTAGTAGTGCAATGGACATCTATTCAGTATATCCTCCATACACGTTTCCCAAACATATTTTAGATTGCGTTCAGAATCGCTAGTAGTGCAATGGACATCTATTCAGTATATCCTCCATACACGTTTCCCAAACATATTTTAGATTGCGTTCAGAATCGCTAGTAGTGCAATGACATCTATTCAGTATATCCTCCATACACGTTTCCCAAACATATTTTAGATTGCGTTCAGAATCGCTAGTAGTGCAATGGACATCTATTCAGTATATCCTCCTTACACGTTTCCCAAACATATTTAGATTGCGTTCAGAATCGCTAGTAGTGCAATGGACATCTATTCAGTATATCCTCCTACACGTTTCCCAAACATATTTTAGATTGCGTTCAGAATCGCTAGTAGTGCAATGGACATCTATTCAGTATATCCTCCATACACGTTTCCCAAACATATTTTAGATTGCGTTCAGAATCGCTAGTAGTGCAATGGACATCTATTCAGTATATCCTCCATACCCGTTTCCCAAACATATTTTAGATTGCGTTCAGAATCGCTAGTAGTGCAATGGACATCTATTCAGTATATCCTCCATACACGTTTCCCAAACATATTTTAGATTGCGTTCAGAATCGCTAGTAGTGCAATGGACATCTATTCAGTATATCCTCCATACACGTTTCCCAAACATATTTTAGATTGCGTTCAGAATCGCTAGTAGTGCAATGGACATCTATTCAGTATATCGTCCATACACGTTTCCCAAACATATTTTAGATGCGTTCAGAATCGCTAGTAGTGCAATGGACATCTATCAGTATATCCTCCATACACGTTTCCCAAACATATTTTAGATTGCGTTCAGAATCGCTAGTAGTGCAATGGACATCTATTCAGTATATCCTCCATACACGTTTCCCAAACATATTTTAGATTGCGTTCAGAATCGCTAGTAGTGCAATGGACATCTATTCAGTATATCCTCCATACACGTTTCCCAAACATATTTTAGATTGCGTTCAGAATCGCTAGTAGTGCAATGGACATCTATTCAGTATATCCTCCATACACGTTCCCCAGCCTTGTTTTACATGGGCTTCTTCATCCCTATCTATGTCATTACGCCCCAAATGAAGGTACGTGTGTATTCTGACAGTATATTCCTCTCACCATCATTTAAGCATTGTAATATATCATTTGCCTTACTGTTTTACTATTGACCAATGTTTTTATTCACCTCTGGCGTCGTTAATTCAGCCTGGGCATATAAAGTTGCTGTTAGAATCATTTTCGACACGTTTATCTTCCTGACCTCTTTTATCAAACCTGAGCATATCATTATGCTTGAAATGTGGCAACTTTCAAATTCCTGTTGACCAAAACATTATCCTATACAAATGTATCTAATCGGTTAGCAATTAATAACCCATATCCTGGTATTTCTGTAATATAAAAAAATATGCTAGTTCAACCTGCCTCCACACAAGAGTATTCCCTATGCATCGCTATCCATTGTCATGGTACTTTTCGGTCGAGCCCAACATAAACCAAATAGTGGTAAGCAACACATGCATGCAATCTGACTTATTAGTCAAATTTCGCTACATTCCGCGAAAGGGCCGTCGTCGATACGCAGGGACGTAACCAACCTCACCCCCCCGACGACGCACTTCACCGATTTGTAACAAAATCGCGCAGGATTTGCTTCAGACCAGCGATTCCTCTTACTCACCCCTGTGGTGCTGTACCGAAACGATATAGCGTAGATGTTAATAAAAGCACAAAACCGCCAAGATAATGCCAGAAATTCACCAACACGGATCTAACCCATTTAATTCGTTACCTAAAGTTGACCCAAAATCTAATTATTATCATACAACAACTTAATCCTACTCGTCTTCAATTCGACCCAACGATCTCTCGACAATCGCAACGGCGACGATATGTCTATCTACCGTCTTCGATGTTACAACGTAGTCACACCACAGTCACCGCAATGCAGGAATCCATCAATTTGAACGGAAATTGTGTTACTTACCCGGTGTTAGTCATTATCATACACAACCACAATAATCATAAACGATAACCATCATCGTGCAAATATATAAATCCCCCCAAAATTCAACTCAAATAGTAATATAAAGTTTAAATAATCAACCTTATAACATAAAGAAAAAATATTATATCAATAACACAGCTTCCTTAACTTATTATATAATTGTTCATTATAATCGTTCATTATAATTGTTTAACTATAATTGTTCACTATATATGTGTGTGCGTGTGGGAGCGAGAGAGAGAGAGAGAGAGAGAGAGAGAGAGAGAGAGAGAGAGAGAGAGAGAGAGAGAGAGAGAGAGAGAGAGAGAGAGAGAGAGAGAGAGAGAGAAAGTGGATGTCAGAGAGAGTGAGAGAGTGAATGTGTGTGTGCGCACGTGCGAGCGTGTGTATGGAGAGAGTGATTGAGCGAGAAATGGTAGGGGAATGTGTCAGTGCATGCATTCGTAAGTGTATGTGTGAGAGTGAGTGAGGGAGTGTGTGCGTGCGTGCATGCGTTCATGCGTATGTAAATGTGTGAGAGAGTGTTATTGAGAGAGTGAGTGTGTGTGTGTGAAGGATTGTGTGTGAGAGAGTGAGACAGTTCGAGAGTTGATGTGTTAGTGTGTGTGAGCGCGCGCATGCGTGTGAGTGTATGTATATGAAAGAATACAGAGAGAGAGAGAGAGAGAGAGAGAGAGAGAGAGAGAGAGAGAGAGAGAGAGAGAGAGAGAGAGAGAGAGCTGAGCAGATGCATGTCATGTAACACGCATGTTATGTAACACGCGAATCCATATGTTTGTGTATTCTCATCTGTCATATTATCAGTTAAATACCATTTGATTTTATCATGTATAATATAAACTTATGTACATTACTGTAGTTTGAGTGAGAGAGTAAGTGAGTGTGAATGAGAGACAGAATGAGTGAGCGTGAGAGTGAATGTGTGTGTGTGTGTGGGGGGGGGGGGAGCATCACTATGTTTACGTCACATACTTTTTATGTACACATTTTTCTCCATGTTTAACATTTGTATGAGAATGCTCAGACAATTGTCAGTGTATGTGTGTAAGTAAAGTGTGGGAGTTTGTTCATACTAGTTTCAATGCTAACGTGAGACATTTTGTATGTGTCTAGATGTGAGGAGGTGTGAGTATGTGTGGAGGATGTGTGTGCGTGTGGGGATATGTGTGGGTGGGGGATGTGTGGGTGGGGGTATGCGTTTGGATGGGTTGGGGTGTGTGGGTTTTTGTGGGTAGTGATATTTGTGGGTGTTGGTGGGATATGTGGATGGATGTGTGGGGGTGAAAGTAGGGGTGTGGGAATGGGTGTGGGGGATGTGTGTATGGGTGGAGGATATGTGTATGGGACGGGTGTGGGGTGTGTGTGTGTTTATGTGGGTGGTGATGTGTGGGTGGTTTGAGGAAGTATGTGTGGGTGGCGGGGTTGTGTGGGTAGGGGATTGTGTTGGGTGGATTGGGGATGCAAGGGCGGGTGGGGAGAAGTGTATGGTGTGTTGGTTTGAGATATGTGTGCAGTGTGTTGGTGGGGGATGTGTGCATGGTGTGTGGGTGGGGGGTGTGGTGGTATGGGTGAGGATATGTGTGTGGGTGGGGGATAGTGTGTGGTGTGGGGGATGTGTGTGATGGGTGCGGGGAATGTATGTATGGGTGGGGTGGTTGGAGGAAGTATGTGGGGGTGTGTAGGTGGGAGATGTGTGCGTGGATGGGGAATGTGTGGGTAGGGGTGTGTGAGTGGCTTAGGGATGTGTAGGTGGGTGAGGGATGTGAATGTGTCGGGGTGGGATGCGTGAGTGGGTGGAGCATGTGTGTGGGTAGGGGTATTGTGATCGATTGTTTGGTTGGGGGTGGGTGGGTGGGGGTGTGTGGGTGCTTAGTGGAGGATGTGTGCGTGAGTGAGTGTGTGTTGGTGGACGGGTGATTTTTGTGGTGTGTGGGTGGGGTGGATGGGTAAGGGTATCTGTGTGGGTGTGGGTAGGAATATTGTGCCTTATGTGGATGGGGGATATGTGTGTGGTGTGTAGGTGGGGATGTGTGGTGGTATGTGAGTGTGGGATGTGTTGGTGAGGGATATGTGTGTGTGTGGTGCGTGGGTTGGGAATATTGTGTGGTAGGGGATGTATGTGATGTGCGGGTGGGGGATTGTGTAGTGGGGGATTGGGTTAAGGCATGTATGGGTGGGTGGAGGATGTATGTGTGGGTGGTGGGGTGTGTGTGATTGGATTGGGGATGTATGGGTGGTTAGGGAGATGTGTGTGTGTGTGGGGGGGGGGGGGTAGAAAAATGTCAGTTGGTGGGGATGCGTGTGTATGGTTTGGGGATGTGTCAGTGGATGTGCGATGTGTGGGTTGGTGGGGGAATTGTGTGCGTGGGTGGTGAATATGTGGTCAATGGAGATGTGGCTGGGGGATGGGTGGTTTGAGGTGTGGATGGGGAGAGGATGTGTGGGTTAGGATGTGTATGTGGGTGGGCGTGGGATGTGTGGGTTGGTGGGGGAATGATTGTGGGTGCGAGTGTGTTTTGGTTGGGGGAACAGGTGAGGGGAGATTATGTGGGTGGGGGATGTGCGGAAGGGAGATGGGTCGGTTGGTGGGGTATGTATGTGTCCCTTGGTGTGCGTGTGTGTGGGTAGGTGGGTGTGTGTGTGTGGGTGGGGTGATGTATGGGTAGGTGGGAGATGGGCCTCATAACATGATAATTTGCCTTGTTTATGTTTACAACATTCATTTCACAATGTTTATTTTTCTTCCTTTGTAAATGTATAATGCTCTTGATGAATGATAGACGAGTGATTGGAAGGGCCGAATGTAAGACGGGCCTGCGCGCCCAATTTGTGACCCTAATAAAGTTGATTTGATTTGATTTGATTTGATTTATTAATATAATCTAAATACTGAAGTATTGGAAAGATCAGGTTGTGTGACGGTGTATTCCATGCTCAGTCTTCGTAGACTTAGATGGATAGGACACGTTAGGAGGATGGGTGATGGTAGAATACCAAAGGACATCTTTTTGGTGAATTACAGACGGGTAGGAGATCTCAGGGTCGGCCTCTACTACGATACAAAGATGTGTGTAAGCGGGACATGATTGATACAGGCATTGATAATGCACAATGGGAGCACGTCGCCGCTGAACGTGTTGCATGGAGGGCAACTATCAGAAATGGAATAAAGACAAAGGAGAAAATGATTGCAGATAAAGCACACACAGAGCGTGAGAGACGTAAGATGGTGCAAAATTGTGGAAATGACCATGTTTTCACATGCACCTACTGTGGGCAAACATTTGCAGCAAGAATTGGCCTTACCAGCCACACTCGCCACCGCCATGGATCTTAGTTATTGCCATATGACAGTTATTAAGCCTTTTTGAAGCACAATGTACCAAACTATCGTCTGTCAAGACGGAAAGGTGCCAATGTAATGTAATGTAATTAATATAATCTAATATTGCACTAATAATATACGATATAATATACAATACTTTTTAATAACTATTTATTATCTATCACTACTATTTATTTCACTATATATACCCTATTGTACTCAATCAATCAATCAGGTGCCGTCTCCGCAATGAAGGTTGGCTGCAATGGATCTCCAACACTGTCTGTCTCTTGCCTTGACTGTACATTCTGTCAGGCTGATGTTTGTCCATCTCTTAATGTTATCCTCCCACTTGTATCGTTGTCTACCTCTTGCTCGCTTGCCCTCAACCTTGCCTTCCAGTATGGTTTTTATAAGAGTATCTTGTCTTTTAACGTGGCCAGCATATTTCACTTGTCTCCACTTTATTTCATTCATCAACTCTCTCTTCATTCCCAGTTTTTCTAGGACCTCTGCATTTGATTGTTTTTGTTTCCATGAAATACGACCTATTCGTCTGTATATCCACATCTCCATGGCTTCTATGCGACTTTCTAGTTGCTTGTTCAATGTCCAGGCTTCCGCGCCATACAGTAGCGTTGAATATACGTAGCATTTGGCAATTCTCATTTTTAATGCGTTATTAATCTCTCTAGATGTTAATTCTGATTTCATGCCGTTGAAAGCATCTTTGACCATTCCTATTCTCTTTTTGATTTCCATTTCACTTCTGCCATCAACTGTTATTATATGTCCAAGATAAGAGAAACTTGTTACTTGTTCTAGTATCTGCTCGTTTACTGTGATGTTCATTGATGATCTTTCCTTTTCACTGCTCATTATCATAGTTTTTGTTTTTTGGATTTTTATATCTAAGCCACATTCTGCACTGTGCCTGTTTACTTCATCCACTAGGTCTTGCAACTCTTGCTCACTTTCTGCTAGTAACACGGTATCGTCAGCATATCTAAGATTGTTTATGATTCTTCCATTATGCTGAGTCCAGGTATTTCAGCTTGTTTAAAAATTCTTTCTTTGTATAGATTGAAGAGGCTTGGGGACAGTACACATCCCTGCTATACTCCTCTTTTTATCTCTGTATGTGACGAATAGTTATTATTACCACATCAAATAGACGCCACTTGTTCCCAATACAAGTTACTAATAAGTCTGATGTCCGTTCCGTCTCCTCCTATATCTTGAAGGCACGTAATTAGTCGTTGTACTCTATCAAACGCTTTCTTTTAGTCTATAAAACAAACATATATACGTTTTTGAACTTCTATATATTTTTCAATTAACATCCTCAAACAGATAAATGCTTCTCTGGTGCCGTTGTTTTTGCGGAACCCAAATTGTTCTTCAGCTACTTCCTCATCTATTTTATGTTGAATTCTTTCTTGTATAACCTTGAGTAGTATCTTAGTTATGAGGCTCATTAAGCTAATGGTTCTGTAATCCTCACAATCAACATCTCGGCTTCTTCGGTAGTATGATGAAAATGGATGTTTTCAAGTCCTTGGGGATGTACCCAGTATTATATATATCATTACATAATTCTGCGATAATTTCAATGCCAAAGCTGGATAAGGATTGTATCATCTCTGTTGTTATCTTGTCAGGACCTGCAGCCTTTCTTCTTTCATCTTTTTAATAGCCTTTTCTACTTCAGCCGTTAATATTTTTGGTCCATCTTGAGAATTATATAATGTTGGTCTATTGACCCTGTTGTCCCAGAATAAATCTTCTGTGTACTCTGTCTATCTTTTTATTAACGTATGTCAGTGTTATTAATTATAATTTCTCCATGTTTTCCTCTGATACAACCATTTCTTGTTATATGTTATATTACTTTTCTTTTTTTGTAAATCTTTTTATATGTTCATGTAATTCTTACGAGTTGTGTTTTATTTCCAGATCCTCCATTTCTTTGCAATGTTTCTGCAGCCACTCTTCTTTGGCAACTCTGCACATGTGACGTATTTCTCTATCTATTACTATATACTCTGGAGTGTTATTTGCTTTCTTTCTTTGAGACATTTTACTCAATATTTCAACGGTTATCCATAATTGTTTTTTCTCATTAATTTTCACTGGCAAGGTGGTATTTGCAGTCTGAATACTGGTTTTTATACTTTCCCATTTTGTATTAATTTTATCCTCGGGATTTTCACGTCGATATTGTTCCATACTTTCAATGATTAGCCCATCATATTTTGACTTCAACTAGGTATAGTTGTCTTATTTCTGGTTGTTTCAATGCCGATATATCTACTTGAGGTATCTTCGATTTCCTTATTCCTGGGTTTTTAAGTTTTATTTGTAATTTTAATACTACAGGATTATGGTCAGAGTTGATATCAGCACATGTTTTGGAATATTTTTAACATTGTTTTTAAATCTATTTCTAATCATAATGTAGTCAATCTGGTTTCTTGTTCTATCTCCAGGGCTTTTCCATGTATACAGTTTCCTAGGGTTATGTTGAAAGAATGTGTTGCAAACAATAAGATTGTTTTCCTCACAGAACTGTATCAGCCGGTCTCCTCTGTCGTTTCTCTTTCCCATACCATATTGCCCTACTATCTGCTTATATTTATTTTTCCGACATTTGCGTTCATGTCTCCCATGACAGTTATGACCTCTGATGATTTTACAACTTTCAGTAAGTAAGTAAATCTTTATTTTCCAAGGGTTAAGAATTGGGCACGCAGGCCCGTCTGACATTCTCATGTTTGTTGTAGGTCTTCATAGTATTCTTCTAGCTGTTCATCACTATAATCAGTTGTCGGAGCATATGTTGAATGGTCGTGCCTTAATTTTGAGAAGTATCATCTTATCTTTATGAGTCCAGAATCCACTTAATACTTTTCTCTAAATCTCATTTTACTAAAATTATTACTCCTTTCTCGTAATGATCTCCTCCTGAATTAATGAATACGGCAATCTTCTCTCCTTATAAAACTTGTATCTGTCCATATTGTTTCAGATACGCCTAAGATATCCAAATGCATGTTTTTTGCCTCTGCAATAAGGTTATCAAACCTCCCTGCTTGATATAAGGTGCGTACGTTCCACGTACCAATTCTCAGACTTCTCCTTCTACTTTTCAGGTAGGTATTGTCAGAATGCACCCTTTCAAAAGAATTTGGGATGCATTCGTCATATTGCACTTCCTTATTCACTACAGGGCCGGTCTCTCTGGCCGAGGGGTTACAACACTTTCTCCGTAATCCCGTTTATCACGCAGAGTCTCGTAGTAGGGCGAGTGCTGGGAGCGGTTCGACCCCCGCTGGTGACTTGCGGGATAACTGAGCCGGCCGCTCAGAAAGCAATGGCAAACTACTGAGCGTAATCTTGCCAAGAAATCAACATACAGCTAAAGATGCTGATGTTGACAGCGATATCCTGTAAAGGATATGCAAAACATTTATTTATTCACTACAGGAGTTGTCTCTTCCCTGTTAATATTTACAACAGGCTCATCTCCAGGGCGTCAAGAATTTCCTGTATCGCTTTTTTCTTGTCGTTGAATTATCATTGCTGTCTTTAGGATATTACATGGTGAGGTCCCAGTCTCTTCCACGATGGCCAGCCATGTTCACTATCGTGTCCTGAGCACGCCTCATGTGTGCCACATACTCTGCTGTTTCGCTTTCGAAGCCGTTGATCTGTTTAGATTCATCCGCCTTCTCCACCGTCCCAGTCTTTGTGTACTAGGGATGGACATTCCCTTAGTAGAATATTACCCCTACTTCCCTCATGTAGTTTAGCCAGTCAGCCAGTCAGTGGTGTTGCCAACGCCGTACACAAGCGGTATTCGTGGAGCCATACATGAGCTAGGTAAAGAGATGGGAACCAAATAAGATCCTGGTCTATCCCTTGGGATATGGTTGCCAGTCACCGTGAGGTACTATTCCTCTCTCTTTACCCTACACCACCTTGTGGGAAAACAGGAATTAAATGGTAAACAAGATCTTTTAATATAGTCTGTAAAGAAAGAAACACCCCAGACGATTGGCAACAGGCACTACTAATAGAACAAATTTGGAAAAAAGGAAGGCAATATAAGAGAGGGCGAAGCATAGGCGGTATATCACGATAGTCACATAAAGAAAATGTACGCAAAACTGTTGGAACAAAGAGCTAACCCCATAGAGTTTAACATAGAATATGAATAGTAACACATGCAATAGTGACATGAAACACCATAAATGAATTTACGTGGGTCTTCTTTCGACAATCCTGTGGCTCAGTACATCCGCTTCGTCCAGCATTATTTCAGGTTTAATTTCCCCAGT
Source organism: Cepaea nemoralis (assembly GCA_014155875.1). Classification (NCBI taxonomy): domain Eukaryota; kingdom Metazoa; phylum Mollusca; class Gastropoda; order Stylommatophora; family Helicidae; genus Cepaea; species Cepaea nemoralis. Next base: position 246,084 of record JACEFZ010027453.1, read on the forward strand.
GTCAGGTTTTAGTCAGATATGACTGAGCTACCGTATGACAGTAGCCGGTACTACCTGCTTTCTGTTAGCGCCGAATGCTGGGCGGCGATCATCAAACCCGACACCCCACATTGTGCCAACGGCTTCGGGCGGAGGAGCGCAACTGGAAGGGTACAAGCCTTATCCTGATGCTAGGGAATGCAACCCAAAGACAAAATGTCATGGCAGGGCAGACCAGGCCCTCAGCCTTGGTTGGCGGCAGGTATAGGATCGAAGCTATGAGAGGCGGACAGTTAGAGCATTGCTTTGCTGATCCGGCATCTTCTGCAGCTTGTGTTGTTCCAGATGTATAGGTATTACCTTTCCTCTGGAGTGAACTATGCAGGCCGAGAGAGGGATCATGCTGCATGGGCAACACATGGTCTCTATATTTTAGCCCAGCCTTAGTACTAAGTAGAGGTATAACTCCATTCCTGGTCTTAACCGGTCTTGGAATAAAAGCGAGAGGTAGCAGTTACGGGTTATAAGTCGTTGACCTGACGACTGCTGACGATGTGAGAAAAACGGCTGTGATTGATTCCGAACTCCATCGTCTTAACATTGACATTGTTAGCCTGCAGAAGACTCGCCTTGCTGAGGAAGGGTCACTCAGGGAAAACAATTACACCTTTTTTGTGTGGAAAGGTAGTAGGCAGAAAGTAAACAGACAACATGGCGTGGGCTTTGCAGTGAAGAATTTACTAATGGGAATGACGGAAATTCCAGCTGCGCTTGGCAACCACTTGTGGTTTTGCCACCATTATCACTGCATATGCACCGACACTCACTTCCTCTGATGATATGAAGGATTTATTCTATGAGGAGTTAGACTCTGTGATCAAGGCAGTACCAAAATCTGACTAAATGTATATACTCGGTGATTTTAATGCTTGTGTGGGCAAGGACTCGAGTTCATGGCCAGTGTACCTTGGAAAATACAACATCGGTCGCATGAATGACAGTGGACAAAGGCTGCTGGAGCATTGCACCAGAAACGACCTTTGTATTACAACAGTGGTTCTCAACCTTTTTTGGCCCATTCCCCCCATCACCATATTTTTAGAACGCCATTCCCCCCCCTTACTATCAAAAATTTGGCCCGTTCCCCCTTTCACCATATTTTCAGAACGTCATTCCCCCCCTTTCATATTTCCTATCTATAAATCCCCTCACCCCTACACAGTATACGTAAAAGTGGAAGGCAAATGTAATAGCATATACTAAAACAAGTCTAGACATCCACATAAAACATGATTTGTGGGTCTTTTTTGTTGCGTATCCCTTACGGGACGTTGCAGTCAACACCAGCATTTTCAGCTGCTGTTGATGTACTAGGCAAGTGTTACGTTCAGTAGTTTGCCATTGCTTTCTGAACGACCGGTCTCTATACCTTTTTCGAAAATACGAGCACCGCCGTGTTTCGAACCCGGGTATACGGGCTCACAAACCGCGTTCGCAAGCCCTTCAGCCACAGAGACCGATTATGGGTCTACTAACTTTATAAAATGAATTTTAGAAGGACGAGACATACATAGCTGTAAAGTATGAAGGGAAAAACTATGTCAAGTAATCGGTTCTTGTATTAACACGATCTTGAAATGGTCTTCATTCCCCCCCCCCTGGAAACCATGAAATTCCCCCCTGGGGGGGGGGGGGGAATTCCCCACCGGTTGAGAACCACTGTATTACAAACTCCTTTTTCAAAATAAAAGAGCAGCATAAGGTCACATGGAAAAACTCAAGATCCGTTGGCATTAGCTAGACTGTATCATCACACGGATACAACATTTGAATCAAACATCATTAACTCAAAGTTACCACATTGCAGATTGTGGTACTGATCATTCTTTAGTTGTTGCAAGGGTTAGACTGAGACCAAAAAGATTCTACACGACTAAACACAAATCTAGCCCCAGGATTAATATTATTAACACCCAAATCCTGATAAGTGCTTGAGTTTCAAAAGCAACTTGAAGACGCTTCTACTAATACATCAGAAAATTGAACAGCACGTGAAAAGTGGTGTGTATACATAAGGAAACTCTTTATAAAACAGCGGTGGGGGTATATGGCACTGTGGATCATAAGAGGCTAGGATTCTGAGATGTTTCCAAGGCACCAGGGCCAGGATCTATACTGGCCAAGACCTACTAACACGTCCTAGTCGTGCGTCCTGGACAACAGGTTCCTTCGGGGTCCTGGCTAACGTAGTAGGATCGCTGATTCTTCCGAAGTCGGAGAGTATCTGACTGCACTGCGAGGAACCATCAGTCTGCACACCAATACGCCAGACATAGGATACTCACGCAAACCTCAGTCCGGTATGACATGACACTGATGTTGGACAACAGGATGTCTTCATCCGACATACAGGACTTCAAGCTGGAGTTCACAGCCAACGAAAACAATCAAGAAAGTATAATAGGCAGGACTGATTTCCAGCAAACAGCCAGATACTGAAGCCCTTGATTTATAACAAGAAGATAGCTCTCTTAAGAAACAAGAAAAGAACAACGCGAAACACTCCCAATGAGCTGAATGAAGCATGCCAGGAAGGATGTGCAAAAGGCTTCCAGGCAGTGTGCAAATGATTATTGGATTAAATTTCAGAAATATTTCTGGAATAGACATGTTCGATTGGTCTGGAAATCCTCTGGAAGATTTGCATTTTAATTCATGTTAAAAAAAAAACACCTTTGTGACCTTGTCGTTTATATTTTACAACCCAGCTCCCTTTGTGTCTGAATCCGAATCTGTCAGTGTTGTAGTCTTTTGTGATTTCATCTTAAGCCATCCGCAGAAGAATCCACCTCCTGGTTTTGCTGTAGTGAATGTTTTGCATATCCTTTACAGGACATCGCTGTCAACATCAGCATCTTTCAGCTGTATGTTGATTTCTTGGCAAGATTACGCTCAGTAGTTTGCCATTGCTTTCTGAGCGGCCGGCTCAGTTATCCCGCAAGTCACCAGAGGGGATCGAACCGCTCCCAGCTCTCGCCCCGCTACGAGACTCTGCGTGATAAACGGGATTACGGAGAAAGTGTTGTAACCCCTCGGTCAGAGAGACCGGCTTTGCTGTAGTAGGTAATTGAAATCACTGTATTTTCCCGATGTAACTTTTTCTGTTGTCAGTTTCTTGATTTCATCACACATTTAAGTGAAGACCTATCACATAACAGACCTATAGCAGGAAACTTCTTAAGAAGAAAAGTCCCAGTGGAAGTTCCGGGCTCTGAGAATTATATTTTGACTTTGTAATTGGCTCTAGTCTCGAATGGGATATGGACGCAGTTTATAATCCTGCATTCGAAACACAGCTACAGGCGATTTGGCATCAAACCGCCTTACGATCTTTTTACGAAAATGGTATGGGTGCCAGTCGTTCGGAAAGCAATGGCAAACTACTGAACATAAACTTGCCAAGAGATCACAACAGCAAAAAATGCTGGTGTTAACTGCGACGTCCTGTAAAGGATATGCAACTAACTAACATGATGATGAGGATTGGCCTTCTACAGGCCGGAAAAAAATTAATTCTGCGAGTACATCAACAGTGTGCCAGTAACAATATAATACATTTAATGTAAGACAGAAATGAAATACAAATATACATTATAAAATTCTCAACATCTAAAATGAAGCCTTTATTATTACGCAATCTTTTAATTAAACTGAAAATTTTTATCGCTTTATTCATGCCGCTACAACTGTAATTAATTTCTATAAAAATTTTATAAAGGAATAAGATAAATACTCAATTATTTAAATCATATAACACATGCATGGTACAATTGATAGTGTCCCTTGAAAGAACTATGTGTTGTTATGTCCCAGTCCATTATTTTAATTATGTATATTCCGTTTAATGTGTTTGTGTTTCATTACTAAACAATCCATATTTACAGGTGCATTGTATGTTTTCCGTTACATTTAGAAACACAATAGGACCCCAGACGTGAAATACAACAAGATTTTCTAAATGTCTGTGTAATGACTGCATACTATTTATTATTCAAGAAAAGAACAACGCGAAACACTCCCAATGAGCTGAAGCATGCCAGGAAGGATGTGCAAAAGGCTGCCAGGCAGTGTGCAAATGATTATTGGATTAAATTTCAGAAATATTTCTGGAATAGACATGTTCGATTGGTCTGGAAATCCTCTGGAAGATTTACATTTTAATTCATGTTTTAAAAAAAGCACCTTTATGACCTTGTCGTTTATATTTTACAACCCAGTTCCCTTTGTGTCTGAATCTGAATCTGTCAGTGTTGTAGTCTTTTGTGATTTCATCTTAAACCATCCGCAGAAGAATCCACCTCCTGGTTTTGCTGTAGTAGGTAATTGAAATCACTGTATCAACCCAGCGAGAGTACCATGGCTTTACATTGAAGAAAAGAGTGATTAACATGTTGGCACTACTCCTGGCTTCTATTTGATCTCTCTCATTATTATTTCGCTATAGAATGAGAAGAGATTTCGAGGAATTGTGAAAATGCACGTCTCACTATCCCGTGTGCCTAAGACTCCGGCTGACTACTGAACGTAAAATGTCAGAGAAAATCACAAACAGCAAAGCCAACAAATGTCGACGTTGATTGCGACGTCATGTAAACTGCATGCAGGTAACTAAACTATGTCAGTGGCCTGAAGGGTTGTCTTGAGTCTGTGCAGCACTCAGAACTTCACTTAAACACGGCTTGTCGAAATGATCCTCGTTCTCTTGTCGCTGTCCTTGTGTCAGGCACCTTGATTACCCAGGTGTGTTCAATGCTGCTTGTCCATCTTCTTGTACATGCCTGCCTCTTCTTCTGGTGACCATGTCTTCCATCTCTGTTCTCTCCAAGCTTCTGTGCCTTTTAATATGGCCTAATTGCTGTTTCCGTGACATAATGATGTTAGAGTGACATAATGCTGTTCCCGTGATCTAATGCTTTTCCCGCAACATAATGCTGTTCCCGTGACATAATACGGTTCGCATGGCATAATGCCGTTTCCGTGACATAATACTGTTCCCGTGACACAATGCCGTTTCCGTGACTTAATGCTGCTCCCGTGACATAATGTTTTTCCCGTGATATAATGCTGCTCCCGTGACATAATGTTTTCCCCGTGATATAATGCTGTTCCCGTGACATAATGCTGTTCCCGTGTCATAATGCTATTCCCGTGACATATTGCTGTTTCCATGACACAATGCTGTTCTCGTGACATAATGCTGTTCCCGTGACTTATTGTTGTCCCCGTGACATAATGCTGTTCCCGTGACATAATGCCGTTTCCGTGACATAAGGCTGTTAACGTGACATAATGTTTTTCCCGTGATGTAATGCTGTTCCCGTGACATAATGCTGTTTCCGTGTCATAATGCTGTTCCTGTGACATATTGTTGTTCCCGTGACACAATGCTGCTCCCGTGACATAATGCTTTTCGCGCGACAGATACTGTTTATGAGACAATTTTCTTCTATGTTGATATCTTGTAAAACGTAAATAATTTTGTGTGTGCACATATATATTGTTTGAATGTTAAATGTATAGTAAATGTGTCTAGTAATAATAATAATAATAATAATAATAATAATAATAATAATAATAATAATAATAATAAGAAGAAGAAGAAGAAGAAGAAGAAGAAGAAGAAGAACAAGAATAGTAGTAGTAGTAGTAGTAGTAGTAGTAGTAGTAGTAGTAGTAGTAGTAGTAGTAGTAGTAGTAGTAGTAGTAGTAGTAGTAGTAGTAGTAGTAGTTTGTGTCAGGTCTTAGTCAGATATGACTGAGCTACCATATAACAGTAGAGGTACTACCTGTTTTCTGTTAGCGCCGAACGTTGGGCTGCACTTACCAAACGCGACACTCCACATTGTGTCAACAGCTTCGGGCGGAAGAGCGCAATTGGGAGGGTACAAGCCTTATCCTGGTGCGAGGAAATGGAAGCTAAAGACAAAATGTCATGGCAGGGCAGACCAGGCCCTAAGTCTTGGTTGGCGGCTGGTCTAGGATCGAAGATACAACAGGCGGACAGTTAGAGCATTGCTTTGCAGATCCGGCAGCTTCTGCAGCTTGTCTTGTTCCAGATGTAGGGGTGTTACCTTTCCTCTGGAGTGAACTAGGCAGGCCGAGAGAGGGATCGTGCTGCATGGGCAACACATGATCTCTATATTTTAGCCCAGGCTTTGTGCTATGGAGAGGCAATAACTCCATCCCTGGCCTTAACTGGTCTCGGAATCAAAGCGAGAGGCAACTGTTACGGGTTATAAGTTCCTGGCAATTGGCGTAGATATGAAGCGCCACGCGTTGCCTCTGATGGTGGGAGACACCTACATGTGTCACTGATCAACTACCGCCCGTCTCAAGCTGGGCAGCCCCCGGCCAATTGGGTACTGATCCGCCATAGCCTGCCTGCTTCAATGGGTGCTTGGGGTAGGACAAAATCAGAATCGCAGGCTGTAAAACCAATGCACAAGGTACAAATAAAAATAAAAATAGAAACCTCAAGCTACGGCTTGCAACCTGGAACGTGAGAACCATGTGTCCAGGATTTTCCACTGACTTGACCAATATTGACGATGTGAGAAAAACGGCTGTGATTGATGCCGAACTCAATCGTCTTAACATTGATATTGCTGGCCTGCCGGAGACTCGCCTCGCGGAGGAAGGGTCACTCAGGGAAAACAATTACACCTTTTTCTGGAAATGGTAGATGGCAGGCAGATAAAAGGCAACATGGTGTGGGCTTTGCAGTGAAGAATTCGCTACTGGGAATGATTGAAATTCCAGCAGGAGGAAATGAAAGACTATTATCCCTGCGCTTGGCAACCTCATATGGTTTTGCCACCATTATTACTGCATATGCATCGACACTCGATTCCTCTGATGATGTGAAGGATTCTTTCTATGAGGAGTTAGACTCCGTGATCAAGGCAGTTCCAAAATCTGACTACATTTATATGCTCGGTGATTTCAATGCTCGTGTGGGCAAGGACTCGAGTTCATGGCCAGTGTGCCTTGGAAAATACAACATCGGTCGCATGAATGAAAATGGGCAAAGGCTGCTAGAGCATTGCACCAGTAATGACCTTTGTATTACAAACTCCTTTTTTAAAACAAAAGAGCTGCATAAGGTCACATGGAAACATTCAAGATCCGGCCATTGGCACCAGCTGGACTTCATCATCACACGGAGACAACATCTGAACCCTATATCATTGACTCGAAGTTACCACAGTGCAGACTGTGATACGGATCATTCTTTGGTTGTTGCAAGGGTTAGACTGAGACCAAAGAGAATCTACACAGCTAAACCAAACTCTAGCCCCAGGATTAATATTATTAACACTCACGATCCTGAAAAGTGCTTTCAGTTTCAACAGCAACTTGAAGACGCTTTCACTGATACACCAGAAAATTGTTCAGTAAATGAAAAGTGGGGTCAACATAAGGAAACTCTTTATAAAACTGCCGTAGGGGTTTACGGCACTGTGGATCATAAGAGGCAGGACTGGTTTGCAGCGAACAGCGAGACTCTGCAGCCCTTGATCGATAAGAAGAAGATAGCTCTCTTAAGAAACAAGGAAAGACCAACGCGTAACACTCTGAGTGAGCTAAGGCAAGCTAGGAAGGATGTGCAAAAGGCTGCCAGGCAGTGTGCAAAGGATTATTGGATCAAGTTTCAGAAATATTTCTGGAATAGACATGATTGATTGGTTTGTAAATCCCCTGGAACACTTGCATATGAACTAATGTTTAAAAACAATGCCAGTATGACCTTGTCATTGATTTTTACAACCCAGCTGCCTTTGTGTCTCTATCTGGATCTGTCTTGTGTTGTAATCCTTTGTGATGGTATGTTAAGCCATCCTCAGAAGAATCCACCTCCTGGTTTTGCTGTAGCAGGTAATTGAAATCACTGTATTTTCCTTATTTAGCTTTCTCTGTTGTAAGTTTCTTGATTTCATCACACATTTAAGTGACAACGCTATCACATAACAGACTCACCGGGAAGGGTAACCCAGTCAACAAATGAACGCAGAAGTCGGATGTGTCGACCTAACGGCGCAAGAACGCATGTCTGCTGTAAACAGGCACAACGCAATCACGTCCGAAAAAACTCCCGGATGAACGCAGCAGAAGAAGAAGATATAACAGCGATATAGCAGGAATCTTCTTAAGAAGAAAAGTCCCAGTAGAAGTTGTGGGCCCTGAGAAATAGATTTTGACTTTGTAATGGGCTCTAGTCTTGAAGGAGATACGGACGCAGTTTATAATCCCGCATACCCGCATTCGAAACACAGCTGCAGGCGATTTACCAGCAAACCGCCTTGCGTTTTTTTAACGAAAATGGTATGGGTGCCAGTCGTTCAGAAAGCAATGGCAAACTACTGAACGTAATCTTGCCAAGAGATCACAACAGTAAAAAAATGCAGTTGCTGACTGCGACGTCCTGTAAAGGATATGCAACAAACTAACTGACATGACGTTGAGTATTGGCCTGTTACAGGCCGGACAAAAATAATTGAGTGAATTTACCTTACTAAATGCCATTGAAAGGCTAATACAGTTAATGTAATATAGAAGAGAAATAGAGATATACTTTATAAAATTCTCAACATCTAAAATAAAGCCTTTATTATTGCGCGAACTCTTAAGGAAACTTAAAATTTTTATGCCACCTATAACTATCGTCACTTTCTATAAAAACTTATAAAAGATTAAGATAAATACTAAATTATTTAAATCACATAATACATGCATGGTACATTTGATAGTTTCTCTTGAAAGACCTATATGTTATTATGTCCCTGTCCATTATTTTAATTATGTATATTCCTTTTTAGGCGAGAACTGGAAGCGGTTCGGCCCGCGCTCGTGACTTGTGGGATAATGAGCCGGCCGCTCAGAAAGCAATGGCAAACTACTGAGCGTAATCTTGCCAAGAAATCAACATACAGCTGAAAGATGCTGATGTTGACAGCGGTGTCCTGTAAAGAATATGCAAAACATTTATTTATTTATATTCCTTTTAATGTGGTTGTGTTTCGTATTAAACAGTATCTATTTACAAGGTGTATTGTGTATTTTCCTTTACATTTGTAAATAGAATGGGACCCCAGACGTCAAATACAGCAAGATTTTCTAAATGTCTGTGTAAAGACTGCATACTATTTATTATTCTGGAACGGCAAATGTAGTGATGTTTGAATTCACATAGATAAATCATTGTTTTCGGTAATTGCAATTCCAAAGAAAAACTTACAGTATCTTTTAGAATAACACAATTGAATCCTCGTAAATTCTTCAATTCAATAGATGGATGGAAGTGAACGTGTAAAAATGTTGAATATTTTATATGAAATAAGGTTTTCTTATTAGTTGCCCAAAGTAAATCGATTCTTCTTAAATTAATAAAATAAAATAAAATAAATAAAATAAAATAAAGGCTCGAGGGTCCCCATAGGGTACAGAGCCGCCCAGTCAGGTCCCAGGTCCATGTGTGTCATTCGGATGGCCGTCTCTGCATGTTGCCCTGGTAAGATCAAGTGCATATACTACACTTTGATCTTAGCCAAAGGGCCGAGAAGCGAGATCCGTTCATTTATAAAGGTATACTGCCTGAAACAAGCCCGTCACATTTTTGCTTTCTTCAATGGAATAATAATAATGCTGAAAAACAGAGATAATTACAGGCATCATATTTTAAGTAAAGGGAAAAGCAACGATAACTGCATGCATCATATGTTAAGCGCCGTCTCCCTGGCGAAGGTGTTATTGACTTTCTCCATAATCCCGTATATCCACGTAGGGTAACGCAGCTGCGCGAGATTCTGTATCGGATCGCGTCGCGTTAGTTACTGACGGGGGTAAGTAAGTCGGTGAGCCGGTCGCTCAGAAAGCAATGGCAAACTACTATAGTCTGTCCGGAAATTTATGCCGTCATTCAAGATCAATTATTTTGAAAACTGTCTGTTGCATCGTTATGAAATTTTTCCAGCCGTCTTATATTTACCCCCACCCAAGGAATATGTCTTTGATAGGTCCAAAAACAACTTAAATCGTTGAAAGCGGCATCATTCCTTTGATGTTTTGCTTAACAACTAGTGATTTCTTGCTAAAAAAGTTATGTTTACGGTAATGAGGACCTGCAAATTCAGATGACAAACAAAGGCGTATCTGGATTCGTATGGGAGTGGGTGCAATCAAATAAGTAGCTTACAATCGACAGAATCGGCTGCATTGCACCGGGTTTTTATCCCATATGGCTCAGTTTCTTTCCGCAGCGCGGAAAGCGTCGCACAAAGCACGAACTCCGTAGCTCCAGCGACGACCCTCGGGAGTCTCCGAATAAAATGAATGACGCGGCCCGGACAGACAGACAGAAAGGTAGGTAGGTAGGTAGGTAGGCAGAAAGATAGGTGGGTGGATGGATGGCTGGCTGGCTGAGTGGGTGGGTGGGTCGGTCGGTGGGTGGGTCGGCAGGCAGGCAGGCAGGCAGACAGATTGATTAGATAGATAGATAGATAGATAGATAGATAGATAGATAGATAGATAGATAGATAGATAATATAAATAGATATATAGATAGATAGATAGATAGATAGATAGATAGATAGATAGATAGATAAATAGATATCGGTACGTCGGTCGGTCGGTGGGTGGGCGGGCGGGCCGGCCGACCGACCGACCGACCGACAGACAGACAGACAGACAGACAGACACACCGAACGACCGACCGACCGACCGACCGACCGACCGACAGACAGACAGACAGACAGACAGATATCTGTCGGTCGGTTGGTGGGTGGGTGGGCCGGCAGGTAGACAGAGAGACAGACAGACAGACAGATAGATTAGATAGATAGATAGATAGATAGATAGATAGATAGATAGATAGATAGATATCGGTAGGTCGGTCGGTCGGTGGGTCGGTCGGTCGGTCGGTCGATCGGTGGATGGGTCAGCCGACTGGCAGGTATTCAGACAGACAGACAGATTGATTAGATAGATAGATAGATAGATAGATAGATAGATAGATAGATAGATAGATAGATAGATAGATAGATATCTGTCGGTCGGTCGGTCGGTGGGTGGGTGGGTGGGCCGGCAGACAGACAGACAGACAGATAGATTAGATAGATAGATAGATAGATAGATAGATAGATAGATAGATAGACAGATAGATATTGGTACGTCGGTCGGTCGGTGGGTGGGTGGGTGGGCCGACAGACAGGCAGACAGATAGATAGATAGATAGATAGATAGATAGATAGATAGATAGATAGATATATAGATAGATAGATAGATAGATAGATATCGGTAGGTCGGTCGGTCGGTGGGTGGGTGGGCGGACCGGCAGGCATGCAAGCAGACAGACAGACAGATTAGATAGATAGATAGATAGATAGATAGATAGATAGATAGATAGATAGATAGATAGATAGATATCGGTAGGTCGGTCGGTCGGTGGGTGGGTGGGTGGGCGGGCCGGCAGGCAGGCAAGCAGGCAGACAGACAGACAGATTAGATAGATAGATAGATAGATAGATAGATAGATAGATAGATAGATAGATAGATATCTGTCGGTCGGTCGGTCAGTAGGTGGGTGGGTGGGCCGGCACGGAGGCAGATAGATAGATAGATAGATAGATAGATAGATAGGTAGGTAGGTAGGTAGATAGATAGATAGATAGATAGATAGATAGATAGATAGATATATAGATAGATAGATAGATAGATAGAGAAATATCGGTAGGTCGGTCGGTCGGTCGGCTGGCCAGCCGGCCGGCAGATAGATAGATAGATAGATAGATAGATAGATAGATAGATAGATAGATAGATAGATATCGGTAGGTCGGTCGGTCGGTGGGTGGGTGGGCGGGCAGGCAGGCAGGCAAGCAGGCAGACAGACAGACAGACAGATTAGATAGATAGATAGATAGATAGATAGATAGATAGATAGATAGATAGATAGATAGATAGATAGATAGATAGATAGATAGATAGATAGATAGATAGATAGATAGATAGATAGATAGATAGATAGATAGATAGAGAAATATCGGTAGGTCGGTCGGTCGGTCGGTCGGCTGGCCAGCCGGCCGGCAGACAGATAGATAGATAGATAGATAGATAGATAGATAGATAGATAGATAGATAGATAGATGGATGGATGGATGGATGGATGGATGGATGGATGGATGGATGGATGGATGGATGGATGGATGGATGAGTCGGGCCGAGCCAGCTAGTTTATTTATATAATCACGTTTCATGAAAGAACCCACAGTTTGACGACGCCTCTGAACCTACCCCATATAAATTTCCTCAGTCTGCTAAAAGCAAAACCGCGCAGACAAATTTCAAATATTTGGGGGCGTGTCTTGTTGAAACGGTAATACTCTTAAAATGATGGAATGAGTGCGGGGGCAAAAAAATATATACCGTATATAACCAAACATTGAAATGTGCTGTACAATCTCCAGAACAAAAATTTTTTTGTTGGGTGGACATAATTATAAGGTTATATGCTAAATCTCATCATTTTTCGTCAATTGGTTACTGAGATATTGAATTTTATATTGAGGCAACCAAAAAAAAAACACACTATAAGTGTAATCTTGCCAAGAAATCACCAACAGCGGTAAAATGCCGGTGTTGACAGCGATGTCCTGTAAATAGGATATGCGGGAAAAAAATATATTAAATATGGAGAAAAACAACAATTGTTGAAGAAAACTGTTTATTGGGACAAATAATAATGTTATGAAATTATGCTATAGATTGACTAGTTTTGTCCATTCGCTGGCCAAGACTTGACATTCTCAGAAACATGACGGGTATTTACTTGTTCACTCACATCCGATGACGCCATGGCCTAGAGTACATGTAGGTCGAACACTTCACATGTACAATTATATGGAATATGTTTTAGCTTTAACACTTCACATGTACAATTATATGGAATATGTTTTAGCTTTAACACTTCACAAGTACCATTATATGGAATATGTTTTAACCTTAACACTTCACATGTACCATTATATGGAATATGTTTTAGCTTTAACACTTCACAAGTACCATTATATGGAATATGTTTTAACCTTAACACTTCACATGTACCATTATATGGAATATGTTTTAACCTTAACACTTCACATGTACCATTATATGGAATATGTTTTAACCTTAACACTTCACATGTACCATTATATGGAATATGTTTTAACCTTAACACTTCACATGTACAATTATATGGATTATGTTTTAACCTTAACACTTCACATGTACCATTATATGGAATATGTTTTAACCTTAACACTTCACATGTACCATTATATGGAATATGTTTTAACCTTAACACTTCACATGTACCATTATATGGAATATGTTTTAACCTTAACACTTCACATGTACCATTATGTGGAATATGTTTTAGCTTTAACACTTCACATGTACCATTATATGGAATATGTTTTAACTTTAATACTCCCCATGTACCATTATGTGGAATATGTTTTAGCCTTAACACTTCACATGTACCATTATGTGGAATATGTTTTAGCCTTAATACTTCACATGTACCATTATATGGAATCTGTTTTAGCCTTAACACTTCACATGTACCATTATGTGGAATATGTTTTAGCCTTAACACTTCACATGTACCATTATATGGAATATGTTTTAGCCTTAACACTTAACAAGTACCATTATGTGGAATATGTTTTTAGCCTTAACACTTCACAAGTACCATTATATGGAATATGTTTTAACCTTAACACTTCACATGTACCATTATGTGGAATATGTTTTAGCTTTAACACTTCACATGTACCATTATATGGAATATGTTTTAACTTTAATACTCCCCATGTACCATTATGTGGAATATGTTTTAGCCTTAACACTTCACATGTACCATTATGTGGAATATGTTTTAGCCTTAATACTTCACATGTACCATTATATGGAATATGTTTTAGCCTTAACACTTCACATGTACCATTATATGGAATATGTTTTAGCCTTAACACTTCACATGTACCATTATATGGAATATGTGTCAACAGATTCAATGCCTAGCAAAACGTAGGTTAGGACCAAACGAAAATGGATGTCAGTTATGACTTAAAAATATTAATATGAAAGCAGACATGCTGTATTATACATCAAATTAAAATGATCAGCATAGATAAAACTACTGTATGTAAACCCATGGTAGTTACGGAAAGCCGCTGAAGACAATTAATCATCCCATGGCATTTAATCATTTAACCCTAACACAACATATGTACCAAAATATGGAATGTGTTTTAACCCTAACACTTTACATATACCATTACCAAATAGGGTTTAGCCCTAAAACTTCACATTTGCCATAATCTACAATGGGTCCATACAATTAATTTGGTTGGTTTGTAACAATTCTTTCGATTGTTTTTTTTCGATTGTGTTTTCGTACTTTTGCAAAAATATATCTAAGCAACTTCGACATAATCTCATCTTGTTCCGCTTGTACCTTGCGGTATCTGGGTGAAGCATAAACAGCGGGAGAGTGATCGTCCATCTCTTCTCATATTGTTCCTCTTGTTCGTTGCGGTTTTGAGGTGAAGCATAAACAGCGGAAGAGTGCCCGTTTATGGGCTTCAAATATCAAGTTTGCACGTAATTCCCGACGAAATCACACGGATGTATTGCTCTCCCTATTCAATTGAAATAAATTTAAATCTCACAATCCCGACATACCAGCTTCGAAGTCAGTCGAAGGCGATTTGGGATAATCGCATTTCCTTTATCTTCACAATGTATGAGCGTCGGCCGTTCAGAAACGCAATTGAAGACTATTTAGTTGCAAGTCCTTTGCAGGTGGCTGGGATGAACTCCAGCATTTATTGGCTGTTTGTGGTTTACTGCAGGCTCCATGGCGAAGGGGTAGCGGACGCAGTTCGTAATACCGTATACCGTGATCGAAACCACATGCAGAGGCGGTCATCCGAATGTCACACAGGGACCTGGGACCTGGGACCTGACGGGGCGGCTCTGACCCTATGGGGACTCACGAGCTTTTATTATTATTATTATTATTATTTTAATTATGAAGAATCGATGCACTTTTGGCAACCTATATGAAAACCTTATTTCATACAAAACTTTCAACATTTTTACACGTTCACTTCCATCCATCTCCTGAACTGAAGGCTTCGATTGTGTTATTCTAAAGGATACTGTAAGATTTACTTTGGAATTGCAACTACCGAAAACAATAATTTATATATGTGAATTCAAACATCGCTATACTTGCCGTTCTAGAATAATAAATAGTATGCAGTCGTTACACAGACATTTAGAGAATCTTGCTGTATTTGACATCTGGGGTCCTGTTGTAATTGCAAATGTAAATGAAAACACACAATGCACTTTGTAAATATACACTGTTTAGTACGAAATACATCCACATTAAACGGAATATACGCATTCTCATTGGCACATTGCCGTCTTGACAGACGATAGTTTGTAAGGGATAGAGTTATTGCCTCTCCATAGCACAAAGCCTGGGCTAAAATATAGAGATCATATGTTGCCCATGCAGCATGATCCCTCTCTCGGCCTGCCTAGTTCACTCCAGAGGAAAGGTAACACCCCTACATCTGGAACAAGACAAGCTTCAGAAGCTGCCGGATCAGCAAAGCAATGCTCTAACTGTCCGCCTGTCGGAGCTTCGATCCTAGACCAGCCGCCAACCAAGGCTTAGGGCCTGGTCTGCCCTGCCATGACACTTTGTCTTTAGCTTGCATTTCCTCGCACCAGGGTCAGGCTTGCACCCTCCCAATTGCGCTCTTCCGCCCGATGCCGTTGGCACAATGTGGGGTGTCGGGTTTGGTAAGCGCCGCCCAACGTTCGGCTCTAACAGAAAGCAGGTAGTACCGTCTACTGCCATACGGTAGCTCAGTCACATCTGACTACGACCTGACACAAAACGGAATATACATAATTTAAACAAAAGGAAAGGGGCATAACAACATATAGTTCTTTCAAGGGACATTACCGAACGTTCCATGCATATATTGTATAATTTAGATAACTGAGTACTTGTCTTAATGTTTTATAAACTTTTTATATAAATCAGAGAACGTTGTATCCGTCATAACGACTGTAATAAACACTGTAAGTTTTTATTAAATAGTTCGTAAAAATAAAGGTTTTATTTTAGATATTGAGAGTTTTATAAAGAACATTTCCATATCTCTTATATATTACATTATTTGTATTATTCTTATGTTGTTTGTCCATCAAGAATGATGATGACCATTTATTTCATCCAGTGGGGTTGAAGGTGTGGAGCCGTGGGTTCTAAGATGGCTGATAAGGCCTATTTTGGCTGGAAATGTTCTTTGACAATGTGGGCAAAGAATGCTTGACGTCTCTGGAGGAGGATTTCCTGCAGTGGTTTTTCTGTCCTGCCTTTTCTTCACAGCTCTTGCAGTCCTGGTTGCCTCACATATGACTGTACCTTTGCGCAATGATGCACGCCACGAATTTCGGTCTCTGGCTGCAGCCTCCCAGGTGTCATGATGAATTCCAAAAGCATTCAGTGAAATTTTCAGAGTGTCTTTAAAACGTTTCCTCTGGCCACCTTGGGAGCATTTACCACAACGCAGTTCGCTGTAAAAAATTCGTTTAGGGAGCCTGTGATCTGGCATGCGAGTCAAGTGACCAGCCCAGCGAATCTGATTCTTCATCAGTAGAGTGTGGATACTGGGCATGGATGCTCTTTCTAGGACTTCAGTGTCTGGAATCTTGTCTTGCCATTTAATCTTCAGTAGCTTCTGTTGAAGCAAAGACTGTGTGGAAGTGGTTTAATTTCCTAGCGTGTCGCTGATAAACAGTCCTGGTTTCACAGGCATATAGCGGGACGCAGAGGTGTTTCCAAGGCACCAGGGCCGGGTTATATACTGGCCAAGACCTATTGACGCGTCCTCGCCGAGCGTCCTGGGCAACAGGTCCCTTCGGGGTCCTGGCTGAAGTCAATAGGATCACCGATTCCTCCGAAGTCGGAGAGTGTCTGCCTGTATGGCGAGGAACCACCAGTCTGCACACCAATAAGCCAGACATGGGACAACGGATACTCACGCAAACCGCAGGTCCTGTATGACATCACACTGATGTTGGACAACAGGATGCCTTCATCCGACATACAGGACTTTGCGTTGGAGCTCAAGCCAATGAACACAAGCAAGCAAGCAAGCAACAGGCATATAGCAGTGTGGATAATACAACTGCTTTGTAGACTTTTAGCTTTGTTTGCAGGCTTATTCCAGTTCTGTCACATACATTCTTGTACAGTCTGCCAAAGGCTGCACTGGCCATGGAGATTCTTGCATTCACTTCGTCATCGATTGTGGCAGCTTGTGACACGGTGCTGCCAAGATAGGTGAATTTGTCCACAACACTTAGTCTATGATCATTCACTTTGATATTCGGCACAAATTATTCTTATACGATTTATCAGAGTACTGGAGTCTTAAACTAATTACTTTTTGTCTGGCCTGTAAAAGGCCTAAAAAAAAAAAAAATTCTGTTGTGATCGGGTAAATACTTTCCACTATATTACTGCTTTTCAGATATTTTGGTGCGTAATTCTTTGGAGTTGATATTCTGAATTTCTTTGGAATTATTAATACCGAAAATAACTGTCGAGATGTATTTCAATATTACTGCATTTGCAGTCCCATGAGACGACAATGAAGTCCAGCAACTTCACCAGCTGTGCACGATAGTGTGCTCCATTACTGGTCCTGGGGCAGACGCTAAAGCAACACCGGCATTTATTGCTAGTGCCCTAACCGGTCCAGGAGGTGTGCCTTCTTGGGGAATCGTCGACCTGCATAGGTTCGAGGTTCTCAATAGGTGGTACTTTCACCTGTCGGCCGAGGCGCAGAAAGTTATCTATGAATATTTACATGGTAAAAGCTTTTCACTACCAATCCTAAGAATAGATATATCTCCAGAGCAGTTGTTCCCAAGCTTTTCAAGCAGAGGGCCATATCTACCATTTTGGGTAGTTAAGCGTGGCACGAAGTTATAAAATTATAAAAGTCGTGCAATATCATTCTTACCTTTATTAACTTTCGTCAACAAAATTCTAAAACTTTTAGAGGTAGTCAGTGTCAGTACTACACTGAGATCATTGTTTGCTTTAAATTCAAAGTTCATTTAACAATAAATTTTAAATCAGTTTCGAAAATCGCTGTTAATGTAATTAATTTACAATTGTAACTGTTCTTCATAACCAGTTACGTAAGTTCAGGTGCCAGTCTATCAATGTCTGGGCACAAATCTGTCGTGCAGCTAGGTTACTGTAGGTGAGTTTGGAACGTTGCTTGATTTTTATAACGATCATTGCTGAAAATGACTGCTCGCATCTGTAAGTCGCACCAAAACGACAAATGTATCTCTGGGTGAATGAACGCAAGTGTTCAAATTATTCGACAGGCAATAGTCGCCAGAATGAAATCATATGATCAGCTGAAGGTGAAGCAGGCAGCTCCAGAAATTTCTCTCGCCGGTGCTACGGAGTTCGTGCACTGGGCTGAGATTCTCCGGACTTAGGCTTGAGATAGGAGTAGAACGGATCACTTATGGGTTATACCCGTGTGCCGTGATGTCGATCAGCCGACTAAACTAAACTAAACTAGCTCCAGAAATGTACATCTCATTGCTGAATTGCATTTCAAATCAATTATTTCGCGCTGAAGGTTTTGATGTAATTGGTAGAGCTTGGCATCAGGAAATACGAACGGATTTATGAAGAGGGCAACATTATCCCCCTCTATTGTGAACTCTTGAAATCTCGAATGAAATAAGTCCAGAAGACTTTCAACGTTTACTATGTACTGCAACAAGTCACATTTCTTTTCCACCACAAGCGTCTTCAGAGTTAGAAACACCTCTGAAGTCCCTTCAGTCAGCTGTCCGATAAAAAGTCGTAGTCTGATTTTAAATGAAGAAATGTCATCGCACAGATTTGTGAATAGTTTGTTTTTTCCATGAATCCTCACATTTTTTTTAGTTCGCATATGTTTTTACAGGACATCGCTGTCAACATCAGCATCTTTTAGCTGATTGTTGATTTCTTGGCAAGTAGTTTGCCACTGCTTTCTGAGCGACCGGCTGACATACCCCGTAAGTTACCGACACGGAGAGAACCGCTGCCGATTCTCGCGCAACGTCACTTTACTCACTAGAGTATACGGGATTACGGAGAAAGTCGTGTAACGCCTAGACCAGGGAGACCGGCTCCTCACATTAAAAGAGTTTAAATGGGACGTGATGTCCACCACAATTGCCAGGTCATTAAGCCAGTCATCGTTCAGCGGACATTCCCGTTCTGTAGGCAATTCATTTATTTGAGACAGAAACAGATAGGCACTATTTTTCAGTGCCCAGAAAAGTGGCAGAACTTTCCCTTTAGATAGTCATCTGACATCACAGTGTAACAATAGCTCACCGTATTCCTCGTTCAGGTCTGGGGGGGGGGAAAACTGTCTGAACTCACGCCTGTTCAGCGCCTTACTTCGAATTTGAATTTGCATGCGGTTTTCAAGACTCCAGTTAACTATACTATTTATTTCCGTTGCAAGGATAATTCTAGCATATTACAATCAATAGCGTTTGTATATACTGTGCAGTCGTCTGCAAATAGATCGCAGGACAACGATAGATATAAGAGAAGATCATTTATAAAAATGGTAAATAACAGAGTGCCAAGTATAGACCTCTGAGTTACTCCAATGTTAATGGTAATGGCTTGAGATAAAGATTTATTGTGTGATACTACTTGTTTTCTGTCTAATAAAAATGAGTTTATTAATATGACTATATTAGAGCTTACTTTCATTGTTTCTAGTTTTTTAATTAGAATAGAATGATCTATCATATCGAATGCTTTTCTAAAGTCTATACACACCGCTCCACATAGAGTATTGTTGTTAATATTTTGTTGCCAGTTTTCTATCATGTATGTTAGAGTCGTATGACAAGAATATTTTGGCCCAAATCCTGACTGACTGTGAACTATTAGTTTAGAGAGAACTAAAATGTTACGTCACTGAGTCGAATGAGTGAGAAGGAAAGAAGAGTCCATGTGTTTGAGGAGTCGGGAGACTAACTTCACACGTGACCTGGCTGGTCCTGGTCCTGATATAACCGGTGTGACAGTATTCCGTCCGTCCTAACCCAACAGATATTGTTACAGTCTTCATAACCGCAAAAGACTCATTGTGAGATATTGTTAATTTCTCACAGCGACAGTGTCTGAGGTGCGTGACCATTAGGAGCAAACAAGGATACGGCAACTACAAGGCAACTACACGTAAACATGTAAACATACACATGTACCCTCGGAAATCGCAATTTGTCGTGAGGTATCACCTACGCCAACTGACGTGTCTCTTGATGATGATGACTAATATTACCACAAAAACTCTACTACTATTACTATACAACCACGATAACACTTGACAAATTCGATAAAAGCATTACAAACTCACCCGCCCAGAACAGCGACATCCTACCCACAGCAAACAGTTCGATACCTCACGACTGAAACACCCTAACTTCTAGACCTAACAACTATAGCAGTTCAACACCACAGGCCCTATTCAGCACACCCTCATAATCCTAATCAGTATCCTTAAACATATGTATGATGATGATGTTTCTACTGCGTATGATGATACTAAACCATACCCCGCTCCTCTGAAGTCATTGAGGCCACACCTTATATATATATATCTATATATATAATATATATATATATTATATATATATATATATATATATATATATATTATAT
Organism: Cepaea nemoralis; assembly: GCA_014155875.1. Taxonomy (NCBI): domain Eukaryota; kingdom Metazoa; phylum Mollusca; class Gastropoda; order Stylommatophora; family Helicidae; genus Cepaea; species Cepaea nemoralis. Next base: position 266,953 of record JACEFZ010027453.1, read on the forward strand.
ATATATATATATATATATGTGTGTGGGTGTGTGTGTGTGTGTGTGTGTGGTGTGTGTGTGTGTGTTGTTGTGTTACCATCTTACATCCCGAGCGGTCACTTTTTAGAGCCAGTATAACGTCACCACTAAATCTCTTCTCATTGAAATGTTTTGTCTATATATGTTGTTCCCTGTATTGAAATTATTATATACCTTCTTATTGAATCGGTTTGTGTCCGTTAACCGTGGTGTAGGTGTGGGGGTGTGTGGGTATTGAATGTATGTGTGCTTGGTGTGTTGGTGGGATGGGATGTGTTGTGGGTGGAGCAGTGTAGGGTGGGTGGGGAGAGGTGTATGTGTAGGGATTTGGTTGATGGGTGGGGGGGATGTATGTGTGGTGTGGGTTATGTGTTGTGGTTGGGTGGGGGATGTTGGAGTGGAATAGGGGATGTGTGGGTGGGGTGGTGGATGTGTCTCCTAACATAGTAATCTGCATTGTTTTAGTTTACACACATTCATGTGACAATGTTTTTTTTCCTATGCACTGTTGATGAAAGAAAGATGAGTGAATGGAAAGGCCGAAGTAAGACGGCCTGCGTGCCCAATTTGTTACCCTTTGAAAATAAAGTCTGTTCGTTCGTTCGTTCGTTCTTGATTTCAAATTCTGAGGAAGCCTGTTAACGTCACCATACAATCTCTTTACTTGAATTGATATATGCCCTGAGCAATAAACCACTACATCTCTTTCATTGAAATGTTTGTCTATATATGTTTTCCTAGAGCCTGTATAACGTCACCACTACATCTCTTCTCATTGAAATGTTTGTCTATATATGTTTTCCCTAGAGCCTGTATAACGTCACCACTACATCTCTTCTCATTGAAATGTTTGTCTATATATGTTTTCCCTAGAGCCAGTATAACGTCACCACTACATCTCTTCTCATTGAAATGTTTGTCTATATATGTTTTCCCTAGAGCCAGTATAACGTCACCACTACATCTCTTCTCATTGAAATGTTTGTCTATATATGTTTTCCCTAGAGCCAGTATAACGTCCACTCACCACTACCATCTCTTCTCATTGAAATGTTTGTCTATATATGTTTTCCCTAGAGCCAGTATAACGTCACACTACATCTCTTCTCATTGAAATGTTTGTCTATATATGTTTTCCCTAGAGCCTGTATAACGTCACCACTACATCTTTCTCATTGAAATGTTTGTCTATATATGTTTTCCCTAGAGCCAGTATAACGTCACCACTACATCTCTTCTCATTGAAATGTTTGTCTATATATGTTTTCCCTGTATTAAAATTATTATATACCTTCTTATTGAATCGTTTTGTCGTTACCGTGTGTAGGTGGGGGGTGTGTGGGTTATTGAATGTATGTGTGCTTGGGGTGTGGGTGGATGGGATGTGTGGTGGGTGAGAGGTGTGGGTGGGTGGGGAGATGTGTAGGTGTAGGGATGTGGTGGATGGGTGGGGGAATGTATGTGTGTGTGGGTTATGTGTGTGGTTGGGTGGGGGAGTTGGAGTGAATAGGGGATGTGTGGGTGGGTGGTGGATGTGTCTCATAACATAGTAATATGCATTGTTTTTGTTTACAACATTCATGTGACAATGTTTTTTCCTATGCACTGTTGATGAAAGAAAGATGAGTGAATGGAAGGGCCGAATGTAAGACGGGCCTGCGTGCCCAATTTGTTACCCTTTGAAAATAAAGTCTGTTCGTTCGTTCGTTCGTTCTTGATTTCAAATTCTGGGGAAGTTGCACCATCAAACTTGATTATACCCTTCATGCCTGTGTGGAACGATTCCACAATGGACAGAAGAGTTGGTGGGCAGCCAATCTTCTTTAGTGCCTTGAATAGACCCTCACGACTGACCAAATCAAATGCCTTTGTGAGGTCGATGAAGGCAATAAACAGTGGTTGATTCTGTTCACGGCATTTTTCTTGCATTTGTCGCAATGAGAATATCATATCAGTGGTAGACCGGTTCTGTCGAAAGCCACACTGTGATTCGGGGTAGACTTGATCTCCTATGACTTGAAGTCTGCGCAGAACAATTCTGGCAAATACTTTTCCAACAATACACAGAAGTGAGATACCCCTATAGTTGTTGCAGTCGCTCCGATCGCCCTTGTTCTTGTACAGTGTTATGATGCTTGAATCTTTGAAATCCTGTGGGACTTGTCCTTCTCGCCAGCATAGCTCTATTAGCTGGTGGATCTGTAGAGTGAGTGTGTCTTGTCCACTCCTTATAACCTCTATTGGAATCCCATCCTTACCTGGAGCCTTGCCAGATGCAAGTTCATTTATAGCACACTTAACTTCTGTTATGGTGGGAAGTGTGTCCAGGTGGTCAAGAGTTGGTAGAGCCTCTATGGCGTTGAGGGCATCATCCGCTAGTTTGGTCTCACTTGAGTAAAGCTCCAAATAGTGCTCTACCCATCTGTCCATCTGCTGTTTCTTGTCAGTGATGATTTCTCCAATCAAGGTTTTCAATGGTGCACTTCTTTTGATCACTGGACCACAGGCTTTCTTTATTCCTTCATACATGCTTCTTATGTTTCCCTTATCACTTGCGATTTGAATAGACTCACATAACTTTATCCAATAATCATTTGCACACTGCCTGGCAGCCTTTTGCACATCCTTCCTAGCTTGCCTTAGTTCACTCAGAGTGTTACGCGTTGGTCTTTCCTTGTTTCTTAAGAGAGCTCTCTTATTCTTATCAATCAAGGGCTGCAGAGTCTCGCTATTTGCCGCAAACCAGTCCTGCCTCTTATGATCCACTGTGCCGTAAACCCCTACGGCAGTTTTATAAAGAGTTTCCTTAATTTGACCCCACTTTTCATTTACTGTACAATTTTCTCGTGCATCAGTGAAAGCGTCTTCAAGTTGCTGTTGAAACTGAAAGCACTTTTCAGGATCGTGAGTGTTAATAATATTAATCCTGGGGTTAGATTTGTGTTTAGCTGTGTAGATTCTCTTTGGTCTCAGTCTAACCCTTGCAACAACCAAAGAATGATCCGTATCACAGTCAGCACCTGTGGTAACTTCGAGTTAATGATGTATGGTTCAGATGTTGTCTCCGTGTGATAATGAAGTCCAGCTGATGCCAATGGCCGGATCTTGGATGTTTCCATGTTACCTTATGCAGCTATTTTGTTTTAAAAAAGGAGTTTGTAATACATAAGTCATTTCTAGTGCAATGCTCCATGTCAGAGTCTCACCCAGAGTTATAACGCGTTGTCTGCACCAACGCCCGACAATGCAACGCTGATCTATGATAAGCACTACAGCTATAACGCGGCGTCGTCAACAACGCCAGGCAATCAACACTGAGCGATGCTAAGCAGTCGGCGGTCAGCTGGAACACAGCGTGAACATTGAGGGGTCACGCGGGCTGACTCGAGCACAACTGAGGTGTGTGCTAAAAGTCCAGCCAGACTAGGCTTGGGCGCCGTAACGGACTGACGTGTGAATGCGGCTTGAGAGTTTTATGCATGTCTTGATAGCTAGCCTGTATGACCGTTGGAGATGGAACGCCTGTCTGTGTGACTTGTAAGTGGAGTGCATTGATGTATTATTATATTGATGTATTGATTGCTTGCATTTATGATCTATTGGATATTGTGAATTGTGATTGCGCGAAGCTTGTATTGTTTCTGATGTGTGCAGTGCGCGAATAAATAGCGCGAATTAGATCATCGGTTGTTAGCCTCGTGTTATTTGATAAGCTTATTTAGTATCACACTTGTCAAGATACGAGCCATAGTTCTTGCCCTAAGCAAGACTTTGAACGTGGGGTCTACGTCCTCATTGGATTTGAACCGTGAAATAAAAAAAAAAATAGAGTGTTAAATAATTATAAACATGGCGACTGTTGTCGAGTTTTTTTTTTGTGTGTAAATCAAATAGTTGTATAAAGTGCGAGTTTTGAACAAATGCGAGCGTGTAGGTTATAATTTAACAGATAAATACCATCTTTCGAGTTAATTTATCGAAACAGTAAGCGCGTTTTTGGACTTAGTGAAATTTCAACCGAGTTATTGAAGTGATAAAAACAAAATGGCGGCCATGTCCTTGAATGTCATTGAGTAGAAGTAGTGTAAGCGGAACGTTTGGAAAGTGTGAAAAGAGAGTTGTTGAGTGTGGTGATACGACTAACAACAATACTTGACGACATACAAACCTACAAAAACTTAAGTGACATTACATACACCACACACTTGCACATGTTCTAATTTCTCTTGCTCCAAAAACAACAGGTTGTTTGGTGTCATCTACACCTGTCCCTTGTAAACTCCGAAATTTTTTGGTCAACCTGAATTAAAAACCAGTGTGGTTTCGGGCAGTACTGAGCAGCCATTGTCCGACACATTGCCTCAGGAGTACTTGAGTATAAAATTTTTTTTCTCTTCCTTATATTTTCGTTCAGCAGGCCTAAACATAAGCTGTAATATTAAATACTGTAAACTTTTGAACTTAAATTACTAACAACGTTATTAATTTTGTGTCTATCGATTTCATCATACATTTTGTTCATCATGTCTAGTTTAAACGAGTACATCGAAATGGGATTAAAGATGAACTTTTCTGGTGAAGAGTTAAGGGCCTGGAGTGAGAAAAAGTTTGCAGAATACCTCCTACTACAGGAGAAGATTAATGAACGTGATGAGAGAGCAGCCGAAAGATCTTTGAAACAGGCAGAAGCTGCTTTAAAACTTAAGCAGGCAGAATCAGATACTGCTTTGAAACAGGCAGAAGCTTCTTTAAAACTTAATCAGGCAGAGTCAGACGCTGCTTTAAAACTTAAGCAAGCAGAAACAGAGGCAGAAATAAGAAAAGCTGAAATTGTAAGAAACACTAAGAAAGAAGAGCTGGAAGTACAGCTAAAAATTGAACAGCTGAAAGCGGAAACTTCCAAAGAAAAGGAAGATAGAAAATCTGACAAAGATCAGCCATATAAGAAATACCAAGGGCTGATTAAAAGTTACACCACAGGTGATTGCATAGCAGCTTTCACACAAAATTTTGAATGTATTATGGATCATTACCAGATCCCAAAGTCAGAATGGAGTATAATATACATGAGAAGTCTTTCTGGAGAACCTCTGAAAGTGATAGAGTCTATTCCAAATGACCTGAAGAAAGATTATCATTATATTAAGACAAAAATTATGTCTCATTTTCTGCTAGATGAAGCAGGCTACAGAGAACAGTTTGGTAAATTGTCTCCTAAACCAACACAAACGTTCTCTGATTATATCTCAGAAATACAGAATGTTTTTTCTAAGTGGCTGTCAGCAGCTAAAGTGAATGGTAATTTTGACAAATTGACAGATCTTATTTTGAGAGATAAAATTATCACATCTCTCCCACCTCCATTTTCGAAATTTCTATTAGAATGTCAGTGTGACAGTGTACAACAGATGGAAAGTCGTAGCTCAGGTTATTTTTCAGCCAATAAGCAATGTTTCAGTACTGGTTTGACTAGCACAGACTTTGTAGCAGCCGCTACATATGATAGATCTAAGTCAGTGCCCTACAACAAACAAAAGCCCTATAGGGAATCTGCTGAACAGGTTAACAAATGCAAATATCGTCATTTGTCACACATCGAAATTGATATGTGTGACCAACATCCTAGTTACATGTCTTACTTACAAAACTACATAGCGAAGCAAGACAAAGAAAGAAAGATATACAGACGTGCCACCAAATGCTTCCTTTGTAAGGCGTTCGGCCACTGGCGGAAAGATTGTAAAGCCAAAGCTATGTCCAGAAAGGCGAATGCAGCCATGATTGATAGTTCCTCATCAGAAGATGAAAGTGTAGAAGATCAAACTGTAAACGCAGCACATTCTATTGACGTGTTTCAACACGACAAATGTGATCAATTTCATGAGGATGGCATTTTGACATGTGGCCATTCCATTCCTGTTACGAATGAGGAAGCCAATCTAGTGGTCAACTCCCAAGGTAAATTAAATATCCACCATGGGTATATTAACGGTAGAGCTGCCACAGTTTTACGGGATAGCGGCAGTACCCTCATTGGCATTAAGAGAGACTATCTTACCATCACAATATAGTGGTAAATATGTTACATGCAGAACTTTCTCGGGTAACATCGAGAGATACCCGCTTGCATGGGCATACATAAGTACACCATTCCTCACCGGAAAGGTCAAATTCGCAGCATTGACCAATCCTTGTTGCGATGTCATCATTGGTAACCTTCCAGAGGTGAATGATATGCCACATGACAGTATTATATCCACTGTCACTTGTAACATTGATAATACCATTTCACCATCATCACAAATCTCCATTCATGATGTATTACCACCTGTAAATGAATGTATGTATGCCAATTCGGCAATGTCATCACAGGAATGTAGTTGTTTGAATGTAACACCAAGTTGTAATGTACATGATAACCTTGATATTACAAATGCAGTAACCAGATCTACTGCTCAAATGCAAGATCGAATCGATCAGACAGAGGCTTTACAGCTAATAAGCCCAGTTACAACATCTCCTGAAACAACCAGGGAGAAATTTATAACAGCTCAAAAAGCTGATCGATCGTTGCAAAGGTATTATAAATTAATAGGCCAAAAGCCACGAGTAGCAAAGAACGCTAAATGGAATTTTGCTCTGAAAAACGGAATTCTGACACGGTACTATACCAAAGGTTCTAGCACTACAGAACAAACAGTGCTACCTTCAGAAAACCGCAACCAAGCATTTACTAAGATGTTGGGGGTGAAACAATGCTTTAACAGCCCGTACCACCCACACTCCACGGGTATAATAGAAAAGATCAACGGCGATCTTAAACATATGCTCTCAAAAATAACCCAAGAACATCCCGAAGACTGGGACACGTATCTACCTGCTATTTTATTTGCATATAGAGAAGTGCCACATTCCAGCACTGGATTCTCACCATTTGAAATAGTATATGGTGCCAAACCACGTGGCCCATTATCGTTGTACCAGTCTATGCTGACTGAAAGTAAAACCATATCTACACCCATTTCATCGTATGAACATGTAATATCATTGCGCGATAGAATCATGAGATCATGTGTGTTAGCGAAAGAAGCACTACAAAAATCTGGTGCTGTCTACCGACAATACGCTAACAGAGGAAATAGAACCATTACTCTGACGCCAGGACAGGACGTTCTTCTCTTATTGCCAAGGGACAGACATTTTCTCACAGACTCATGGCAAGGACCGTTTAAAGTGTTACGACAAATTTCGACAGTAGATTACGAAATTGCAGTTAGGGACAAACACAAGATTTTTCATATTAACATGCTTAAACCATATTACCACAGGGACGACGAACAAGTAGAGACTACAGCAAGCACAACAATAGTGGACCAGACAGACGACAACGATACTGACGAGATACCAACACCAGTACTGGACACGACAACCAACCTACAGGATATAAAGGTAAATCCCAATCTGACGCAGACACAGACCGACAGTTGCAAACAAGTTTTACAAGAATACAGTAAAATTTTTTCTAACAACCCAGGACAGACAGACTTAGTGCATCATCATATTATTTTGACATCTGACACCCCAATAAAATGCAGACCATATTCCATTCCTATACACTACAAAGACAAATTACACCAAGAAATTATGGACTTAGAAGCAAACCATATCATCCGACGTTCACAATCACATTTTTGTTCACCGATTGTCATTGTGAAGAAAAAGGACAACACAATAAGACTCTGTGTTGACTATAGGAAACTCAACAGCATTACACAGTTGGATTTAGAACCAATGAGCAACTGTGAAGACATACTAACTGAACTGACTGACTCACGTTACTTTACTAAACTTGACATGAAAAAAGGTTACTGGCAAATACCTGTACATGCTGACAGCATATATCTGACAGCATTTGCCACACCCTGGGGACTACACGAATGGTGCAAGTTGCCATTCGGGCTAGTTAATGCTCCAGCAACCTTTGTCAGAATGACAAGACGACTTTTGACAGGCATTTCCAACATCATTTGGTACATGGACGACATTTGCATACATACAAAGAACATGACAGACCACATAACAGCACTACAGCAGACAATTCGACAGGATTAGACAACACGGACAGACAATAAAACCATCCAAAGTTGATATAGCCTTTCAAGAAATTTTATTTTTGGGCTATAAGATCTCAAATGGCTTCATATCAACTGACGATAACATCATGTCTAGAAGTTTGAAATATTCGCTTCCGACAACCAAAAAGAGTTGCGAAGTGTGTTAGGTCTTTTGAATTACTACAGACAATTTATTCCTCATTTTGCTGAATTGACCAAATGTTTCACTGATTTACTAACAAACAAACATCCAAATGTTATTGTAAATAGCGAATGTTTAAGGCCTGCATTTGCGAAAGTACTATCTTATTTTTCCAGTGAACCTATTCTAAAATTACCTGATCTTAGCACTATTTTCAGGCGATGCGAGCTCCGTAGCCATTGGAGGGGTACTGCTTCAAGAGCACGACCAAATATTGTACCCTGTATACTACGTCTCCCGGAAATTGAACACCAGTGAACGAAATTACAGCACGCCGGAACTTGAAGCCCTCGCTCTTGTGTTCTCGGTACGTAAACTTTCGAGATTTCTTTTAGGTAAATACTTCATTATTGAAACAGACAATAGCCCTTTGACATTCATCACCAGTGGTACCCCAAGTAACCACAGAGTGGCCAGATGGTCCCTTCTTCTACAGGACTATAGCTTCGAAATCAGACATATACGAGGCTTACATAACTCACTGGCCGATCTTCTATCGAGATGTCCTTACGGTCTCACCCAATAGCCAGGTAACACCCGAGCACATTGCAGATGGTGTATAAACTGCAACGTAAATAGTGCTCAACACCACATCCAATTGTGACTTCATGTCAGTTACGCTGGGAAGAACAGTGTGATAGGGAAGATTTAATCTCCCATTGTAAATATATTGTGTACATATTATTATTATTATTATGTGAATGAATGGGTCGGATAATTGTGAGAGATGTGAAAGAATGCCATTACTATTGTAAATATGTAGTATTATAAGAAATAGACACCACAAGTGTCACGGGACAGTACTACAGGACCCAAAGACTTACCGAGCGTGAACAGCGTCAAGTAATCCTGAGTACATCGACAAAGATGGTCCACGACGTTTTAACAAGTACGAATGATGACCTTGACAACCTAATCCGAGAATAAGACGGAAGAAGCTATCCAACAGCTGATGACAAGATCTGGGTGCTCCGTATATTTAAAGTCCATCTAAAACGAGAGACCTTGAATGAGCAACAACACAGCTTTACACTTCCGTTAGATGTCCATATTAATTTGTAAGTTAGCATACCATACTAAAATGTTTATAAATTTATGACAATTGTATGAAAATTTGGGTATGAAACATTTCCATATTCGAAATTGTATATGACGCGTTTTGTTAGATGTAATCTCAGCATCGTAGCTTGATTTACTTTTTCACAAAAGTGACCTTTTGTGCACTTTTGTCAAGGAGGATCAAATTATGACACTAAGAAAGAAAATTTTACTTGTAGTTTATTTTGTTGAAAGCATGATAAAATTACTGTCCCTAACTTTTGTTCCATAACCAAGGGACATAACTAAATATTGTTGGTGATATGGAAATATATGTATTGAAACTACCATGTTTTCCTAATAGGTATCACGTCAATGTGACGTCATGTGTATATGGGAAAACTTACCAAAACTGAAGACCTTCATTGGATATTCTATTAGATAAGGGTAGATGTCCAATGTCGGAGTTATCTTATAGGTAGATACTCACAGGCTGACCTGATTATTTGTAATTTTTCTTTTTGGTTGAGAGGTAGGGGCAAGTTAGCCGTAACCTACCGGACTGGCTGTGTCTCAGCGAGGTAAAAACCATGAAATTGATTGTACTTGACAAGTATGCTTGATGGGTAGCCATGGAAATTGTATGCATATTGTTTACTAATCACCTGTACATATTAAGACAAACCAAAGAGTTACGTCAGATGAAGTGCAAAGTTCGAGTCTGACAAGATAAAGAACAGCTATATAGAGTACATGAAAGGAAAACCTTTCATGAGAATGAGGGGGGGGGGAGAGAATGTCAGAGTCTCACCCAGAGTTATAACGCGTTGTCTGCACCAACGCCCGACAATGCAACGCTGATCTATGATAAGCACTACAGTTATAACGCGGCGTCGTCAACAACGCCAGGCAATCAACGCTGAGCGATACTAAGCAGTCGGCGGTCAGCTGGAACACAGCGTGAACATTGAGGGGTCACGCGGGCTGACTCGCGCACAACTGAGGTGTGTGCTAAAAGTCCAGCCAGACTAGGCTTGGGCGCCGTAACGGACTGACGTATGGATGCGGCTTGAGAGTTTTATGCATGTCTTGATAGCTAGCCTGTATGACAGTTGGAGATGGAACGCCTGTCTGTGTGACTTGTAAGTGGAGTGCATTGATGTATTATTATATTGATGTATTGATTGCTTGCATTTATGATCTATTGGATATTGTGAATTGTGATTGCGCGAAGTTTGTATCGTTTCTGATGTGTGCAGTGCGCGAATAAATAGCGCGAATTAGATCATCGGTTGTTAGCCTCGTGTTATTTGATAAGCTTATTTAGGATCACACTTGTCAAGATACGAGCCATAGTTCTTGCCCTAAGCAAGACTTTGACACTCCAGCAGGCTTTGCCCATTATCATTCATGCGACCGATGTTGTATTTTCCAAGGCACACTGGCTATGAACTCGAGTCCTTGCCCACACGAGCATTGAAATCACCGAGCATATAAATGTAGTCGGATTTTGGAACTGCTTTGTTCACAGAGTCTAGCTGCTCATAGAACGTATCCTTCACATCATCAGAGGAAGCGAGTGTCGGTGCATATGCAGTGATAATGGTGGCAAATCCACAAGAGGTTGCCAAGCGCAGGGATAATAATCTTTCCTTACCTCCAGCTGGGATATCAATCATTCCCAGTAGCGAATTCTTCACTGCATAGCCCACACCATGTTGCCTTTTTTTCTGCCTGCCCTCTACCTTTCCAAAAAAAGGTGTAATTGTTTTCCCTGAGTGACCCTTCCTCAACGAGGCGAGTCTCCTGCAGGCCAGCAATATCAATGTTAAGACGATTGAGTTTAGCATCAATCACAGCCGTTTTTCTCACATCGTTAATATTTGTCAAGTCAGTGGAATATCCTGGACACATGGTTCTTACGTTCCAGGTTGCAAGCCGTAGCTTGAGGTTTCTATTATTCTTTTTATTAGTACCTCGTGCATTGGATTTACAGCCTGCGATTCAGATTTTGTCCTAGCCCCAAGCACCCATTGAAGCAGGCAGGCTGTGGCGGATCAGCACCCAATCGGCCGGGGGCTGCCCAGCTTGAGGCGGGCGGTAGCTGATCAGTGACACCTGTAGGTGTCTCCCACCGTCAGAGGCAACGCGTGGCGCCCCATGTCTACGCTAACTGACAAGGACTTATAACCCGTAACAGTTGCCTCTCGCTTTGATTCCGAGATCGGTTAAGACCAGGGATAGAGTTATTGCCTCTCCATAGCACGAAGCCTGGGCTAAAATAAGAAACCATGTATTGCCCATGCAGCATGATCCCTCTCTCGGTCTGCCTAGTTCACTCCAGAGGAAAGTTTACACCTGTACATCTGGAACAAGACAAGCTGCAGAAGCTGCCGGATCAGCAAAGCAATGCTCTAACTGTCCGCCTGTCGGAGCTTTGATCATAGAACAGCTGCCAACCAAGGCTTAGGGCCTGGTCTGCCCTGCCACTGACTATTTTGTCTTTGGGTTGCATTTCCTCGCACCAGGATAAGGCTTATACCCTCCCAATTGCGCTCTTCCGCCCGAAGTCGTTGGCATAATGTGGGATGTCGGGTTTGGTAAGCGCCGCCCAACATTCGGCGCTGACAGAAAGCAGGTAGTACCGTCTACTGTCATACGGTAGCTCAGTCATATCTGACTAAGACCTGACTCTCAATAATGTTGTTGTTTGGTCCATCAAGAATGATGATGACCATTCATTTCATCCAGTAGGGGTTGAAAGTATGGAGCCGTGGGTTCTAAGATGGCTGATAAGGCCTATTTTGGCTCGAAATGTTCTTTGACAATGTGGGCAAGGAATGCTTGACGTTTCTGGAGGAGGATTTCCTGCAGTGGTTTTTCTGTCCTGCCTTTTCTTCACAGCTCTTGCAGTCCTGGTTGCCTCACATATGACTGCACCCTTGCGTAATGATGCACGCCACGAATTTAGGTCTCTGGCTGCAGCCTCCCAGGTGTCATGATGAATTCCAAAAGCCTTCAGTGAAGTTTTCAGAGTGTCTTTAAAGCGTTTCCTCTGGCCACCTTGGGAGCGTTTACCACAACGCAGTTCGCTGTAAAAAATTCGTTTAGGGAGCCTGTGATCTGGCATGCGAGTCAAGTGACCAGCCCAGCGAATCTGATTCTTCATCAGTAGAGTGTGGATACTGGGCATGGATGCTCTTTCTAGGACTTCAGTGTCTGGAATATTGTCTTGCCATTTAATCTTCAGTAGCTTCCTTAGGCAGACTGTGTGGAAGTGGTTTAATTTCCTAGCGTGTCGCTGATAAACAGTCCAGGTTTCACAAGCATATAGCAGTGTGGATAATACAACTGCTTTGTAGACTTTTAGCTTTGTTTGCAGGCTTATTCCAGTTCTGTCCCATACATTCTTGTACAGTCTGCCAAAGGCCGCACTGGCCTTGGAGATTCTTGCATTCACTTAGTCATCAATTGTGGCAGCTTGTGACACAGTGCTGCCAAGATAGGTGAATTTGTCCACAACACTTAGTCTATGATCATTCACTTTGATATTCTGCACAGTGTGATTATTCCCTGGAGCTGGCTGGTACATAACTACAGTCTTCTCCAAGTTGATATTGAGCCCAAAGTTGGCACAGGCATGTGAGAAAGCTGAAACATTATGTTGCATGTCCGCCTCTGAGTTGGCGTATAGAGCGCAATCATCAGCAAACAGGAGCTCTCTGACGGTGTCGCTGTTAATTTTGGTTTTAGCTTTCAGCCTTCTGAGATTGAATAACTTTCCATCCATACGGTAGTTGATGTCTATTCCAATGTCGTCGTTCTCGAAGGCATTCATCAGCATGGCTGAAAACATGAGGCTGAACAGTGTTGGTGCCAAGACACATCCTTGCTTCACTCCATTGGTGACAGGAAAGGGTTAAGACAGTTCACCATTTTCCTGTACTCTTGCCTGCATGCCGTCATGAAATAGCCGCACTATTTGGACAAACTTTCGTGGACAGCCATATTTTGCCATAATCTTCCACAGTCCTTCTCTGCTGACTGTATCAAAAGTCTTGGTAAGGTCAATGAAAGTGGAGAACATTTCGCAGTTCTGTTCCTGACATTTCTCTTGCAGCTGCCTTGCAGCGAAAATCATGTCAACAGTTCCACGTTATTTTCTGAAGCCACACTGACTCACAGGAAGAAGACCTTGATCGAGATGGGCTGTGAGGCGATTGAGAAGAATTCTGGCGAGTATCTTCCCTGCAATGGAAAGCAAGGAGATGCCTCGGTGGTTGTCACAGGATTGGCGGTTTCCTTTACGTTTGTAAAGGTGGACTATTGACTGCATCCTTGAAATCTTGTGGCATGGTCTCGTTCACCCATATGTTTGTAAAGGCTTGGTGAAGCTGCTCTGTTAGGACCGGCCCACCTGCCATTGTATATCTCTGCTGGGATGGAGTCAGGACCAGGTGCCTTGCCACTGGAGAGTTGCTGGATGGCTTTGTTTACTTCCACTATGCTTGGCAGGTCATCAAGTGTCTCATTGGTAGGAACTTGAGGAAGGCAGTTGATGGTTTCATCATCGAAGAAGGAAGTTGCATTTAAGATGTTGCTGAAATGCTCTGCCCAGCGTTGAAGGATTTCTTTCTTATCGGTGATCAATATTCCCCCATCTGCACTGAGGAGGGGAACTATGCCTGGTGATGTGGGACCATAGACCGCTTTCAGTGAGTCGTAGAAGTTTTCCATATCATGTCTGTCAGCAAAGCCCTGAATTTCATCAGCTTTGCTGCTCAGCCAGGAGTCCCGCATGTGCCGAAGTTTCTGCTGCACTACTCTCTGAATGTTCTTGAAGGCATCTTTTTTTGATGTTGACTTTGGGTCATTCAAATGTGCCTTGAGGAGAAGATGTTTCTCGGCCAGCAATTGGTTGATGTCTTCGGAATTTTCATCAAACCAGTCTTTATGCTTTCGGGGGGGGGGGGGGGGGGGGGGGGGGCCTGGCCCCAGGATTTCCATAGCAGTGTTGTAAATTATGTCCTTTAGGGCTCTCCATTCTGTTTCTGTATCCTGTTTAGCTGCAGCATTTGGCTTGAGGCGGTCTTCCAGCATATTTTTCAAATGACTGCTGCATTTTCTTGCTGTTTAGGCGGGTGACATTTAGCTTTTTTTTTGCATGTTCACCCCTTGAGGACGCCGTGGTGGCCTGATGTTAATGTTTATTTTCGAGACAATGAGACGATGGTCTGTCCAACATTTGGAACCACACATGGATTTTGTCACTCGGACGTCTTGTCTGTCACTCCTCCTGACAATGACATAGTCAATGAGGTGCCAGTGTTTCGAGCGAGGGTGCATCCACGATGTCCTATTTCTCATGGGGAGACGGAAAATTGTGTTCGTAATCAGGAGATCATGTTCGGCACATGTCTGAAGGAGGCGGAGTCCATTGCTGTTACAATTTCCGACTCCATGCTTTCCAATAATGCCACTCCAAGAGGTGGTGTCCGTGCCTACTCTGGCATTGAAATCCCCAAGGAGTATAAGTTTGTCTCCTTTGGGAACAGATGTTAATACATTGTGCAGGTCCTCATAGAACTTGTTCTTGACATCATCTTTGTTGGTCATAGTTGGTGCGTAGGCACTCACAATGGTTGCATGCTTCCTTCCATTCAGCAGGGGCAACTTCATGGTCATGAGCCTGTCGTTTATAGCCTTTGGAAATCCAGCTAATTTGCCGACAGGGCGACTTTTAAATTGGGGCCCCCCCAAATTTCCCACAACCGGGG
>JACEFZ010027454.1:0-32500 GCA_014155875.1 Cepaea nemoralis
GGGTCTTTTTAACATTGAAAATTTTTGGGAAAACCCACAAGCAAAACAGAGGTAATGACTATAACTAAAGAAGAACAAACAGCAACAATTCACCTAAACGAACATCCCTTGAAACAAGTAAAGAGCTTCAAGTACCTAGGAAGTATAATATCATCAAATGGCAGATCAGAAGACGAGATCGAAAATAGGTGCAATAAGGCAAATCAACTCATTGGACAAATGGCACCAATACTAAAGAACAAACATGTATCAATAACTACTAAGAAAGCACTTTACAACACAATCTTCCTACCAACTCTGTGCTACCAATGCCAAACCTGGACAATGACAGAAAAAGAGAAAAGAAAAATCACAACAACAGAAATGAGGTTCCTGAGAAGAATACTCAACGTATCAAGAAGAGATAAGATCAGAAATGAAGAAATCAGGACTAAAGTGGGGGTTAAAGCTGCTCTAGATTTTATTAGAAAGCAGCAAGTCAAATGGTTTGGCCATGCATGTAGGCTACCAGTCAACAGCATGCCACAACAAGCAATGATGTACAGACCAGATGGAAACAGAGGAAGAGGCCGACCACGTAAACGTTGGACGGAGGGAATAACAGAATCCATGGGAATGTCGATATACGAAGCCCATAACCGGGCACTCTCACGAAGTTTATACTTCACCTCGACACCGCAAGGTACAAGAGGAACATGATGAGATGAGATGAGACCATATTTCCATATCTTTTTACATAATGCGTGGTAGATGTGTATGCTTTCTTCTCCTCCCGCTTTGATTAGTTCATCTGGTATCTCATCAGATACTGGTGATATCGTCAGATACTTTATTGCCTATACAATTTCATCTAGTGAAGGTTCAGGTTCTGCCTCTGTTGCCATTGCTTCATATATTTCATTCATATCCTCCCATTCATTCATATCATACATTCCACTGCAATATTCTTGCCATCTTTCTAGAATTTTTCAAGATTATGTTAGAGAATTTCCCCAACTTGTCACAGATAACATTTAATTGAGGTTGAACATTTCTTGTCAATAACTTCATTTCTTGGAACATTTCGTAATCTCTTCCACTCCTATCATGGCAAACCACTGAACGTAAAATCTTCAAGAAAATCACCCTGGGGTTGATGGGACATGCAACAACAATCGGCGCTCGGTGGGTCACGTGGTCAGATTCACACGGGTCGCCTTTACTTCATGTCAGGCTGGGTCGACCTTTGAACCCAGGTCAATTTTTACCATTCGAATCTGCAGCACTAGCAAGGGAGAGAAACATCTAACCGCTGATTTGTTAATGAAACAATTCATGGAGTTATATCCCTTCATAAATATTTGTAAAGGACGTTCATCTTCATCGTGTGTCATTCGTATAAGCCTTGGGCGGTCCTGATTACCAGAGTCGTGGATCGGCTCTGTGTTCTTGTCTCGACCATGCCACGTGGCCAAGCCATCCAGGTATTTACTTCTCTGACTTCCCCTTGTTCTTTTCCCCTAAATCTTGCCAGTTGTCACTAAGTTCTGCCATTTATTTCTTCTCATAACGTGTCCAAATAATTGCGACTGTCTGCGTCTAATTTTTCTAATCAGCTTACGGTTTTCATTTGCCACGTATAGGACTTGCTCTTTGAATGTTCCACCTGTCCATGGTATTCTTTGCATTTTCCTCCGAAACCACATTTCCACTGCCATTAGATGTTATTCATCTTATCTGCTCATTGCCCATGTTTCACATCTATACAAAAGTATGGATGCTATGTAGCACTTCAACACGCTTTTTCTCGTTGCAATTGACATATTTTTATTGGTCAGTATGTTTTTCATCTTGCAAACGGCTACCTTCGCCATGGCGATTCTAGTTCTAATCTCTTCAAGATATCTCCCATCAGATGTTATGACTGTTCCAAGATTATTGTACTTGTTTGAGAATATTCCCATTTACCCGTATATTACATTGTGGTATTTCTGTCCTTCTAGTGACGACTATAACCTCTGTCCTCCTAGTGACGACCATAATCTCTGTCCTCCTAGTGACGACTGTAACCTCTATTCTCCTAGTGTCCTCTATCGTTATAGTGACGACAATAATCTCTGTCCTCCTATTGACGACTATAATCTCTGTCCTCCTATTGACGACCATAATCTCTGTCCTCCTATTGACGACCATAATCTCTGTCCTCCTATCGACGACCATAATCTCTGTCCTCCTATTGACGACCATAATCTCTGTCCTCCTATTGACGACCATAATCTCTGTCCTCCTATTGACGACCATAATCTCTGTCCTCCTATTGACGACCATAATCTCTGTCCTCCTATTGACGACCATAATCTCTATCCTCCTATTGACGACCATAATCTCTGTCCTCCTATTGACGACCATAACTTCTGTCCTCGTACAATGTACATGTAAGCAAAGTTAAGGACCCATTGTTTCACTTCACGTCCTGTCCTGGAATAGAGTGATCGCGCCATACATTTACACCCATCTGCCATGGTTGGGTCATGTTGCTAATACCACGTCGGCCGCCTGTCCTTCCCAGGACATGTCTGCAGTACATGTTGGCGGGGGTGGGTGTTCAAGCCCAGACCAAAGAAGACGTGCAGCTTTGAGATTCGAAGACACAATCCATGGGCCGGAAGGCAAGCGTACTAGCATCTGTTTCACAGCGACTCCCAGGAAGTTTAAGTGCGAGCGCTTTTACTTCTCATAAATCAAATCCCTGTGTGGAGGAAAGAAGACACTCGCACAACTAAATCCTCGGTAGACGAAAGAAAACACTTACACAACTCGCATTCTCGATAGATGGAAGAAGACACACAACTCGCATTCTCAGTAGATGGAAGAAGACACTCGTACAAATCACATTCTCGTTAGACGACCGAAGACATTCGCACAATTCGCATTCTCAGTAAACGAAAGAGGACACTCGCACAACTCACATTCTCGGTACACGAAAGAAGATTCGCAAAACATAATCCGCGGTAGACGAAAGAAGTCACTCGCACAACTAAGTCCTCGGTAGACGAAAGAAAACACTAGCACATCTCACATTCTCAGTAGATGAAAGAAGTCACTCGCACATCTCACACATTCTCGGTAGACGAAAGAAGGCACTTGCACAACTGACATTCTCTGTAGACAAAATAAGACACTCGCACATCGAAATCCCCGGTATACGAAAGAAAACAACAGACAGATGAATACAGTGTTGATGTAGTTGTTGTGCATTGTTATGCCCGTGTTTGGGAGCACACGCTGTCAGGGCTAAACTCTTTCTTGTCTTGCAGGCAGAGAGTCTGAGTGATGAGCTGATTATTGGTGAGTATTTCTGTTGCTATATTAGGTTTTCTGTTGCTACATTGAGTTTTCTGTTGCTACATTATGTTTTGTGTATGTCAGTGTCAGGTCTTAGTCAGGTATGACTGAGCTGCCGTAGGGCAGTAGGCGGTACTACCTGCTTCTGGTAGCGCCAAATGTTGGGTTGCACTCACCAAACCCGACACACCACATTGTGCCAACAGCGTCGGGCGGGTACAAGCCTTATCCTGGTGTGAGGAACTACAACCTAAAGACTTCATGCCTTGCAGGGCAGACCTGGCCCTAAGCCTTGGTTGGCAACTGGTCTAGGATCTAAGCTCCGACAGGCGGACAGTTAGAGCATTGTTTTTCTGATCTGGCAGCTTCTGCAGCTTGTCTTGTTCCAGATGTGGTGGTGTTACCTTTCCTCTGAAGTAAACTAGACAGGCCGAGAGCAGGATCATGCTACATGGGCAACACATGGTCCCTACAATTCAGCTCTAGCTTTGTACTATTTTTGAAGCACAATATAACCAACTATCGTCTGTCAAGGCGACAAGGTGCCATTAGCAAAATATTTCTGTTGCTTATTGTTGTTTATGTGTTCTCATATTGTTCATGTATATCTATATTGTTGCTGTAGCTGTCATTGTTGCTGCGTTGTTACTACTGTTGTTGTTGTTGTTGTTGTTGTTGTTGTTGTTGTTGTTGTTGTTGTTGTTGTTGTTGTTGTTGTTGTTGTTGTTGTTGTTGTTGTTGTTGTTGTTGTTGTTGTTGTTGTTGTTGTTGTTGTTGTTGTTGTTACAACCCAGTTGTGTAAGGCCGATGATAGAATGAAATACTAAACACTTCAGAGTAAAAGAGGAAGAAAGACTGTGATGTACCGCTACATCCCAGGGCAGAAGAGGAAAGACAAAGTTAGTTAGTTAGTTAGTTAGTTAGTTAGTTAGTTAGTTAGTTAGTTAGTTAGTTAGTTAGTTAGTTAGTTAGTTAGTTAGTTAGTTAGTTAGTTAGTTAGTTAGTTAGTTAGTTAGTTAGTTAGTTAGTTAGTTAGTTAGTTAGTTAGTTAGTTAGTTAGTCAGTTAGTCAGTTACTCAGTCAGTCAGTCAGTCAGTCAGTCAGTCAGTCAGTCAGTCAGTCAGTCAGTCAGTCAGTCAGTCAGTCAGTCAGTCAGTCAGTCAGTCAGTCAGTCAGTCAGTCAGTCAGTCAGTCAGTGTCAGTCAGTCAGTCAGTCAGTCAGTCAGTCAGTCAGTCAGTCAGTCAGTCAGTCAGTCAGTCAGTCAGTCAGTCAGTCAGTCAGTCAGTCAGTCAGTCAGTCAGTCAGTCAGTCAGTCAGTCAGTCAGTCAGTCAGTCAGTCAGTCAGTCAGTCAGTCAGTCAGTCAGTCAGTCAGTCAGTCAGTCAGTCAGTCAGTCAGTCAGTCAGTCAGTCAGTCAGTCAGTCAGTCAGTCAGTCAGTCAGTCAGTCAGTCAGTCAGTCAGTCAGTCAGTCAGTCAGTCAGTCAGTCAGTCAGTTAGTTAGTTAGTTAGTTAGTTAGTTAGTTAGTTAGTCGACAGATCATCCTCATTGCACATCGAACCATTCAGTCCATAATTCCTCCTCAGCAAATCCCGCAGCGTGTAGCGGCTAACGACGCCAGTTCTGTATTGGTTTATCAATCTTCTTTGGCTTCCTGCGTAGTGTTCTTGTCTGGCTACACCTCTTTTAATTTGCTGTTCTCGTAGTCTGACCATTGTTGTAGATGCACAGTCATCACTTGGTTCTCGCAAAAGTCTCACTTCTCGTAGAGCATTCAGAATGTCAGCCTTGATCCATGGCGCGTCCGCCCTCCACATTAGCCTTATCTGCGAGCTTGTCAGCCAGCTCATTTCCTTGAACTACCGCATGCCCTGGCACGAAGATGAAACTAATCTTTGTCAGCCGAGACCGCTCCAGAGACAGCAAACATTCTTTTCGGGTCCACCCCGTCTTTATCCTCTTCAGCATGCTCATTGAGTCTCTAAGGAAACATGCCCTAGTGTATGTCTGTGTCTCGAGCCATGTTATTGCTTTACTTACTGCCATGACTTCCATACTCAGGCTGCTTGTGGTCTCATCAAAAGCACCAGAGTCCTCCTTCTTAATTCACCCTCCGGCCCGAGCCGTAAAGCCCATAAGCTTCTCACGCTTCGGACGACCGACCCATCTGTGTAAATGACAGCATCACCGTCTAGCGAATTCTCGAAAATCGGCAGAACAGGAAAGACAAAGCAAGACTGTAAGTTACCTCGACATCCTAGGGTAGAAGAAGATTGACTATAATGAACTGTTTACTGTTACAATTATGTATGTTTACCCACACAACGTCAGCCCTGTTACATTGCCTCATATCCCATTGACCTAGTCTACGGTATTTATGTAATCTGACCACTTCATGTCTTGCTGCACCATCTGATGTCAATGTTATAATCTTAATGTCAATGTTATAATCATAATGTCAATGTTATAATCATAATCAATCAATCAATCTTGTGCCATGCCGGAAAGCGTGGGCAGTCATGACTCGCCATTTCACTCGATCACCAGTGTCGTGGATCAGCTCAGTGTTCCTGTCTCGTCCATGCCATGTGGTCAAGTCATCCAGGTATTTACTTCTCGGTCTTCCTCTTGGTCTGTTCCCTTCGATCTTGCCAGTTGTCACCAAGTTCTCCAATCCATTTCTTCTCATAACATGCCCAACAAATTTTGACTGTCTACGTCTAATTTCTCTAATCAGTTTACGATGTTCATTTGTCTCCTGTAGTACTTGGTCATTGGTTTTTCTGTCTGTCCATGGTATTCTTTGCATTTTCCTCAGAAACCACATTTCTGCAGCCATCAGATGCTTTTCAGCTTGACTGCTCATTGTCCAAGTTTCACATCCATACAAAAGAACAGGCTCTATGTATCCCCTCAACACTCTTTTTCTCGTTTCAATTGACATCTTTTTATTGGTCAGAATGTTTTTCATCTTGCTAAAGGCTACTTTCGCCATGGCGATTCTTGTTCTAATCTCTTCAAGGCATCTCCCATCAGATGTTATGACTGTTCTGAGATAATTGTATCGATTCACTTGTTGAAGAATATTTCCATTTACTTGTATATTACATTGTGGTACTTCGTTCTTCCTAGTGACGACCATAACCTGAGTCTTTTTACAATTTAATTCTAACCCCAGTTGCTCACTGTGTACAACAACCGCATCTACTAATTGTTGCAGGTCCTGCGCATTGTCTGCAATTAATACTGTATCATCTGCATATCTAATGTTATTGATGTTTCTTCCTCCAATGCTGATTCCATTTATATCCTCTACATTTCTAAAAATATTTTCACTGTATAGGGAAAAAAGATCTGGAGACATCACACATCCCTGCCTAACACCTCTCTTAATTGGCTGATACTGTCCCACTTCATTATCAATCCTTATTGCAGCTTGTTGTTTCCAATATATGTTTTTTATAAGTCTAATGTCTTTCCCATCAATTTGTAGATCTGCAAGCATATCCACCATGCTGACATGTCTAACTCTATCAAAAGCCTTTGTATAGTCAATAAAGCAAAGATGTATATCCTTGTTTACTTCTATAGCACGTTCAATAACTGTTCGCAGAATATACACAGCATTTACTGTACCCTTTCCTTCTACAAACCCACATTGTTCTTCCCCTATTTCAGGTTGTATCTTCTTCCTCACTCTTTGCATGATAATTCTTAGCAAAATCTTTGTGATGTGACTCATTATACTAATTGTTCTATGTTGATCACATTCCAAGGTTCCTGATTTCTTTGGGATTGCAATAAATATAGAGTTACATAATTCAGGAGGTATATCTCCAGTATCATATAATGTGTTCAGCAGTCTGGTGACTTGATCTATTCCAAATTCTTCTAAAGCTTTAATCATTTCTGTTGTGATGTTATCTGCACCGGGGGCCTTGCCAGCTTTCATATGCTTAAGAACATTTCGAACCTCCATCTCCAAAATTGGCGGTCCTTCATTATTAAATCTAATATCATACTATTCGTCTCTGTTATCATCATAAAGGTGTTTCACACAATCTGTCCATACATGTAGAATCTGGTCTTTTTCTATTACGATTTTGCCATCTTTAGTTTTTAGACAGCCTGTTGATGTACTTGTTCTTTTATTAGTAAGTTCCTGAATTCTTTTGTGCACTAATTTGGTATTTTGACTGTTGTGTTGGTTTTCAATTTCTAAGCACTTTTCCTCAAGCTATGATTCTTTTGCCTCCTTACATAATAATGATAATGTCGATGCTATAATCATAATGTCGATGCTATAATCATAATGTCAATGTTATAATCATAATTACCAAGCTGCAATGAATTAAACAACATTAATGAGAAGTAGAACAGACAAGCTTTACAGAATTCCATCACAAGTGACAAAAGCACACATACACTGATACAACAACATAAACATCTCTACATGAACATATATGAACAAGTTACTTATCTATTTCATTGCTATGAACTTTTCCATAATCACCATACTGAACGTAACTTGCCTATAAAATCACAAACAAACAAGAGCTGAGGTTGACTGCCACGTTCTGTGTGGGACATGTAATTAACGCAATACTGTAAAAGACATGCAATTAGCTTAATATCATCATCATGTGCCTTGAGCTTAACATGACCTCTATCGTGTCACCACAGAGCTCAAGGAAGCGTTCAACCTGTTCGACAAAGATGGCGACGGTTTTATCACCACGAGTGAGCTGGGTACAGTCATGAGATCCCTCAACCAGAACCCGTCAAACGCCGAGCTTCAGGACATGATCAATGAGATCGATACCGACGGTGAGTGTTTAACTATGGGAGGTTCTTTCCTCATGTGTTTTCTTTCTCTTGCAATTAGTCTTTATACTCATCATCATCAAGTGCCCTGCCAGCTGACGATGACATTCATGTTTCTCCACAAATCTAAGTCTTTGGTGTTCTGGATAACTCTGTTGATGATATTCCTCCATGCCACCGTCTCAGTCCATCCGGCATCATTTCTCTTCGTCCGCCTTTGCCATTTTTCCCCGTTGATCTTTCAACCACATCTCTGTGTCTTCTAAGTTCTTCCGAATTTGTTCATGTACGTTCAAGACAAATATAAACATTAATAATAGTACCATTAGTATAAAAAAAGAACATAACTGTACATTAAAACATAACTGCAATATTTAAGCTGGGGAAAGGTGAAGGACGGATGTCTGACTTCCGTTTACAGCAAACATTCATGGAAGTGCAATGTAGACTGAATGTAAGAATCGACATCCCTGCAATCAGGACATTCCCACACATTCTCTTTCTACCTCTGCAACATCTGCCGAAGAGATCCCGCACTGATTATTCCAGTAGCAACTTGATTGTTGAGCGAAAGTTTAAGGGGGAGATCGGGAATGGTAGAACTCAAAGTCTGTTCCCCCCCCCCCCATCCTCCCACACCCCCCCCCCCCACTTCCTCCCGTGTTGTCGGTATTTCATACTCCATCCCTATACTCAAATACTTGCGCTTGCAAAATCTTACATGAATGGACCAATATAATATCGTCCCTTGGTAATGCAATCTCAAACTGCCAACTAAGGGTTACACTGGCCGCCTCTATCACCATTCTCCTGCTTCTGAGTGTATGTCATCTGTAACAGCAAGTAGTAGTGATACTTCACAGAGTATTAGACTTTCAGACTGGGGGATGCGGGATCTATTCCCAGTTAAGTATTTAAGATTGTAGATGAGTACACTTTGTGGGCGTCTGAAACTTACCGGTTTGTCATCGTTTCCGGAATGTACCTCAGTGGAGTGTGTACGGGATTTTCCGACTTTCACCCACTCATATTTAGCGTAGTCGGTATTTGGTGAGTTTCTGCTAATGTTACTGTACAGATATCTCACGGAATGGGACGAATGATTTCATAGAGCTTCAACTAATGTTCCACTTATATTTCAGGCAGTGGAACGATAGACTTCAATGAGTTTCTGCGAATGATGTCCAAGAAGTTGAAAGAGACAGACGCAGAAGAGGAACTCAGGCAGGCATTCAAGTAAGAAGTCTGTAGGTAGCGAGAGTGGGACATGTAGGTAGTATGGGTGGGACATGTAGGTAGTATAGATGGGACATGTAGGTAGTATAGATGGGACATGTAGGTAGTATAGGCTGGACATATAGGTAGCATAGATGGGACATTAGGTGACATGCTATGACTTGTACAACAACCTGAGTGAGTTAGACACTCACTACCAGCAGTCACTGGGACAAGTGAGATGAAGTGAGGATATTTAGTACAGAGTATGGTACGCAGTGTCTGAACATGTTACTCATCCATTCCAGGTTTGCTATCTGTTATAAAAGTTTTACTGGTTTTCCTTTACTTTCCACACTCGCATGGGTGGTTTGTGATCTCCATATTTGGCGGAAATTTCTTACTTTCATGACTAGGAAGCGCCTCCTGAGATGGCAGGACAAGAGTTCATCTATGTCAGAAACCGATATCATAACACTCAAGATAATCCCAAAGGTGATCCTCATCTTCAACAGGACAAATGAATGCGGAGTTGCCCAGTTATTCAGGAGGCTGCTAACGAAATAAAAATAGAAAACAAGAAAGACGAGTAATGAAATTGAGGAGAGAATCTAGGAATGCGCTGGAATCGGGCTGGTTTATTTAGACACTTGCAACTTAAACTTAAGTTATGCAGGTCAACGACTGGCAAGAGAAGGTCAACCAGAGAGACGAATGGAGACGGATTGTATCTCCAGCAAAGAACCTCAATGGCTCCGAACGCTGAAGAAGAAGAAGAAGAAGAAGAAGAAGAAGAAGAAGAAGAAGAAGAAGAAGAAGAAGAAGAAGAAGAAGAAGAAGAAGAAGAAGACGAAGAAGAAGAAGAAGAATGCAGGTCACCATAGTATCCTTAAACTGTAAGAATCTGCATGATTTTATTCCACTAAAGTGGGTGTGTGTTTCCTTGTCACAAGAGAAAACTACTGTCTAATAAAAAGCTGTCAGATGCAGGGAGAGAACAAAAGTGTTGAAGTGATGTATAGAACATGGGCAAGAAACAAATGAGAAACAGCTCATGGCAATAGACATGTGGTTTCTGAGGAGAACGCAAAGAATACAATGTGCCGACAGAAAAAGCAATGAGCAAGTCGTACAAGAAACAAATGAAAACTGTAAACTGATTAGAGCAATTAGACGTACACAGGAAAGATTTTACGCACACATTATGAGAGGAAATGAAAAATTAGAAAATGTTGTGCCAACTGGAAAACTTCCAGGAGACAAGAGCAAGACAAAGTAAACATGATAAACATCAGAATGGCCTGACCATAACACATGATCGTGACAAGAACACAGAGCTGATTCTAATCACTGGTGACCGTGTGTGATGGCGAACCATGATCGCCCACGCCGATCGGGATGGCACATGATGAAAACACGTTTATCGCCACGACACATGATGATGATGATACCAAAGCACAAGCTTCTTTTGCAGACCAGAAATTATGAAATCCTAAACCGTGTGAATAACTAATAACGTACGGTTACATGGCTGTCCAGTTAATTAGTCAGTCAGTCCGTCAGTCCGTCAGTCAGTTAGTCAGTCAGTCAGTCGGCCAGTCCATCAGTCAACAGATCATTCTCACTGCACATTGAACTATTAGTCCAAATGTGTCCAGAACCTCTCCTCATTATCTCCCTTAGCGTCTAGCGACTGACGACGCCAGTTCTGTCTTGGTTGAATATTCTTCTGTGGCTTCCCTTTAGCTAGCTTGACCCCGATTGACCTGATAACCTTGCTGTCTGTTAATTTCGATAGGGCAAGTTTTGAGCTACAGCCTACAATGGGTGACTCTGTGATATTCTAGTATGATAATTGGTCGTGTCCAGCGTGATTCGCGTGGTCAGTAGTTGCACACCCGCCTCACACGCCAGTGATCTGGAGTTCGATCCCGGGTCCAGTCAGGGATATGCACTACTGACGAGCTCAAACGAGAGCGAAACTCGAGTCTAGTGCTTCCAATCTGACGTGGACAAGGCTTAAGTTTCGTGCCGGAATACGATCAGCGTTGCCAGTAGTGGGTTGTGCTCAATCTTTAAATGTCAATGTTCTGTCATGTGTAGCCGTGTCATGGTTGCCTAACCACAAGTGCATGTTTGTGTTAGGGTGTTTGACCGAGACGGTAATGGCGTCATCTCCGCCTCCGAACTGCGTCACGTGATGTGCAACCTGGGAGAGAGGCTGACGGACGAGGAGATCGAGGAGATGATCATGGAAGCCGACCTGGACGGAGATGGACAGGTCAATTACGAGGGTCAGTAATGTCCAGTGCTTCTACTACAACTGATACTACTACTACTACTACTACTACTACTACTACTACTACTACTACTACTACTACTACTACTACTACTACTACTTCTACTACTATTACTATTGCTGCTGCTGCTACTACTACTACTACAACTACCACCACCACCACCACTACTACTACTACTACTACTACTACTACTACTACTACTACTACTGATACTTATACTACTACTACTACTACTACTACTACTACTACTACTGCTGCTGCTGCTGCTGCTGCTGCTACTACTACTACTACTACTGATACTTATACTACTACTACTACTACTACTACTACTACTACTACTACTACTGATCTACTGATACTTATACTACTACTACTACTACTATTACTACAACTGATACTACTACTACTACTACTACTACTACTACTACTACTACTACTACTACTACTACTACTACTACTACTAATGTCTGAAGGATGTATCTGGACATATGTTTCAGTCCACTTGTCAGTTCAATTCTGTTTGGTGTGAATTTGAACCTGCTCTCGTAGCCTATGTAATAACTGTTATAAAATAACACGAATGCAGCTTTACAGAACATAACTGCGGAAAACATAGGACATTGCGGCGACTACTCTTCAATCGGCAAACAAATGTGTAAGCAAACACACAAAACACAACATATAAACACAGAGAAGACACACGATGACTACGTCAAGGCTAAACAACCGAATGAGAAGAATGGAAATATGAAAATAAAATGAGAACAATGAAAAGAAAATGATCAAATGAACAAAATGTGCTACTGATCTCAGAATCCCAGACTGTGAAAGTAACAGGAATCTTGATGTTGGTACTCTTATTTAGATAATTGTTGGAGTCTGCGGTGTACTGTCTAGATCGTTGGAGTCTGCGGTGTACTGTCTAGATCGTTGGAGTCTGTTGATAGAATATCTCTTTCTGTATTTGGAACATATCTTTCTGTTGATGGAACATCACTTTCTGTTGATGGAACATCACTTTCTGCTGCGACGTCGTATAAAGGACGTACAACAAACGTAACAGATTCAGTACCAAACACAAAGAAGGTTTCTACCTAACAAAGATGGATGGCGGACAACAGGAAGTAAGAGGTGTGTCACAGTAATGACCTAATCGTTGTTAATATGGTAGCAGATATGTTGTATTATATATCAAATTAAAGGGGTTGCAAAAGGAAAACTACTGTATCTACGCCCGTGACAGATACGGGATGTTGCTTAAGGCGATTAATCATCTAATGACATTTAATTAGTGAACTCTCTCCGCTGGTGCTATGACTGTGGACGCCTATTTTCTCCACCACGCCGCCTTATAGAGCATGATCGGGGAATGGATGGAGAAATCAACACACTTTGTGCAATGACCAATCAGGTACTGGGACAACTAGCGCCACTTCTGTCGAGTAGAAAGATACCTATAAATACTGAAGCAAACCTCATACGAACTATTCTTTGACCTATATTGTGCTGCTAATGTTAAACATGGACGCTTACTGCAACTTATGAGCATAAAATCATAACAACAGAGATGCGATGTCTTTGAAGAGCCGCGGGAGTAATCGTGACAGACAGAATCAGAAATTAGGAAATTAGAAGACGACTAGATCTGAAACCAGTTATATATTTTATTAAAGAACAACAGATTAAATTGCCTGCTCACAAGAATTCCATAGTACCATCTGCCACAAAGAGTCACATCGAAGAAATATAACAGACAGAGATGAAGGGGACGACAATATAAAAGATGTAGTGGTGGTATCAATAACAACCCTAGAGAAATGAATACCAAATTACAAAGAGCATTAGAAAGAACGCATAAAATTTACATCTTTCAACAACAAAAAACTTCATTGAGGTAGATGAGGAAGGAAGGAACGGACTTTATTTTCAAAGGGTTCAGATTTGGGCACACAGGCCCGTCTGACATTGTGCCCTTCTTATCTGTCCGCTCTTATACATTATTGCATTCATAGATGACTGATGAAGCCAATCTTAGACAACAACGATAACCACACAAACAATATGCATTATAAACGCATAGAAAATGTGCAATCATCAATCATTCCTGACTGACTGACACAATTGTTGACGTGGCAACTATAAATAGCTAGATGTAATGTACCACAGCTGATGGGGGATGCCTTGAAGAGATTAGAACAAGAATCAATCAATCAATCAATCAGGTGCCGTCTCCGCAATGAAGGTTTGCTGCAATGGATCTCCAACACTGTCTGTCTCTCTCGCCTTGACTGTATATTCTGTCAGGCTGATGTTCGTCCATCTTTTGATATTATCCTCCTACTTGTATCGTTGTCTACCTCTTGCTCGCTTGCCCTCAACCTTGCCTTCCAGTATGGTTTTTATAAGAGTAGCATGTCTTTTAACGTGGCCAAAATATTTCACTTGCCTCCTCTTTATTTCTTTCATCAACTCTCTCTTCATTCCCAGTTTTTCTAGGACCTCTGCATTTGATTGGTTTTGTTTCCATGAAATACGACCTATTAGTCTGTATATCCACATCTCCAGGGCCTCTATGCGACTTTCTAGTTGCTTGTTCAATGTCCAGGCTTCCGTGCCATACAGTAGCGTTGAATATACGTAGCATTTGACAATTCTCATTTTTAATGCGTTATTAATCTCTTTGATTAAGAGATTTAAAAAAAGCTAAAAGCTTTAGATAAAAAATTAGACAATTTTGAGAACAAATGTCTTAGAAGACTTCTAAACATCCACTGGACAGACTTCAGAACCAATTCGCAAATAAGACAAGAGACTAAGCAAGATACAGTATCCAATTTCATAAGAAGACGCCGTTGGAACTACATCGGCCATGTGCTCAGAATGGACAAGTCAAGACTCCCCTACCAAGCCCTCATATGGTCACCAGTAGGGAAAAGAAAACGGGGAAGACCAAGAGAGACCCTGCGTAGAACCATCATTAGAGAAGGCTCATTCAATGGCCAAGTAAATATCCAAGATCTACAACAGGTAGCAGCGAACCGCCAGGCATGGAGAGACAGGACTTCTGCCCTATCGCCGCCTTAGGCTCAAGAGGAAAGACTAACTAACTAATTAATCTCTGTAGATGTTGATACTGATTTCATGCCGTTGAAAGCATTTTTGGCCATTCCTATTCTCTTTTTGATTTCCATTTCACTTCTGCCATCATCTGTTATGATATGTCCAAGATAAGAGAAACTTGGTACTTGTTCTAGTATCTGCACGTTTACTGTGATGTTCAAGAATCGCCATGATGAACAAGAATAGCCATGGTGAAAGTAGCCTTTCGCAAGATGGAAAACATATTGACCAATAAAAAGATGTCATTTATATCGAGAAAAAGAGTGTTGAAGTGCTACATAGAACCTGTGCTTTTGTATGGATGTGAAGCGTGGCCAATGAGCAAATAGGGTGAAAAATATCTAATGGCTGTGGAAATGTGGTTTCTGAGGAAAATGCAAAGAATACCATGGACAGACAGAAAAACCAATGACTAAGTCCTACAAGAAATAAATGAAAATCGTAAACTGATTAGAGAAATTAGACGTAGACAGTCAACAATGTTTGGTCACGTTATGAGAAGAAATAAATTGGAGAACTTGGTGACAACTGAAAAAATCGAGGGGAAAAGAACAGGGGGAAGACAGAGAAGTAAATAACTGGATGGCTTGGCCACGTGGCATGGTTGAGACAGGAACACTGAGCTGATCCACGACACTGGTGATCGAGTGAAATGGTGAAACATGACCGTCCACGCTTATCGGCTTGGCACATGATCATGATGATGATGATGATGATGATGATGATGATGATGGATGATGATGATGATGATGATGATGATGATGATGATGATGATGATGATGATGATGATGATGATGATGATGATGATGATGAATGTTCCACAATTAGGGGAATGTTCACTATAGTAGTTGTCCTTTGAGATCATTATTATTTTGTAATAGAAGAGGAATAGAATCGGCACACTTATAACTACAATTCTTGCACCCACGAAGCACATGTTTTCTCCCTGTCTAGAATTGTTGCTTTGTTTTGTTTCAGAATTCGTGAGATTGATGACAACCAGGCATTCCTCAGACACACATTATTGATACCACGTGACATAGACATGCGCAGTGTGGTTGTAATCGGCCAGAACGGAAGATAACATGTAGCTTTGTACAGTTCCGGGACGGAGCCTGAGTTTTCAACGACTCGCCATTTTTAACATACACGTAACTCATAGTGGCAACATACACAATCATCTACCAGTGTTAATAAAACTGTCAACAATTTCCCTTGTTTTTTTCACTAATGTTGCCGATCAATCTCTCATCATCTCATCGTGTTCCTCTTGTATCCTATGGTGGGAGATGAATCATAAACAGCGGGAGAGTGTCCGTCCATCATTTCATCTTGTGTCTTGTGGTGTCTAGGTGAAACATAAACAGCGGGAGTGTCCGTCCATCATCTCATCTTGTGCCTCTTGTACCTTGCGGTGTCGAGGTGACGCATAAACAGCGGGAGAGTGCCCGTTTATGGGTTTCATATATCGAGATTCCCTTGGACTCTTCCCGTGGGACCTTTCCCTTGGGATTCCCATGGGAATAACATTCCCATGCCAAGTCTAGTTATTCCTTCTGTCCATCGTTGACATGTTCAGCCTTTTCTTCTAGTTCCATTTGGTCTGTACATCATTGCGTGTAGTGGTATACTGTCAGTTGGTAGCTTAGTTATACGACCGAACCATTTCACTTGTCGTTTTCTAATGAAATCTTCAGCTGCTATTATTAGGTTTAAGAATTGGGCCCGCAGGGGTTACTGTCGTTGTCTAACAGTGTGCCCTTCTGTCACTCTCTTTCATACATTATTTCATCCATACATCACTTGAGACTAAAAGAGAGCAACAACAATATCAATATATGCATTATAAGGACGTGGCAAATGTGCACAAAACATTACAACATGACTCACTAATATTGATTATTAATGTGGCAATTGTTAATTGCTATGGGAGTCGTACAGTATTACCAATAGGTGACTAGACAGACTGACACACAGACAGATGGACTGACATACAGATATAAAGACACATATACACACGCACAGAGAGAGAGAGAGAGAGAGAGAGAGAGAGAGAGAGACGCCGGCCGTTAGGGTATTTAATCTATAATAGGCCGAAATCCCTACCTAGGATTTGTAATCAATCATGTGCCATGCCGGAAAGCGTGGGCGGTCATGACTCGCCATTTCACTCGATCACCAGAGTCGTCGATCAGCTCAGTGTTCCTGTCTCGACCATGCCATGTGGCCAAGCCATCCAGGTATTTACTTCTCGGTCTTCCCCTTGATCTTGCAGTTGTCACTAAGTTCTCCAATTCATTTCTTCTCATAACATGTCCAACAAATTTTGACTGTCAACGTCTAATTTCTCTAATCAATTTACGAGTTTTATTTGTCTCCTGTAGTACTTGGTCATTGGTTTTTCTGTCTGTCCATGGTATTCTTTGCATTTTCCTCAGAAACCACACTTCTGCAGCCATCAGATGTTTTTGAGCTTGACTGCTCATTGTCCAAGTTTCACATCCATACAATCTCCTGTAGTACTTGGTAAATTTGTAAACAGTATAAAATGACACAAAGTAATGCAACATTACATAACAAAATTACGACACATACAGGACGTTGTGGCGAATAGCCTTCATCAGCAAACAAATAGATACACACAACATACAGTCACGAGAAGCTCTCCGGTAACTACATTGAGACGTGACGACGGGATGAGAAGAATAAAAAGATGAAAAATTGAAAGCAATGAAGAGACAATGTAAATTCACGCCTCAAAGTAATTACCGGAAGAGCTTCTCCGTGACTATATGTTGTGTTTCGTGTATGTATTTGTTTGCTGATGAAGGCTAGTCACCGCAACGTCCTGTATGTGTCGTAATTCTGTTATGTAAAGCTGCATTACTTTGTGTTATTTTATATTGTTTACATTTTCACAGCTTTACCGCAGTTCCACCAAATTTTATTCATATTTATACCCAAAAGTTAGCCGACAGTCTCTTAAATTGTTGGCCCATTTAAGAATGTGGTCTAAAGGGATGGTCCAGATAGAAGAGACTGGGACAACTTGGGAGACAAAAGGCAGAAGTTGAAGAGCACGCGTGTATTTAGGAATACCTCACACGAATGTCTAATTTATCTGGCCGGGTGCTTTTGTCAGATATTAGCCCCCTGTTAAGTATTACACTTCCACGCACTCACTCGCACACCTTGCGTTCAAAGAATCTTCTCCTTCTTCTTTGCGTTCATCCGGAGTGTTTTTTCAGATTTGATTGCGGAGAGTTGTTACGCACTGTTGGGGCGAAATCCTTGGGCCAACTCATCCGACTTCTGCGTGCATTTTTGATCAGGTTATCATTCCTGGGGTTCAAAGAATCAAGAATGGGGTACGTGGGTGCAGTTACAATACACAAATATTATCTTTTTAATAAAGATGTGTACAAATAGCCTTAGTTCAACCTGTGAACTAGTTAGTTTCAGGGCGTGTCAGTCAACCCCAAAATTTTTGTGTCTGTTCGTGATACCTGGGCAAGTTTACGTTCAGTAGTTTGCCATTGCTTTCTGAACGACCGGCACCCATACCATTTCATAAAAACCAACGTAAGGCGGTCTGCTGCCGAATCGCCCGCAGCTGTGTTTCGAACGCCGTATGCGGGATTACGAAATGCGTCCGTAACCACTTCGCCAGGGAGTGAGCGTGAACTAGAACGAACAAATAATTGTGGTAATGGAGTACAGGCCGGTCTCCCTGGTCTAAGGGTTACACGACTTTCTCCGTAATCCCGTACACTCTCGTGAGTAACGTGACGTGCGCGAGAATCGGTAGCGGTTCTCTCATCGTCGGTAACGTAGGGGTATGTGAGCCGGTCGCTCAGAAAGCAATGGCAAACTACTGAGCGTAATCTTGCCAAAAAATCAACAATCAGCTGAAAGATGCTGATGTTGACAGCGATGTCCTGTAAAGGATATGCGAACAAATAAAATGGAGTACAGATACAACTACGCCAATCTGTCTCTGCTGGTGTCTCTAGCTCAATAGCGCATCCCTCTCTCTCTCTCACACACAACACACACGCGCGCACACACACACACACACATAACCTATACACACACAGTCACTTGTAGACGATGATGTCACGGGGTCACCTGGGTCAGTGGATCCCGCCTAGGGCTAGAGTTGAACTTCCTTCTGTTCAGGTGTTGGAGTAGACACCAGCAAGCATCTGATGCTCCTCCAGGTTGCTCTAGATCAGTGTTTCCCAACCTTTTTTGTGCTATGCCCCACCAAAACTTTTCTAAAATTCTAATGCCCCCCCCCCCCCAACATATACATTATTTTTAATATTCAAAAATTGAAATGTTCACTAAAGAAACTTGAATGATAGGTTTTAGGAAGAAATCGCTAAAAATATTATTGAGCAATCACAGTAAGTAAATTTTCAAAACATATAATGGAGAACTACAATATACAAAACACTGATCAGACCAGTTGTGCTGCATGACTCTGAAACCTGGAGTACACCTAAAGGAGACGAAGCCTTGTTACATACCTTTGAGAACAAAGTCTTAAGAAGCATCTTTGGGCCCATTAGGGATACACAAAGTGGAGAGTGGAAAAGAATAAGCAACAAAGACTATGATCTGTTTAAGTCCCCGCTAATCACTGGTATCAAGAAGGCTAGTAAACTACCATGGCTGGGGCATATAGAAAGAATGGAAGATAATAGGGAAAGAAGAAATAAATGACTATAGACCCCGAGGTAGAGCAAGAAGACGGTGGAGAGATAATATATATACAGACCTACAGGCACCTGGAATCAGCGACTGGCAAGAGAAGGTCAACCAGAGAGACGAATGGAGATGGATTGTATCTGCAGCAAAGAAGGTTCATGACGGCATGCAGGCAAGAGTACAGGAAAATGGCGAACTGTCTGAACCCTTTCCTGTCACCAATGGAGTGAAGCAAGGATGTGTCCTGGCACCAACACTGTTCAGCCTCATGTTTTCAGCCATGTTGATGAATGCCTTCGAGAACGACGACATTGGAATAGACATCAACTACCGTATGGATGGAAAGTTATTCAATCTCAGAAGGCTGAAATCTAAAACCAAAATTAACAGCGACACCGTCAGAGAGCTCCTGTTTGCTGATGATTGCGCTCTATACGCCAACTCAGAGGCGGACATGCAACATAATGTTTTAGCTTTCTCACATGCCTGTGCCAACTTTGGGCTCAATATCAACTTGGAGAAGACTGTAGTTATGTACCAGCCAGCTCCAGGGAATAATCACACTGTGCCAAATATCAAAGTGAATGATCATAGACTAAGTGTTGTGGACAAATTCACCTATCTTGGCAGCGCCTGTCTCACAAGCTGCCACAATTGATGACGAAGTGAATGCAAGAATCTCCAAGGCCAGCCTTTGGCAGACTGTACAAGAATGTAAGGGACAGAACTGGAATAAAAACAAAGCTAAAAGTCTACAAAGCAGTTGTATTATCCACACTGCTATATGCTTGTGAAACCTGGACTGTTTATCAGCGACACGCTAGGAAATTAAACCACTTCCACACAGTCTGCCTAAGGAAGCTACTGAAGATTAAATGGCAAGACAAGATTCCAGACACTGAAGTCCTAGAAAGAGCATCCATGCCCAGTATCCACACTCTACTGATGAAGAATCAGATTCGTTGGGCTGGTCACTTGACTCGCATGCCAGATCACAGGCTCCCTAAACGAATTTTTTACAGCGAACTGCGTTGTGGTAAACGCTCCCAAGGTGGCCAGAGGAAACGCTTTAAAGAAACTCTGAAAATTTCACTGAATGCTTTTGGAATTCAGCATGACACCTGGGAGGCTCCACCAGAGACCGAAGTTCGCGGCGTGCATCATTGCGCAAAGGTGCAGTCATATGTGAGGCAACCAGGACTGCAGGATCTGTGAAGAAAAGGCAGGACAGAACAACCACTGCAGGAAATCCTCCTTCAGAAACGTCAAGCATTCTTTGCCCACATTGTCAAAGAACATTTCGAGCCAAAATAGGCCTTATCAGCCATCTTAGAACCCACGGCTCCACACCTTCAACCCCACTGGATGAAATGAATGGTCATCATCACTCTTGATGGACAAACAATGCAGCAAAGAACCTCAATGGCTCGGAATGCTGAAGAAGAAGATAATGGAGAACTGCAATTCAAGTACACGATAATTTTAATGAAAGATTTTTCTATATTAATTTAATTATAAGTAATTATTTATTATTTAAATTTAGTGAGATCCTTGCGCTTGATGCTTGTTGCAAAGAGATTTTATGTCAGGTTCCAATTTAGTTAACTTCAGTCTCAAGTCTCCCCGTTTTGTTATATCCAGCCGATTTCTTCCATTTTCGAATTGCCCCCCTTAACAATCGAATTGCCCCCCCCCCCCCTGCCCCTGTGGGGAGTGGGCCCCACATTGGGAAACACTGCTCTAGATGGTAAATCAGCTTTTCAGTAACCGTCCTCCCGGTTCTGGTGTAAGCAGTAACAGCAGCGAGGCTCCTTAAATGAAACACCAGTCGCATACCCTTCAGTGTCTTGGTTATGATAACGTCCATGTTTGAAGTTATGGCGCAATATTTGGATGAGAATTTAATTTGTACATCAGCTACCGTAGTTAGCGTTTTGTGTTCTTTTTTATAGCGATCTAGGCGTCATCTTGTCACACAGACACACTGACGGACAGACAGACACACACACACACACACACAAACGGACAGCCAGACAGACACACAGCCAGACGGACAGACAGCAGACAGCCAGTCAGTCAGTTAGACAGACACACAGACGGTCTGGCGGACAGCCCGACAGACAGACACACACAGAGAGACGCACAGACAGATGGGTGGACAGACAGACATATACATAGAGAGACGAACAGACAGACGGGAGAACAAACAAATGGACAGACAGACGGACATACAGACACACAGACAGACGGACAGACAGATGGACAGACAGGCGGGCAGAGAGATACAATGACACACAGATGTACGGACGGACAGATGGGCAAACAGCCACATGAACAGATAAACAGACACACAGACAGACAGATGGATAGACAGTAGGACAGACTGAGGTGTATCAAGACAATATGTTAATCGGATGAGCTATGAATGACCAAACATCCTTGGTCGCCACAAACGACACTAGATAGGTTACAGGATGAGTATTCGTTGTTTCAATGGTGGCCTCAGTAATAGACTGGTGAGCAGGTGTATCGGAGCGTCCCGACTACTGCCTTCGTTACGTAAGGCGGCACATCAAGAGAAAACGCCTGTATTTCGCGGTAGACCTGGTGACGTCCAATTGATACCCCCTAGCTTGTATTTTCTACTGTACCCGCACTCTATCACACACATGCAAACTCTCTCTCTCTCTCTCTCTCTCTCTCTCTCTCTCTCTCTCTCTCTCTCTCTCTCTCTTCTCTTCTCTTCTCTTCTCTTCTCTCTCCGTCGTCATTGCATAATGTCTGTCAATATAACCATCCCTATCGCTGTATCCCCTTACTCCTCTCTATAATTTTATTCCTGTATCCCTTTCTGTCTATTGCCTTCTATTCCTCTCTGTTGTTCTCTCTTTTCTCTCTCTCTCTCTCTCTCTCTCTCTCTCTCTCTCTCTCTCTCTCTCTCTCTCTCTCTCTCTCTCGTTATGCCGCTTTATTTCTCTATCCCTTTCTATTGCTCTGTCTGTTGTCCTCCCTCTCCATCCCTCACTATTGCGTTACGTATATATTCCTCTCTATTGCTCTCTCTCCTCTCTCTCTCTCTCTCTCTCTCTCTCTCTCTCTCTCTCTAGCCATCGCTCCCTGTCTGTATATTTATCCCTTTCTATCGCTTTACCCATGCATCCCTCTAAATAGCTCTCGTTCTCTCTCTCTCTGTCGCCCTCTCTCTCTCTCTCTCTCTCTCTCTCTCTCTCTCTCTCTCTCTCTCACTCACTCACTCTTCCTCTCTGTGGCTTTATTTCTGTAAACCTCTATAACTCTCTCACTATTGCTCTCTTTCTCTATCACTCTCTCTCTCTCTCTCTCTCTCTCTCTCTCTCTCTCTCTCTCTCTCTCTCTATCTCTATCCTTCGTAATGATTCCCCCCCTCCCCCACCTCTTTCTCTCACTATTCTCTGTATGGCCCAACTGCTGTCTCCATATCTCTGCCTATCACATATCTGTCCATTCATTTGAACGTCTTTATCTCTATCCATCTTCGTCGTTGTATCCCTCAGTTCCTCTCTGTCGCCTTATCTCTCTGTCCCGCCCTCTCCATATCCCTCCCCCCTTCTACCACCACCACCGCCTCCTCGAGCCGCATGTTTGCGCCTGCCTGAGACCAACAATCTTGAATAACCGCCAAGAACCGAGCACAACGTCGGTACTCACCTACAGCCGGTAGCGCCACCTTCCAGCACAAACATTCTAGTTCCGCGGTTCTTCAGGCTCCAGTTACCTGAAAACTAGGACAGAGCTTCTTTACTGTAGAAGCATTTATCAAATGTGTTCTTGCACTGGATGTACCGTGTAGGAGGCGCTATTGTGTGATGTAACTTTGACTGACCGTGTAGGAGGCGCTATTGTGTGATGTAACTTGGACTGACCGTGTAGGAGGCGCTATTGTGTGATGTAACTTTGACTGATTGTGTCAGGTGAGTATTCCTGTAAGTTTAAACTCCTGGCAGTCACCGAGCAGCTACCATAGAAGTGTGTCCTTTTCCATATGTCAATACGCTGTCATACGTTGTTATTTAGATTCGACGACTGTGTTATGCAAGCATTTGTAACCTTAATTTTTTTTTTTTAATTCTCCAACAACTATATTATCTGTTTGTATAATTTTTCTATCTCAATCCTGTCTTGGGTTCAAGTCTTTCCTCTTACTAGGTTGCTATTAGGGACGTTCATTTGAAACCCGTTCCAATGGCTTTATTTCAAAAGCATGAAAGAAACATTAACAGGTGTGGTAGAATTAAACGAAGCATTCATTTTGAATGAATTATGCACCATGGGTTGGTCAGAAGAAGTCGCCGTAGACATTCAGGCAAGCATTCCCATTGCTTACGTACGATGCGAATGCCGTCCGCAAAAAAGGATTGTGGCTGCTCACTGAACCAAGTGTTTACCGCGTTCATTACGCCTGCATCTGTGTGAAATCGTTGCCCCTTGAGAGCTTTTTGTAGAGGTTCCGAACAATTAAAAATCACATGGTGACAAATCAGGACTATAGGCTGGATGTTGCAGAATTTCCCACTTCTTCCTTGAAATGCTTCCTGTACAATCTTTGCGACATGCGGACGAGCATTATCGTGCAACAAAATCACACCTCGAAAAAGCATGCCGGGTTGTTTATTCTTAATGGCTTTTTGCAGCTTGTCTAGTGTTTGCAAGTAGTGGGTAGAGTTGATGTTGACACAAGGTTCTTTAAAGTCGGCCAACAATAGCCCTCCATAGTCAAAAAAATGCGCTCAGCATAACCTTACAAGCGGAAACATGTAACTTGAATTTGTTTGGCTTTTGGTGATCCAGCATGCTTCCACTGCATGCTCTCTCTTTTGCTGCTCAGCTCAAAGTGGTGACACCATGGTTCATCGCCTGCCACTATGCGGAACAGAAATGCCTTACCCTCCACTCTGTAACGCAGCAAGTCGTTCAAACACCATCGCATGCGTTCCTCTTTTTGGTGGTCGGTCAACATCAGTGGTACCCACTGTGAACACACCTTCCGATATTGCAGTTCCTTACGAACGACCTTTCGAATTGTCCCAATTCACACATCAAATTCTTTCGCTAGCGTACGTATGCTTCGACA
Organism: Cepaea nemoralis; assembly: GCA_014155875.1. NCBI lineage: Eukaryota > Metazoa > Mollusca > Gastropoda > Stylommatophora > Helicidae > Cepaea > Cepaea nemoralis. The sequence continues at coordinate 24,606 of JACEFZ010027454.1, forward strand.
ACGGTTCATCTGTACTGCTGCATCAATTTTGGCAATGGTTTTTTTCTGTTGCAACAATATGCGCTTGACCCGGCCGTCGAAGTTCTGTCGTGAACTGACGTCCTTTCCGAAACATTCGTGCCCAGTCTGTCACTGTTGTCTTTGACACACATTTGTTACCGTACGCTGCCTGCATTCTTCAATGAATGTCCACTGGTCGACATCCTTCAATAAAAGAAACTGAATCACCGCACTTTGAGCTTCTTTGGACGGATTTTGAATCAACCCGGCCATTTTCTCAACGGTAAGAAACAGAACCTATGCATCATGGAATGATAAGGAATAGAAAGAAAAAGCAGCAGCTGCAGCAGGATATAACAATATGAATAGGAAACAAATAGGTATATTAAACTCCTGCGAGAAGAAACGTACTAAACATCAACAACGTTGCACATACCTTACAAGGAGATCCATCGTATCGCGAAATACAGGTGAAAATCCGAAATCAGAAGCACTCAATAAATATATAAAATGAATAATAAAATAAGATAAACTACACACAAACGCGTACAATACGACACACAGGACTACCGACGTTTCGATTCTCAGAATCTTTGTCAAGGACAACACAACGAAATACAGCAAACAAAGAAAAAAAGAAAAAACACACGAACTGTCCCTCTGCCATGTGGGGCAGAAAAGGTGAGCTGCGAAGGCGCTCGCTGGCTGCAGAATTAAAAGTGGGTTGCCAGATAAGATCTAAGTAGCCAAATATATGTGAACAGTCTGCTATGAAAATCTAAGGGTGTGGGGACAGTTAGGTATAGATATGGGGGGGGGGGGGGGGGACATCATAGTAATAGATAGTGTAAACAATCGGGGAAGATGCCACAGTTATACCGTAGCGTCCACCACAGTATTGGTACCTGGGACGCAGAGGTGTTTCCAAGGCACCAGGGCCGGGTTATATACTGGCCAAGACCTATTGACGCGTCCTCGTCGAGCGTCCTGGGCAACAGGTCCCTTCGGGGTCCTGGCTAAAGTCAGTAGGATCGCCGATTCCTCCGAAGTCGGAGAGTGTCTGCCTGTACGGCGAGGAACCACCAGTCTGCACACCAATAAGCCAGACATGGGACAACGGATACTCACGCACAACTCAGGTCCTGTATGACATCACACTGATGTTGGACAACAGGATGCCTTCATCCGACATACAGGACTTCGCGTTGGAGCTCAAGCCAACGAACACAAGCAAGCAAGCAAGTATTGATACCTGCTGAATGGATGCATCCCAGATTGTTGATTAGCTGACATTCAATTTTGAGCCTGACGGGGCTATTGGAGTTGCAGGGTTTTAATACGGTGACACATACATCGTCGACTCCATTATGGTTGGAGGAATTGAAATGGTTGGGGACAGGTTTGTCAGCGCCCTGATTGATGTCTCTGAGGTGTTCTCTAAAACGGTCAGCAAGACGTCTGCCCGTTTGGCCAATGTATTTCATGTCACATCGTTTGCAGATGATGACATAAATCAGATTGCGGGATGTACAAGTGAAAGAATCTTTCAAGGTGAAGGTGCCTCGGGGAAATGCAATCTCTGGTGTCTGAACAACGTATGGGCATGTCAGACAGTTCTTACGATGGCATTCGAATGTGCCCACAAATAAAGTAACTGTGGGGAGGCGACTATGCACAAGGTGGTCTCGGAGGCTCTGGTTACGGCGGAAAATTACCCTAGGGCCATTGGAGAATACCTCACGAGTGGTTGGATCGGATTCCAAGATAGACCAGTGTCTCAGGAAAATGTGCGTGATGGCATAGGCATGTGGATGGAAGGTGAGGATAAGCTTGGGTTCATTGTTCGGAGGTCGCGTATGTTTGGCGAGGGACATTTCCCGCGAGACCTGGGTTATGCGACGGAAAGCTGTGGACAAGATGTCCTCTGGGTAGGAACGTCTGCGGAAAAAGTCCAGCATTTCATGGGCTCTCTCGTGGAAGTCATTATCGTCCTGACAGATACGACGAAGGCGGAGTAGCTGGGAATATGGGATGGAATCTTTGCAGCTTTTGGGGTGGGATGAGCTGTACAGGAGGATGCTCACGGTAACCCACTTTTGATTCTGCAGCCAACGAGCGCCTTCGCAGCTGGCCAAGTCAACTTTTCTGCCCCACATGGCATAGGGACAGTTCGTGTGTTTTTTTCCTTTTTTCTTTGTTTGCTGTATTTCGTTGTGTTGTCCTTGACAAAGATTCTGAGAATCGAAACGTCGGTAGTCCTGTGTGTCGTATCGTACGCGTTTGTGTGTAGTTTATTTTATTTTATTTTATTTTATTATTCATTTTATATATTTATTGAGTGCTTCCGATTTCGGATTTTCACCTGTATTTCGCGATACGATGGATCTCCTTGTAAGGTATGTGCAACGTTGTTGATGTTTAGTACGTTTCTTCTCGCAGGAGTTTAATATACCTATTTGTTTCCTATTCATATGGAATGATAAGCACGTGTTCTTTTATTCATTGGTCAGCAATTATCACATGACTATGATATGATCATATTCAACGTACGCAATAACGCGCGGTGTGGCACGAACGGATTTCAAATGAACGCCCCTTATACATTAGCGCTTTGTATTTCAAGTAGCTGTTACTTTAAACTCTTATTATCTCAAGTCATCGTAATTTATGGAAGAGGCATGATCGCCCACACCAGCACTCAAGGTACTGGATAATGATGAACTCAAGCTGTTGTTACTTTGACTTTTTATCTCCCGTGGTTGTTACCTTAATTGTTTTTATCTCCCGTGGTTGTTACTTTAATTGATTTTATCGAATGCTGCTGTTACTTTAGCTCCTTTCATTACAAGCAACTATTATACATCATTATATATGAAGAGACTATTGCTGTAACTATGTATATGTCTATCGGTTTTTATTTTCACTCGTTATATCTCAAGCGAGTGATACTTTCACTCTTTATATCGCAAGAGATTGTTACTTTAACTCTTTTTATTTAAATCGGTTGTAACTTAACTTTTTATATCTCAAGTTGTAACTTAACTCTTTATATATCAAGTTGTAACTTTACTCTTTATATCTCAAGTTGTAACTTAACTCTGTATATCTCAGGTTGTAACTTAACTCGTTATATCTCAAGTTGTAACTTAACTCTTTATATATCAAATTGTCTCAAGTTGTAAGTTAACTCTTTTTATCTCGAGTTGCAACTTAACTCTGTATATCTCAAGTTGTAACTTAACTCTTTATATCCCAAGTTGTAACTTAACGCTGTATATCTCAGGTTGTAACTTAACTCTTTATATCTCAAGCTGTAACTTAACTCTTTATATATCAAGTTGTAACTTAATTCTTTATATCTCAAGTTGTAACTTAAATTTTTATATCTCAAGTTGTAACTTAACTCTGTATATCTCAAGTTGTAACTTAACTCGTTATATCTCAAGTTGTAACTTAACTCTTTATACATCAAATTGTCTCAAGTTGTAAGTTAACTCTTTTTATCTCGAGTTGCAACTTAACTCTGTATATCTCAGGTTGTAACTTAACTCTGTATATCTCAAGTTGTAACTTAACTCTGTATATCTCAGGTTGTAACTTAACTCTGTATATCTCAAGTTGTAACTTAACTCTGTATATCTCAGGTTGTAACTTAACTCTGTATATCTCAGGTTGTAACTTAACTCTGTATATCTCAAGTTGCAACTTAACTCTGTATATCTCAGGTTGTAACTTAACTCTGTATATCTCAGGTTGTAACTTAACTCTGTATATCTCAGGTTGTAACTTAACTCTGTATATCTCAGGTTGTAACTTAACTCTGTATATCTCAGGTTGTAACTTAATTCTGTATATCTCAGGTTGTAACTTAACTCTGTATATCTCAGGTTGTAACTTAACTCTGTATATCTGAAGTTGTAACTTAACTCTGTATATCTCAGGTTGTAACTTAACTCGTTATGTCTCAAGTTGTAACTTAACTCTTTATATATCAAGTTGTCTCAAGTTGTAAGTTAACTCTTTTTATCTCGAGTTGCAACTTAACTCTGTATATCTCAAGTTGTAACTTAACTCTTTATATCTCAAGTTGTAACTTAACGCTGTATATCTCAGGTTGTATCTTAACTTTTTTATATCTCAAGCTGTAATTTAACTCTTTATGTATCAAGTTGTAATTTAACTCTTTATACCTCAAGTTGTAACTTAATTCTTTATATCTCAAATTGTAACTTAACTCTTTATATCTCAAGTTGTAACTTAACTCTTTATATATCAAGCGGTTATTACTTGCACGCCTCATATCTCGGGGGAGGGGGCGTGTCTGCATGGCGACATGGTTAAGCAGTCTGCCTCGTGCCCGGAAGGCTGTGGAGTCGTTTCCTGACTCCCTCGTTCAGACCACATCGTTTTAAGAAAAAGCATGTGGGTCGTCGCTAGAACTAGGGAGCTTTGTGCTTCGTGCGATGCGCGATGTGCTATATGCGATGATCAGGACAGGCGTATTGCTGTTCTGCAGAGAGAGACCGAGACAAAAGGGATACAACTCGGTGCAATGAAGTCAGTTCTGTAACCTTTAACCTGTAATTGCAGAGATGGCACTTCATGATGATAATATAAGGGCGATCATTTAAAATCTGTTCGTGCCGCACCGCGTGTAATTGTGTACGTTGAAAATGAGCATGACATAGTCATGACCAATGAATAAAAGAACACGTGCTTATCATTCCATGATGCATAGGTTCTGTTTCTTACCGTTGAGAAAATGGCCGGGTTGATTCAAAATCCGTCCAAAGAAGCTCAAAGTGCGGTGATTCAGTTTCTTTTATTGAAGGATGTCGACCAGTGGACATTCATTGAAGAATGCAGGCAGCGTACGGTAACAAATGTGTGTCAAAGACAACAGTGACAGACTGGGCACGAATGTCTCGGAAAGGACATCAGTTCACGACAGAACTTCGACGGCTGGGTCAAGCGCATATTGTTGCAACAGAAAAAAACCATTGCCAAAATTGATGCAGCAGTACAGATGAACCGTTGTCGAAGCATACGTCCGCTAGCGAAAGAATTTGATGTGTGAATTGGGACAATTCGAAAGGTCGTTCGTAAGGAACTGCAATATCGGAAGTTGTGTTCACAGTGGGTACCACTGATGTTGACCGACCACCAAAAAGAGGAACGTATGGGATGGTGTTTGAACGACTTGCTGCGTTACAGAGTGGAGGGTGATGCATTACTGTTCCGCATAGTGGCAGGCGATGAATCATGGTGTCACCACTTTGAGCAGAGCAGCAAAAGAGAGAGCATGCAGTGGAAGCATGCTGGATCACCAAAAGCCAAAAAATTCAAGTTACATGTTTCCGCTTGTAAGGTTATGCTGAGCGCATTTTGTGACCATGAAGGGCTATTGTTGGCCGACTTTAAAGGAACCTGGTGTCAACATCAACTCTACCCACTACTTGCAAACACTAGACAAGCTGCAAAAAGCCATCAAGAATAAACGAGCCGGCATGCTTTCTCGCAGTGTGATTTTGTTGTACGACAATGCTCGTCCGCATGTCGCAAAGATTGTACAGAAAGTATTAGCAAGGAAGAAGTGGGAAATTCTGCAACATCCAGCCTATAGTCCTGATTTGTCACCATGGGATTTTCATTTGTTCGAACCTCTACAAGAAGCTCTCAAGGGGCAACAATTTCACACAGATGCAGACGTAATGAACGCGGTAAACACTTGGTTCAGTGAGCAACCACAATCTGTTTTTGCGGACGGCATTCGCCGCCTACGTAAGCAATGGAATGCTTGCCTGAATGCCTACGGCGCCTTCTTCTGACCAACCCATGAAGCATAATTCATTCAAAATGATTGCTTTGTTTAATTCTACCACACCTGTTAATGTTTCTTTCATGCTTTTGTAATAAAGCCATTGGAACGGGTTTCAAATGAACGTCCCTAATAATAATAACGATTATTATGATAGTGTGATGATGATCTAGAAGAGAATCACGATGATGTGACGGTGACGCTGATAATAGTGAAGATTAAGATGAATCTAACGATGATAATGATGATTATTATAGTTAGTGTGTAGATTGGCTATTACGTAGGTAGATGTGTAGACAGGTTGTTACGTAGGTAGGTAGGTGTGTAGACAGTTGATACATAGGAAGGTAGGTGTGTAGACAGGTTGTTACGTTGGTATCTGAACAAACGAACGAACAAACTTTATTTTAAAATGGTAACAAATTGGGCACTCAGGCCCGTCTTACATACGGCCCTTTCAATCACTCATCTTTCATTCATCAAATGTGCATATTACATTAACATAGGGGAAAAAACATTGTCAAATGGATTTTGTAAGCATAAACAATGCATATTACGCATGATACATTCACATGAGAAAACAAAAAACCAAAAAACAAAAATGAAAGTTGTAAACATAAACAGTGCATATTGCAATGTTGTGAGACACATCCCCCATCCACCCTCATATCCCGCAGCCACCAACACGTCCCCCACCCACCAAACCTCCCCCACCCACGCACGCATACCTCCATGCACTCACACAGAACCAGGCGAACATACATGCCGCCACACACCCACTGATCCCCCACCCACATACATTTCCCCAAGAAGAAGAAGAAGAAGAAGAAGAAGAAGAAGAAGAAGAAGAAGAAGAAGAAGAAGAAGAAGAAGAAGAAGAAGAAGAAGAAGAAGAAGAAGAAGAAGAAGAAGAGGAGGAGGAGGAGGAGAAGAGAGAAGAGCAGCAGCAGCAGCAGCAGCAGCAGAAGAAGAAGAAGAAGAAGAAGAAGAAGAAGAAGAAGAAGAAGAAGAAGAAGAAGAAGAAGAAGAAGAAGAAGAAGAAGAAGAAGAAGAAGAAGAAGAAGAAGAAGAAGAAGAAGAAACCACACACACATACCCCCGCCAACCCACACATCCCGCACCTATCCACACACATATCCCGCACTCTCACAATTTTCCCCACCCACCCACACACACATCAGCCAACCTACACCCACTCACCCACCCAATATTCGCCACCTCTCAACTACACATCCCCACCTATACACACATCCCCACCCATAAACACATCTCCCCACCTGCCCACACATATCCCCCACCCATAACCCAAAAACACACACCTCCCACCCACACACACACCCCGCCACCCACATATACCCCACCCACACACATCCGCCGCTCACACACATCTTCTCACAACTACACACCTCCCCCACCCATACACTCATCTCTCACACACATCCACCCACTCACGTACTCATCCATCAACCACTCATACACCCACACATCACCCACGCGCCCATCAACACATGCATCTCTCATCTACCCTCCCACCCACACACACCCCAACCACCCAGCCAAACACACATTCCCCATTCCTCGCATATATCCTTCAATCACCTGCACATCCCACACCTCCCCCCACCTCTCACACATCTCCCCTCCCACACAAAACTCCACCCATAAACACATTCCCCCCACACACACATCCCCCACATACATTCCCCATACACATCCCCGCCCACACATCTCCCCACCCACTCACACATCCTCCACCTACAAACATCCTCACCACCCACACATACATCCTCCACCCACTCACATTTACCCCATCCACACTCACACACTCCCACCCACACAGACATATCCCATTCACAGACACCCCCACAATCATCCCCCACACCCATTACACACTCATCCCCCAACCCACACAATCTCCTACACACCCATTCACCCACCCAAACACACACTCCCTACCCACACCCCCTCCCAACCCACCAACACCCACATACTTCCAACTATCCTCTCAAATACCCCCCCCCCCCCCCCACACACACACACACATATCCCTCACACACACATACATCCACCACCGACT